>CM070723.1:51045041-51621378 GCA_036346275.1 Otatea glauca
ATTAAATCAATCAATTTAGCCCATCAAAAAAATTATTATGTAGCACTCCTCAAATTATTAGAGTCCCTGCACCCTTAGTTCCGCCTCTGCTTTGATGGCACGGTTGGACTTATCCTGCGCCGCTGTGCTATATAGGATGTGTTTGGTTGCCTGCATGGGTGTCTGAATCGCATGAGTGGATGCAACTGTATCTGTTAGACAAGTGTTTGTTTTCCAGTTCATCCAGACCAGGTGGATGCAATTGCATCCACTCATGCAGGATGAAGGAAACACAAAAATTGGGCTTCTCCCTAATGCAGGCCCATGAGATGCATAAACAGGCAACCAAACAACTCAACCTGCATCCACTCATGCAGGCCAAGGCTAGCCTGGATGGCTCATATGGAACAGGCTAGGGTGGTGCAAACAACCAAACACACCCAGCGTACGTAGCCGGGCCAACCAATACATCGAGATCGATGGCCAAACATGAGGCGAGACCACCTCTGCCACAAATTTTTTCAAAATAATAGTATTTTAATGAAAAATTACAGAAATAATATACGTTTTTGAAAAATAAATATTTGTCACCATACCAAATGGCGACAGGTTCAATTGCAAAAATATATGTCTGTCACCATACCAAATGGTGACAAGTTCCTGTCGCCATTTGGTTTGGCGATATAATGATGTGGCAGGCATCTGTCGCCCCTTGGTATGACGATAGGTCCCCTCTCCTGCAGTCAGTTTCAAAATAAAATCATAATTTTTTCATATGATTTCGGATGGAGATGAACTTTATATGAAAATTGTAGCTCTCAACGAGATCTACAATTTTGGTAAACAATTTTTTTCATTTGAATCTATTTAGATGGGCAAAAATGGGATAGAAGGTTCAGATAAAAAAAAATCAGATCTGAACTTTCTACCCAGCTTTTGACCATTTAAATTGATTTAAATGAAAAAAAATTATACCAAAGTTGTAGATCTCGTCGAGAGCTATAATTTTCATATAAATTTCATCTCCATCCGAGATCATATGAAAAAATTATGCTGATGTAGCGGTCAGTTCAAAGGGTGACACGTGCCTCTGCCGCCCTTTGAACGGACGACATTTCCCTCTCGCTTTCTAAAAAGACGATAGAGGTATATTTTTGTAAGTTTTTGAGATCGAGATATATTTTTGCAATTTAAATAAAAAATATATTATTTTAAAAAAATCCCTCTGCAATGCCATGACATCTGTGCTGCTGGCCAGTGGTATGAACTAACGCCACTCAGCCGGGGTGCGCGTAGGGATGAAAACGGATCGGATAGTTTCCGACCGATCCGGATATTTTCGGATACGGATACAGATTTTTTTTGTCGGATACGGATACGGATTCGGTAGCTCACTATCCGTCGGATACGGATACGGATTCGGATAATCCGGATATTGATGGATCGGATATCCGGATATACATATGGGCTGGGCCAAAACTACTCTTCTGGCCCAAAAATGTTTCTTAATTTCAGAATTATTTTCTAATTTAATTAATCCATAAAGTAAGTTTTAATTATTAAAATTAGCAAACCAACTCCAAAAATTACGAATTTTTTTGAGAAAGTTCCAGAAATAATCTAACATTTTAAAAATTATGTTCAAGATTTTATTAGATTTTAAATTTTCTCAAAAATTCAAATATTCCTATTCTTAATAGGAAAATATTTAAATAAGTAGCTAAAAATCATAAAAACTCATAAATACATAATTTATTATTTTTAACATAATTCAACAAAGAATATAAATTTTGGATCATTACATATAAGTGTTATATACTTTTTCTAGAGACGTGATATTTAAGTATTATCAAACTTTTAGTGTGTTATGTGTTTACCTCCATTTGTATCTTTGAGTAAAGATTACCTTCATTTTTGTGTTTTGATCTACGTGTATAATGAACTAATTGTATGTGTGTGATAAACTAAGTCTTATATAATTTTATTTGCGACATGGTATCTACTTATTGTCTAAGTGAATGAAAATGTTTATATTTGTTCAATTTTCAATAATATTTTCATCAAATCAACTAGTTATGTATTTTCGTTGACTTTTTATATACAATCTAAGGGGTTATCATGTTCCGATAAAATATTCGAAACCGTATCCGATTCGATTCGTATTCGACCTGTATCTGTATTCGATATTATCCGTATTCATATTCGTATCTGGACTATCCGTATTCATATTCGTATCCGGACTATCCGTATCCATATCCGCATCCGAGAAAAAAAATATGGTAGAGCTATTATCCGTCCATATTCGATCCGTTTTCACCTCTAGGTGCGCGTGTGGAGCCGGACGAGCGAGCAGCGCGGGAGCACGGTTCCACGCCCGCGTATCACGGAATCCTGCTTCCGCGGTAATCAGGCACAGTAAGAGTGGTTTGGGAGCTATTTTTGCAAATTATTTTGTATCAAGGCTACTTTTGTAAAAGAGAGAGAGAGAGAGGTTACTTCGCAAGTCAATGGTCGGCGGCAGGTGCCGCTGGTGAAACGGAATTAAATTTGACTTGTCTTTCTGCTGGTTTATATGCATGTATAGCAGCATTAATTCGAGTCTAGGAGAAGAAAAATCCACAGCACAACACCACCACAGATATGACATATGCCACTCAAGTCTCGCCTGCCGTGTTGCCGTGTCGTGCAGGTCCTTAGTCGCTTGAATACAGTTACTACAGTATCAAATTGACATCCAACTAAGTCACGGCAGGGACAGTATACATGCGAGACTTTTGCGCTACTGACGAACAACTTGCATTTCATGTTGATTGACAGCCCGCATGAGACCGAAACCACGACGCGCTTATCATCATCCACATGCGTCATTTATCATCATCTTATCAACATAAAAGGCTTGGCAATTGTAGGCCTGCTTAGACCAGCTTCCTCCAGCCTGAATTCATGTCGTCTTTGCGCAGCATGTACAATTCTCCCCCAATGTTGACCAAGAGATCGGCTTGTACTGTTCTCTTCCTTCTCCCTCTTGCCCTCGCCGCCGATGAGTTCGTCTTCAACGGATTCAACGGCAGTAGCTTGGTTCTTAATGGTTCCGCTACGGTCATGCAAAATGGCCTCCTGAACCTGCGCAACGCCTCGTTCTCTGCGGGCCACGCCTTCTATCCCTCTCCTTTCCAAATGCGTAACCTCACTGACGGCTCCCTCTTCTCCTTCTCCGCCACCTTCGTCTTCGCTATATCTCCTCGCAGATCATTTATCCCCGACCCATTGTTCCCGAATAGAGGAAATATTGCCTTTGTCCTCGCGCCAACCACAAACTTCAGCGCTTCTGGCTCCATATTAGATCGAGATAACAATGGCAAACCATCAAACCATCTTCTTGCCATAGAGTTAGATACTTGCCACGACCAACTATTCGACGAAATCGACGATAACCATGTCGGCATCGACGTCAACAGCTTGAATTCCTCAGCATCCTCTCCGGCCGGCTATTACACTGACGACCCGTTCTCAGATTTCCATCCGCTGCGGCTGTCCAACGGCAAGATGATGCAAGTGTGGATTGAGTTCGACCCCGGGCTGATGCAGCTCAACGTCACGTTGGCCCCTGTCCCCATGCCCAAGCCCAAGCGGCCTCTGCTTTCCTCCACTGTTGATCTCTCGAGCGTGCTGCTTGATCGCATGTTCGTCGGCTTCTCATCGTTCTCGAGGACGTCGCTTTATGAAAGTATTGATCATAACTTCGTTCTGGGCTGCAGCTTTAAGCTAAACGGAGAAGCTGCACCACTCAACTACTCCAAGCTGCCAGGGACAGACGTTAATGTAACCGATGATTTACCTCCTTATTACGGTCCGAGTCGACTCGAAATCTCGCCTATGATGCTGATTTATTTTATTGTTAGCGTTTCAAGCGCCATGTTGGCGCCCATCCTGATCTACTTAGTCGTGCGAAGATGCCGCAAGTACCGGGAGCACCGTGAGGACTGGGAGATCGAGTTCGGGCCGCACCGGTTCTCATACAAGGAGTTATTCAAAGCCACCGACGGCTTCAAGGACAAGCGGTTGCTCGGAGTAGGAGGATTTGGGAAGGTGTACAAAGGAGTGCTTCCGTCGTCAAAGCTGGAGGTTGCGGTGAAGGTCATGTCCCACGACTCAAAGCAAGGCATGAAAGAGTTCATCGCGGAGGTCGTAAGCATGGGCCGGCTCCGGCACCGGAACCTAGTTCAGTTGCTCGGGTACTGCCGTCGAAAAGGTGAACTGCTGCTTGTGTACGAGTATGTTCCAAACGGCAGCCTTGATAAGTACCTGTATGATCAGGAGAAACCGTCCTTGGATTGGGCTCACAGGTTTGAGATCATCAAGGGTGTTACATCAGGTCTCCTTTACCTGCACCAGGAATGGGAGCAGGTTGTCCTCCACCGGGACGTCAAGGCAAGCAACGTGCTCCTCGACGGAGATATGAACGGACGACTAGGGGACTTCGGCTTAGCAAGGTTACACGACCATGGAGTCGAGGCGCATACCACTTGCGTCGCAGGAACCAGAGGCTACATCTCTCCGGAACTAGCGAGGCTTGGAAAGCCCACGAAAGCCACCGACGTGTTCGCCTTCGGCGCATTCATCCTGGAGGTCGCATGCGGCCGGCGGCCCATCGGGGTGAATTCCCGCGGCGAACATCAGGTCCTAGTGGATTTCGTGCTCAGGTTCTGGCAGCGTGATTTGATCTTCTCCATGATGGATCCAAGGTTGGGAGGAGAGTATGTGGCCGAGGAGGCGGAGCTGGTGCTCAAGCTTGGCCTTCTTTGCTCGCACCCGTCGTCGGCCGACAGGCCGAGCATGAGGCTTGTGGTGCAGTATCTGTGTGGCGATGTGCCGTTTCCTGAGATGCCAGATAGTTATCTGAGCGTTCGAAGCTTCAACGAGATGCAGACTGAAGGCGGCTTCGATGATGAGGATGTCGTGCAGTATCCATCGGTGCAGACTTGTATCAGCAATGTCAGTCTCTCAGGGGGAAGATGATGTTGGAACACACAAGAGCTTTGATGGGAAGCGTTGAAGAAATGTTAGATATAATCTTGACTTTGGTTAGTTAATCATGGGTTAGTTTGAGTTAGCAAGTTTGTTAATTAGTTACGTATTGATTGTGTCGTGTGGCACGAAGAGATAGAAATTGTTGGATTAGGCGTATACGTGCGAAGCTTTGTTTAGTTTGCATGTAGCGAAGCATTAGCAGTATAGTTATTTAATTAGTTGTTAGCAGATAAAGTTTATTAGCTGGTTGGTTATGTACTCATCTATACAAAATAGCAACGAAAAACAAAAAAAAGACTGAGCAGTTGCGTAGACCAACAAAAAGAACTCCCGTGTGTCTGTCTCCTCTACATATACGAGCTCCTCCTGTGGCCACCCGTGTATGATCATCTAAGCTGCTTGCATCTCCTGTACGTGTTGAAGCATAGCTTGAGCGCCTGCATGTCGTAACAGCTCAGGTGTTCGCCACCGAGCTCGACCGTGCCGGCATCCTCAGCTGCAGCCGCTTCTGGCCGTGAAGGTCGACTTCCTCACGGCGTTTGGCACGTACCTTGGCGCTAAATTGTTCGACGTCAAGTACGTGGCGTCGCAGGTCAACATATGGGCAAGTCTCAAGGCCGCGGCACTGATGCTTGGCGTGCCTCACGTGTACATGATCCTTGATCCGATCCCAACAGATGATACCATCGAGTGCCCTATATATAACATCGTTAGGACGTATCAAAATTTACATTGAATTAGTAACAAGAGGATACTAGATCAAATAAATTATAGAATTGTTGTGTCACATAAGTACGATGCATCGGACACCACTGAGCCCGATAAAAATAGCATACGCTATATATCCATCTCACTCATTTTTCGTCCATTCGTTTCATCCCAAATCCACAGCCCATCTATCTCTCCCCCCCCCTCTTAGGAGACTCCACTGCTCCGGTGAGATCGCCCAAGCCTCCACCATCATGGTCTTCGTTGAGCTATGACTGAGCGTCCCTCTCCCAAGCGCAAGCACGTGAGGACAAGGAGGAACGCCGCTCCGTTGGGCTCCGGTGGGGGCAGCAACGTTCGCGGCGAGGAGGCAAAGGCGATACGGAGTAGATCTACGGCATGACTGGTGTTACACATGGGTAGCAGCAGCAGTCACGGGGACATGATTATGGCTCCCTTTTTGATCGTTGTCCTCGATATAGCTTGCTAGCTGCTGGAGCGTCGCAAACTGGGGTGGCATCCTGCTATCTTCCTTTGAGCTTGGCTCATCGGCAAATGTCTGATCCCCTCCTCTTTCAATATACTTGTTGCAAGTATTTTTTAGATTTGTAGCAACAACTTTCTCAAATTGTTGTATAAAGTGTTCTATTTTCTTATAATTCTCAAATGTTGTAGCAAGATAAAATTTTACGTAACTCCACTACTTCACAGCCACTACAAAAGTCATCAGATGTGCTCGTTTTCTGTTGCTACTTCTTTTGCCTCCCACCGATGAATACAACCACCAAGTGTTTACATCATTAAGGCATCTGGGGCATCTCCCATGTTATATCTTTTGCTCCCCGAGGATTGCTGCCTCAACTTCGGGGCCAAACGCATCCCCTCCCCTTGAGCCGCTGGAGCTAGTGGTGGAGATCTGTGGGTGGTAGGACCCTTGATTTAAGGAAGGAGGTGGTGACGGAGGATGGCTTCGCCCATCGCCAAATCCAAGTCTGCCAGTGATGAGGCGATGCTGTGAGTTGACCTCCTCTTCCTCATCCGAGCTCATCTTGATTGTTGCATCAGTTAACTCGAATTGTTGCATGAGTTTTCTCTGAATGTGGTATTATCTTCTCCAACATATTACAAGAATTCCCAATGATTTTGTTTTTGTTAGAACAATTATATATATATATATGTATTTGAGTATTTTTCTTGCAATGTCGCATTGATGGTTCTTATTTGTTAGCCTTTTTTTAGTTGTGTTTGTTGTATTAGGGAGATGTTTTTTTTGCAAACTCAGTAACAAATTATTACACCTCATGATTTATTGTCGTATAGATCGAAAAGTCAAGATTTACGTTTTTTAGTGAGATCCGATGGTGAAAAGAACCGTACGATGAGAAACTCACAACGTACGTCCGATTCTTAGTTGCTCTCAATAAATTAACTTCTAGGGTTAGTATCAAATGTAGCCCGTAAGTGAAACAAGAAGAGGCAATCCACGATTGCTCGTTGCTTATAGGCACTTCACAAGCTGCTAATAGGGTTTCAAATTTTATTTTCAGGAGTGACCAAAATCTAAGATTTTGATAAGATTTGACTAAAATTCAAAAATTAAATTTTAAATCTTGCATTTTTTAAGAACCCGAAACCGAAATTTCGACAGAAGTTACCAAAATTTTGATGAAATTGACCGAAATTTCCAAAGAAAAGTTTGATGAAATTTCCAACCAAATTGACAGTGACTTTCAACCCTATATGAAATAGTTTCCGAGGCTAAAAAAATTTAAAAAAATATGAAAATTTGGATGGAGGGAAGTACTTCAAATGATCCGACTCGAGAAACGAAATTTTCCAAGGAAAAGTTTGATCGTAACAGCTCTTCACCAAAGCGAGAAACAGAACAAAGTAGGCATGCAAGATGCAATCTCCATGGACCACGGTTACCGAACGTACTTACCTACCTCTCTCTCTGTCACGATAGCTGTCGCTTCAGAATGTCCGCCTCAAGCTTTGGCGACGTTGCACAAGAAGCTGCCTAGCTTCCCCACGAAGAGGCACGTTCTCCCGCTCCGGCTCCTCGGCCGTGCCCTCCTCGCTGTCTTGCCGCCCCCGTCGACCTCCTCGTCGCGGCGGCTGCGCCCCTCGGCGGCCTCCCGCCTCCTGGAGCGCGCTGCCTCCAGCTTCGCCAGGGCCGCGGCCCGGTGCTAACTCGCAGCGCTCTGCAGGGCCTCCGCCTCCTCGGCCTTCTTCTCCTCAGCATCCACGCCCCTGCGTAGCTCCTCGTGCCTCCGAGCCGGCAGCGCCACGACGTCGTGGTGGGCGGTGTCGTCGGCGCCCGCGCGTGAGCGGCCTACTCGGCGGCCGCGCTCGCGGACCATTCAAGCGCTTGGTCTCCACAGCCACGCCGCGCTCGGCCAGATGCAGAGGGAGAGAGACCGGGCGAGCACAGGATCTGGCGCGAGGCCGGGGGAGTGCAGAGGGAGAATGGAGACTGCGACGGACGCGGACACGGGTGGCAGATGATGGAGTTGCGGAGGAGGGTGGCGACTGGCGACGAGGGGTGGCGGCGTCTAAAGCCCTAGCGATTTGGGGATTTCTTTGGTTTGGGAAGATGGCAACGGCGAGGTTTTCGCAATGTGGGACTGCTCGGCATCCTAGCCATCGAAGTTAGATCGGACGGATCAGCTAAATCCTGTCCTAAAAACATGCAAACCGGTTGAATTTGAAGCAATTTCGGTCCAAAAACGAAATCTCGGAAAAATTGACCAAAATCTCGTCAAAATTCAGCAAACTACTGTAGCTTTTTGATATTTTTTAAACTATCCCACCAAGATTTAGAATCTCAGAGGCGATTGAAATCTGAAATTTTGGCTGAGATTTTCGAAATCTTGACGAGATTTTGAACTATAGCTGCCAAATAGGGCACATGGCGTGGTCTGGGCGGCAGGGATCCAGGATCATGTGACGCGCGACGCGAAAGATCTAGGCGGCCGTGAGCAGCCGGCCGGCGGCACGACGAATGGCCGGCGCTGCTCCCGACGGCCACGTATATACGGTAACAAACACAAACCGGTGACAGGGAGGATTTGCGATGGCACAGACGGACAGAGGTAACAAACAGATCGCACGGGCCAAACTCCAACAGCAACGATCGAGCTCTACACAAGCACTGAGGCTACTCTGAGTTCCGATGGCGCTAATCATTAAAGCGCAGTAGTAGCAATTAGCCAATTAGCATTTGTCATTACGGAAACAAACATATCCATATTGATCACTGTAGAACAAATTACATGACGGTTGCTGAAAAGAAGAAACACATCAAACTAATTGAACTTGGAATAGTAATCACTTAGTGGGGTAACAATCGCAATAGCATCGATGAGAAAAGTAGCCTCTCCAATGAAAGGATCCGAGTAAGAACCTCACACAGCACACCAGCATCAAGAATGGATTAAAAACAAACAAATCAAGCCAACTGCGGAACATCAGACCCACATGAATAGATACCATAGCAAGCTTCTCACTTATATTTCAACACTCCCCCTCACGTATAGACTCTCTCAAGCCTAAGATGTGGAATAGAAGTTAGCTACAATTAATTATGCCAACTAAGTCTTGAACTTGAGACCACTTAAGTCTAATACCATATTGAGTTACATACACCAACCTAAAAACTTAAGTTGATGGAGAAAGATGAACAACTCATCACTTATACTTCAACAGAAGCGGCAGTAGCAGCTGCGTTGGTGCTGGGCCTACTGACAATCCCGACGTGGGCGAGCAACGCCCAGAGGAGAGTAATCAGCTCGCCGCCCCGGGCGATGGCCTCCGCGTGCCCGTCGAGGTTATCCGATGGAGCTACATACAGGATCATCTCCGACCAAAAGCCGGCGAGGACCTTCCACGCCTTCTCCTCTCCTCCGACCAGCTCAGCCAGTTGCTTTCCGAGCCTTGCACCATCCTTGAGCACCTCATGCTTCGGTCCTGCAGTCAGCAGCTCGACCAGCTTCTGATACTTCTCTTCCGGCGTCAACGCGCGAACACTGCCAGCGAGGACAAGCTCGGAGTCCTTCTTGACGGCCTTGTACAAGCTCCTGCTCCATTTGTCGTCGTCGGGAAGTAGCTCAGGAGAGTAGGTCACCAAGTAGGCGCAATAGCCTGACAGGTGAGTGGCGACAGTCTTATGGTCAGAAGCAGAGCTTGGGTACCTCACCTCAACGATGCTCGTTGCGATGTGCCACACAAGTAAGGTATCTGTTGTGCCTTTGCCGCCGCACGCCCAGAGGATGTCGTCGCCGATTTGCACTCCTTGGCGCAGAGATGTAATGCCGTTGCTTAGGCGTCCCTCGCTGCTTCTCAGTGCATCCATGACAGCGGCCTTCACCTCTCTTGGTACCTTGACGTTCTTCTTTTCTTCAGGTAGACGAGTGATGAGACGCCTCAGAAGAGCCATTGTTTTTCTTGGGTGGAGCACCAGGATTGAGCACTGGTTCATGTTGTCCTCCCAGTGCTTTATCAGATTGCATCTGCATCGCAACACACGCACAACCCACTTTTGCACTGCAGGAGATTGCTGCCAAGAAGCATGGTTTACATAGCGGCAGATCATGGCTACTTTGGTCCAGTTAGAGCAGATGTAAGAAGCAATATCCCTCACCTCAGCAAGCATAACTAGTGCAAGAAGTAAAAATACCGGCACTAGATCAAACAACAAATTTCCATATCCTTTGATATATACAGGTTTACCCCTGCATACAACTTCACACCGTATTTGCCAGATGCTTGCAGGGAGAACCGCTAAGGTCCGTGCAGTCACAACAATTAAGTAGTAACCGATGCTCAACAGTGAGAAAAAGATGCTCAAGTAACCGATGCTCAAGAGTGATATAAAGATACTCAAGACGGCCAGGCGACACTTCGAATAGGAGATTGGGAGGGACGAATAGTAATAATCATTAAGAAAAGAAAGCTCGTCTGCAATCACCCCAAGTACCCTTTCGTCACCTCTTCTATCCTTGAGCAACACATGCCACAGAAAGTTATGGACCTTCATGAAGTTAGCCTCGGAAACCGTGTACCTTGCAAATCGGCACCGCAGCAGCTTGAACAATGCGAATGAAAAGCATAAATCTTTGATACGTGGTGCTGACCTCAGAACCATGTCGTCTAACTGCCAAACTTTGTCAACGGTAACGAGGTCATTGCTGTTCATTCCTGTCCTACTTCTACCACCTTGGTCGGACATGAAGCGGCAGCCATGAGGCTGCCTCTCAACCTGCACAGTTTCCTCACCCATAACTAAGAGTGGAGGAGGTATGTGCTCACCTGCTAGCTCGGCATGCTGGCTTCCTCCATCTTGTAGCTGCTCCATATACCCGACAATAAGGCGAGGATTGCGTCCAAGCGCAAATGATCGCTTGGCCTTGTAAAATGCATAATACATGAAGATTGTTTTCACAAAGATAAGAGCAAACAGTAGAAGGAGGATCAATCCTCGTGGAGAATACACAGTTTTTAGGAACTCTGGTAAATTAAATCCCCGTAGATGTTCAGCTCGCCCTGCTGTGTAGACCGCAAGGTAGCAAGACCAGACTGCATAAACAAGCAGTATCACCGGGGGCGCAGTGGTTCGACCTTCTCTAGCATCAGCGGCAACTACTGCACTGGTATTGATACCGACGATCTGAACGAGGCCTGTCCATACCAAGACAAGGAAGATGTGGCCGCGTGGAGTGCAGATCCCTGTGATGATTATTTTCTCATTGAATTGAAAGCTGATGATGTATTGGTTAGCGATGGTGGATACAACATAGGAGATGATGGGTAGGAACAGAAGGGTGGCACCCAGGAAGAGGAAGCGGGTCAAGGGATGGTGGCGGTAACGGCGGCCGTAGGCACCTATCCCGACCAGGACTCCCACCAAGATGGCGTTCACCACGATGAGGGCATTGACTCGCGAAATCTGACTGCTCAAGCTTTCATCGAATCTCGTCAGTGCATGAGCGGAGCAGTCTGTTCCTTCCATGGGCTGGTTGTCAAATTTCAACATTAATTAGTACAGGTTGTTGGAAGAATACATTCCTTAGGAGATTCCAGGTAGTAGTGCCTCCCCACTAAATTACTCCTACTCTTAAACTCGTGTGACTACCACCCTTTAAACTTTCGATATCTTTTGGTGCTAGATCAATAGATAGTTTAGTACTTCCAGAGAATAGTAAAAAGACTGTATTAATTAATGTTTCTTTCTTTTTTTCTAGAACAAGGTGCTACATTTAGAGCTCGATCCTATATATAAGCACGGTGCATTCACAGACGTTCTCTTCGAAACATGACACAAACAGTCATGCAAAATTCCAAAAAAATTGACAACGTTGATAAAAAAATCAGTTTATCACGCTACAAAATCTCAAATCTAAATTTGATCTACACATGGAGAAACAAAAAAGCCAAATCCTGCTGAAAATGAAATCCGAAAATAAAAGAAAAAAGAAAGGCTACTATTTTGTGAAATTTTGTCTTTTTTATTGTTCCTAATACACGTCGTGTTTTCAGTTGATTTTTTTGCAGGATGATTGATTGCACCATTACTTATCTAACCAATTTTATTTGAAATTTTTATGACTATTAAAAAATATGCATGGGATGCACTAGATATTACTCTAGAAGCACAAAACATCCCAACAAACAGTGTATTAATTGTATGCAACTTAGGGTGACGCCAAGCGAAGCTTCTTAATTCTACCAAGAGGTCAAGAATTACCGGGAGGCGGCGATCGACAATCCACACCCGCCTGGCCACTATTCTTCGGATTGTTTATCGGTGTGCATGCGCTCACGTATGCACAGAAGATAAGGGATTACTTAATTAGTAGTACATTGCAATGGCCCCACACGTGAAGTCTTGTCGTAGAAGGGATGCCGTCCTTTTCTTTTGCCGATTACTTAACAATCGGATCGCTCTGCAACATTTTTTTTTCATGTATGAAATATTTTCTTCGTACGCGTGTAACATTTTTTCTTCGATAACAGTAGAAATGTTCGCGCAAAACAACATGTTGCAGCCGTTGAAAAAAATGTTGCACGCGTGAGAAAAAAATATTGTAAGACGCGTCCGATAAAATGAACAGTAATCGAACGTCCAATTGCTAGTTTTTTTTGCTGGTTAAGAGAGAGCACTTCAAGTCTTGTAATTGAAGGGTGCTCGTTTTTCTTCTTCTTCTTCTTCACTCTTTTTCGCTTAACCTTTGCTCTCGGTGTGTTTTCCTTTTTTCTTCTTCACCCTTTGTCGCTCGAGTGTGTTTTCCTCAGTACTTATGGAGTGCTTTTGCCCGCTCAATCTTTACCTTTGACAGTTTATATGATCGATCGCCAGAGTTGTGGACGTACGTGATCGCCAAATTCACAGTCACTCGCTGGCCGCCGCACGGGCGTCGGCGGCTTGGCTCACTAGGCACGGTTGGTTTGAGTTTCGACCCATTTGTCACGTTGATCGTCGGCGCTGGCTGAGCAATTGCCAGCTTGCTTCATTTCTTGGCAAAAAAAGGGCAAGACACAATTAAGACGCAAAGCTCCGAGAGGGAACAAAGCCAAGTCCGGCCCACTGGAATCTCTCATCTTTTGTGCTAAAAAAGAAGAAAAAAAGCCGCGGTTGGGAGGACCACGTGTCTATACTCTGTTTGTTTGGGCTTTTCATTTGATTTAAAACCTAAAAAGCTAAAGCCGAAATAAATAGATGATCTTTACGCCGGCGGGGTTTCTAAAAAAGCCTAAAGCCTCTTATAACTATAAGCCATCAGCCAATTCAGTGCTGTTTTTTTTCTTTTGCGGGATTTAAATAACTCTTAGAAATATATGTGCAAGAGGTCCGTACTGATTGCCCTTTCCACTTAATGAAGTATACATATATGCTTGATGTGTTGTTTACATATACTACCTATACTTCAGGCCCATTTCTTCCGATCTCCATCTGGTTGTGCGGCTTTCGTTGCGAATTACAATCCTAACTCTTTGGTGGAGATCCCTGCCAGAATGTGATGTAAAGGGTGGCAGTTGAGGCGGTATGTTCTCCCAGTGCAGAGGCAACCTCTTCGACCAGACTAATTTAAAGACAGCATCAAAACCAGCCTTGTGCTTGATCAAGCACAGGGAAATTGACGCAGAGGAGAGTTCAATTGTAAAGTATCGACTTCACATAGATGTGGTTGGAGGAATAGAAGGTCATTTCTAGCATTCGTTCGCTAGATTTCAGATTAGGATTCCTTCAAAACTACCGCATCTCAATGAATTGTTCAAAGCGACCAATTGCTAATTGAAGTTGGTCCTGGAATGGAGTGTAGAGAGAGAGTAAAGGCAAAAGATTGATGCATTATTTTGGTATACGAGGAAACATTTTATTGTGCAGTGCGCATGAATATGCCGCTGATCACTTGCTCTTGAGTCATATTCTCAAGGTGGAAAGAAAAAGAAGGAGAGAGGAAAAGAAGGAAAAGGAAAGAAAAGGAGAAAAAGAAAAGAAGAAAAGAAAAGAAAGGAAGAAAAGAGAAAAAGAAAAGAAGAGAAAAGAAAAGAGAAAAAATAGAGCGGAACTAGATTTCCGACGATGGATCCGATTTCTGTTCGCATGCGATCGAGGATGATCTCCAGCGGAATTATTCATTTCCGACTTTTAGGGTAAAATTCCATAGTCATCTATATTTTCATATGCATAGCTCCTAGTTGTGCATGCATGTTGTATTTAATTAATTCTTGGCTATGGCACATTAATGCATGTATGTAGTAAAAATGTCTGATGGATTACGATCGGTATAGCTACCTATTAGGTATTAATTGTTATGAACATATAGTGATTTTCACTCCATATGAATAATTCGATTGACAGAGTGAAATATTATTTGTCGGTTGGTGAACGTTGGATTATTTGATTTAGTAAATTACTTGGTCATAGGCTAATATTATTGGAGTCACACAAAGATTGATTGGTAGGACGTATATGTTAAATTTGTGAGAGTTTCCTTTCAAGTCGATTTAGTGGTTGCAGGACTGCCGATGGGTGGATTTACTAGATATATAAATCAGTGGTCGACCTAGGTGTTTATGTTGCATCAGTAAAACTTTTTATCTCAACTTAGGTTGTATTTAATTATAGTGAATTGATCCTAGTAGTGTGTATATGGCTAAATTAGTGCTTAGCATTCAAGTTTAATTTTGTGAAATTAGTACCTGTATATTCAATCGGCGGTGGTGTGCCATTTAAACAACACATATACAATTAGATTTGATATCTTAAATGATAGTTAGATGGATTTTATGTGATGAATATATGAGTGCTTGGTGATTAATTATTAATCATAGCTAACATTTTTTTAAAAAAACATTTAAAAAACTCTTCGTGGTTGCTGAAATGTAAAAAAAAAAGTAATCGGGGATCGCTGGGTGCTGATTTGCTGAACGACTCCGCATTAGTCAGGACTTGATCTCCTGGCAGGAAAAAGAGAGAGAGAGAGAGTGAGTAAGGACTACTCAGAAAGGTAAGCAAGAAATACAGCTAGTAGATGGTCTGCATTCAGCTCAGCAACCCCGCCGGCCCATTCTCACTACATGACAAATTAGCTGACGTCAGTGCACTCCACAATTGAATTCGAAAATTCAAAAGCCTACCGCTTTTGAACTGAGCATACGATTCATCATCCGGTTGAACTAGCATGTTTTTTTATTACAAGATCTTCAAAACAAGACCCGTATTGGAATATATATAGTTTGATGTTATATTGTTGGATATTATGATTAATGTTCTGCAAAATAGTATTGCATTGTTCGACACGCATGTTTGATCTGCTACACTCATAGTCTCAAACTGTTCCACCAGCACGTTCGATTTGCTTATGAAATTTTAGAACATTAAAAAGTAAAGCGTGGAAAAGTTGTTCGACCTACTGGAACATCAAATTCTAAACGGCTTCATTTTCCCGATCAATTAGGAATTATACACACTAGAACGCCCGTCCATGAGCTGTTGAAACATTAACATTAGAGAAATGCTAAAAAAAGCCATTCCGACAGTATACCATCCAGCCATTGGATCCAGAAAAACTCAGCTCGATCTCATTGGTCTCTCACGGAAACCTCCACCGCCGACGTTGAGGTCCAGATGGCCAACACCGCAGCTCTGGCTCCAACACCGACTCGCCGCCGATACCTCTCCCTCCACCGTTGCTGACGGATTTACCATGCCCCCCGGATGTAGAGGGAGGGCGGTGAAGCAGTGGTAGCACGGTGGGTGGTGGCGGAGGGTGATTGGCAGTAGGTGGCGCCGAAGGATAGAACAACAAGATGGCACTGTTGTGAATATTAGGTTGGACGGGGTGGCCAGTAGGAGAGGGGGAGGCAGTGGAGCGATAAGGCAGCAAGCTCGCCATTGTCTGCAGAGGGAGGCGGGGGTAAGGATAGGAGCGGGGGCGACGGTGGAGACACGTGAAGTTACGACTAACACGGCAATTGAGAGGAAGGCTGTAGAGGTGAGAGAGAACAAAGAAGAGGAGAGGAGGGCAGACGGAGGAAGAGGGAGAGGATGGAGTGTAGGATGTAGAGCGACAAAAGGTTAGACGTTACTGATCGGATCTACCTGAACGGTTTATAGTTGTCAATTCTCCAAAAAAATTGCGTGGAACATTTAACAACCCATCTACGCTGCAGTGCGAGCGCAACGGTCCTTCTTGATCAGGACACTCGTGCAGACCAATCGTTGTGCAGCCCAATCATCGTGCCGGCGTTCAGCCTAACGTCGCGTCGATTGAACTGGCCCATGTACAAGCCCTCCAAATAGCAGCGGCGCATAAACCGCGAAGCGCCTCCATGTCGTGACAGCAGAGGCGGTTGCGTTTCTATCACGGCGGCAGGCCCGCCGACGGTGAGGATTGGCGATACGTTAGAACTAATCTTGTAATAGGAAAATTTTAGTTTGAAAAGTTTGTATTAAAAAAGTTTAGGACGAGGAGTTGAATTAAGACAAGGAAGTAGAATTCTATTCCGTTTATGAGGACTGTAGTTTTGGGTATAAATATAGGAGTAGATTTGAGTTTTGTAAGAAAATAGAGCGAAAAGAAATAGAAAAAAATTGTTCCAAAATATTTTAGCGCTGTGTTCCAACACGACATTCAGGCGCTGTAATGGTGGCCAGCATTTGACGAAATGCACAGCGATGCAGCTCTGAATTCGGATCGCACTAGTACTTTATGTTTGCAGAGAAATGATGCCTCTGGTAGTAAATAAAGTGCAACATTAATTAGCTCATATCAGAAACAAATTCGTTGATCACTGTTTTACAGTTTACATGCATCACAATTCCTGGAAGCCACTATTACAGAAAGACTTATATTAAACGTCTTAACACAGACGATTTGGTAAAATCGTCTATGATAAAGAACATCACTGACGGTTCTATAGTGAAATCGTCAGTGAGACAATCACAAACGGTTCTATAGTGAAACCGTCAATGAGACAATTACAGACGATTCTCTTCATGAACCGTCAGTCATATCACAGACAGTTTTAGTTAAAAACCGTCTGTGATAATATCACAGACGGATTGTAACATCCTGAAAATTTAGAACAGTAAAAGGTGTACGGTATAAATTCGAAAATAAATGTTTCTGGAGTTTTTAGTGTTATTGGCTTCAAATGGAATTTCCTTAGACTTTTGTGTTATGTGAAAATATTAAACAAAAGAAGTAAAACAAAGGAAAGGGTAAAAAGATAAAAAGGGAGATGGTTAAAGTAATAAAAATTTCTAGTAACCAAAGCTGCACTAGTATTTCGGTGGGACCAACAAATAAATTTTTCATGCATAAGAATTTAAAATAGATAACTAATATGACCAACTTTAACTATAAACAGTGAATCAAAAAGGTGAAAGAAAAATAACTAATGTCAAGTAAATCCAAGAAAATTTATATAAAGCCCTGGCTATGTAAAACACCACTGGTAAAATTTTTATAATTTAATAATCTGGGTTAAGCCACTTAAAAATTCAAATACAGTGGGTCCAAAATTTAAGGAAAACAGTTGTCAGAATTTATATATAATACTTTCTCACATTTTTGACTTGAAAATTTTATGGTGATCTCTTCAGAAGGATCTGAACCTCTCCAAAAAATTTAAAAAATAAATCCTAGAATATGGATCTTTAATTAAATCAAAAACCGAAATCAAAGCTTAGGGCAGAGTACAGTGTCAGAATTTTAGTAAATTATCTAAAAATATTTTTTATCTGAAATTTTTACATTAGATGTGTTACTCCGAGTAAGTCTTGGTAATTTTTTTTTGAAAAATATTGACTGATTTTAAAGCTTAAACAAATCCAAATTCTAGAGAAATCCCATCCAGTCAAATCGCATTAAACGTATCTTCTCGCCGACAGGTGGGCCCGACCACTGCTGAACTTGTTACGCTGGCAAGGCTGAGGCAAAGCCTCGTCTCACTGCCAGTGGGCCCTGGCCCCACATGTCAGCCTCACCCCGTGATTTCCTTCCCCCTTTCTTCTCCCCTGGCCAAAACGAGTCGTCGCCTTCGTCGTCCTTCACCGTCCGGTCCTCAACCACTCCCGTCCGGCCGCGCTCATCGCCTTCCACATCGCGTAGAGTCCTTCCCGCGCCTGTGCTTGGTCGTTCGTGGTCGAGCCGCACCAGGGAGGTGGTTTCGCCGCTGGTTGTGCTAGGCACAGAGGAAACCGACCGGAGCGACGCCCTAAATCCTAGTCCAACGCGAGTGTAATCGCAAGCCTTAAGCCGTGAGCTTCCCCTCTGCATCTCAGATTCATTTCCCCTCCTCCCATTCGGTTTTCACTGCACTGAGAGCTTCGTGCGGGGCGTTTCTTCCCCGTTCGTCCGCAAGAGCCCGAAAAGGGGGAATCAGCGATTCAGGTCAATTCGCCCCCAATCTTTCGAATCGATTCCTCCCGAAGCATCTTTAGTACCCCAGGTTTACTGATCACTCGCCGTTTTGGCTTCGTTTTGCCTGCAGCGCTGTCACACCGCCGCCCTTCTTCCTCCCGACCGGCGCACGGTGGCAGCTCGGCTCAAAGCTTCTCCGGTCCAGCCATTCGGTGAGTCCGAATCCTCTTGCCACACTGTAGCTCACCTAGCCCTTGTTCATCGGAATGTTGGCCGTTAGCCGCGCTTTCGCCGTCGCAGCCATGGCACCGCCGCACCCCCACGGTGGCGGCCACCTTCCTGGCCACCACCCAGCGAATGGGTACCACCCTCGGGTGCGCACGAGTGTGCTGGTGCCCATGGTGCTGCCCATTCCGCCGCGGCGGAGCTACTTCGCCGGCGGCGAGCAAGAAACCGCGGTACCCTGTTCTGGGTCACTAACCGGTGGGCCTCGGTTGTCAGTGAGCCAACGCGTTTGAATGCGTTTCTGCGCGTGCAGCGGAATGCGTGTTCCAGAAGCGAAAGCGTATTTTCGATTTTTAGTTGGATTTCCTAAACCGGCTGAAATTGAAATGCCAATAACTTTTGAATCATCTGGCCAAATTTAGTGAAACTATTTTCTAAATTTGTATAAAATTCTGTAGTTTCAGAATATGCAAAAATTTGTTGAAGAGGAGTGATATGTGATTTTAGGGAAATCAAAGAGATGCTTAGGTGTAAATGAGGCCATATGAATAAAATATTTTTAGGATGGTTCAGTTAATGTAAGATAAATTTTTATGGAGCCTCTGGGTTTTAAGTATACCAAATAAACAAAGATGCTTGCATGATACCTTATTATATATCATGTTTGCTCAAAAATGAATACTAAGCATAAAAATGAAGTTATGTAAATAAAAGAAAGGATTAAAGTTTAAGCGTTTAAAAGTTCATTCTGGAGGGGCATAGACCATGGGGGGTTTGCACATGTGTAAATACTTAGGGAAAAGTATAAGTGATAGTTGTTCAATAAAGAAAAACAACACTTGTTATGGCAAAAATAGATGTAATTTGCTATGAACAGATTCAAAATAACTCAAATTCGATTTTGAAACGTTCTTAAGATCATGCCCTGATGTCAGGGGGAAAATGAATTAAAGTTGATAAGTAGTTTAGTAGTAAATGAAAGTGAAAGGTTGGAGTATTGTAAGGCAGTTTTTGTGTTCATATAGCCCTTTTCAACATGTGATAAAATAGATTATATAAATGAGAAAGAATTTAAAAATAGTATATAAACACTCCACATAGTATATTATAATAGGTTATGGAAAAATAATGACATTTTGCTAAGGTTTGTATACAAAACAAGTTAGTAGAATGAGCCTACTTTTTATGTTTTGCTGAATGTTTGAAACAATTAGGCATTTTCAGCCATGTGTAAAGTAGCTCATCCAAATGAGAGTTTTAGGAAGAATAGTGTAGAAATGATCACCAAAGTTTTTATTACTAGATTCCATAAAAATACTCTGTTTTGGAGTTGTTCTTTACTTAGTTTTCATAAGTGTAATAACCTTAAGTGATATTGCCTAGTCTGTTTTTCCTTAGCCAATTTTTATAGCCTAAGTCCAGCTTTTCAACTAAGCCTTTTTGACAATAGTTTTCAAGTCTTGTTTAAACCCTAAAAATTAATAGAAATCTTTAGAATTGATAACCAAAGTAGGCTCTAGCTAGTCCAGGTTTTTAACCTTAATTTATTTGGCTGTTGTGCATAAATCTTGTTAGATGAATAACCCTATTTGCTATGTCTTTGAGTGTTCTTTTCCTGTAGAAAAAGAAAGGCAGAGAGCTATGTTTCTTTGTGTTGGTTAGTCATGACATTCTCTAAAAGTAACTAATGAACAATCTTCTTAATCCAAATAATTTTAGCATCTATAATTTGATGTATGAATTCAAATAATTCGTAAAAAGCAACCTCCTGTTTGGTTCAAACTTGTGTTTATTTGTTGTCTGTCTGTTTTCTTTTTGCCATTTGGAGTTTGCTAATGTTCTTTTGTTCTTCGTTTTCTCGACGAGTAGACGCCGACGTCGTCGAAGAAGAAGACGACGGTTCCGCAGATCCGGATTTTATTCCTGACAGTGAATTGCAAGGCAAGCAAACCCTTGAACATATTGAGCCCGATAATTCACCTACCTTATGTTGCTTTTGCTTATGTACAGTGCATCCGGATAATTCTCCATAAAAAGTGCTAATTTGGGTTAGAACTGTAGTTAATCCCATAAATTCTGGTTTATCTCAATCTGTATGGACATGTGAACATTGTAAACCCTAGTTTGAGCTAGACATACTTAGGGGGTGTTTGGGACAACTCCAGCTCCACTAAAATCCGTGGAGTTGGTGGAGCAGGGTATTCATAGCTCCAGAAATTTATGGAGCTGGAGCTGTGGGTATATTAAGAGTGTTTAGATGTGTCATCTTGTTTACATTTTAGACTAAAAATATAAACTTAATTCACTTTATTTTAGCCTACAAACTCCAGCTCTGAGGTGGAGCTGGGATCTGGAGCTATACCAAACAGGGCCTTAATGTCATGTTTGGGTATAATCGCTAGCATAATATTCTTGCTTAAGCTTTCTGTTGGCTCTTTTCAGTCTTTTCAACCTGTATATGGTCTTTTTGAGAAATGGTTGGTTATAATTTGCTAAAAACCCTCAAACAAAACTATGGTTTGACGCGGGTGATTATTGGCACTAGCCGGTTGTGCAAAAGGATATGCACATAGTTAGGGTGGAGTATCGCCCGTGTCGAATTAAGGACCGAGCAAATGGGATGTTGTAGATCCATATTTTTCGTACAACCACAATGGCTTGTATGGGCGGGTCTTAGCTTAATAAGTTGTTTAGATGTGGCTTTGCATCTATGGAAGGCGGGAGATTGCACAGACATTCCGGTCGGGTCTGTCTGTAGGGGTTTCTACATACCAATGCAACGGTGTACGCCTTGCCCTGGATAGAGACGTGGTGTTGTGTGTGATAAATGTGGATCTACGGCTTGGGTGAGTGTCTCTGTCTTCAGAGCGAGGGCTAACGTCCCGGGCTGGTGTAAAGCCACGTCTAGATAATGTAACAGCTTTGTATGATCTCCTTGCCGACACACTAAAGGAAGTGTGTTAACTGGCTTGGCAAAAGAGGTTGATCATTCCTTGTGGGTAAAGTGTACACCTCTGCAGAGTGTCAAATCTGATCGATTAGCCGCACCCGAGGTAATGGGCACTTGGGGAAAATCCTCCAAATGTTAAAGTCATTTGAGTCTTTTTGGAAAAATGGGGTTGGTTTTTATAAACCGTTTTGCAACCAGCTTTTGTGTCAAAGGATCGACACCGAGGACCTATGTAGTCGGGTAGACTGGGTTGGAAATCTGGAATAATTGCTTAACATATTGTCTTTAAATTGCTTTTATTAAAATGCAATGTTTCATTCTATTATGCTTATACATTTTTAATGCTTTTATGCAATTGCAAAATAACCATAGCCTGTCTATTGTTCAGCCTGCATAATTATTTATTTGCATCTGTGAACCAATATAAGTCTTGCTGAGTACCAATGTACTCAATCTTGCATCTGCTGTCTCAGAGGAAGAAGACTGCGATCTGCCAGACGACGTTCTTTTCCAGGCAAGTCTCGGGGGTTTCGATGATAGTCTTTTCTAGGTTGCCTAGTCAGTTGCCTGAGGGTTTAGTGGGCAACCGCAAGGTTGTTTGAAGATTTCAGCTTTCTTTTGGTTTCCGCTGTTAAATATATTAAATTTGTACTGAACTCTGTATAATTAATACCGTTATGTAAGTCTTTCTGTTTGCTTGCGAGTATGATTTTGATATGAATGTTGTAAATATGTGAGTGCTAGCTACTGATCCAGGGAATAGCACAGTAATCATATGGAGGTTCCTGTTCATCAGAACGGGGTCTTACACGGATTTAAATGCAAATCATTTCTGATAATTTAATATCACAGATGGTTTTAAATATAAACCATCTGTGATATGACATCAGAACCCTATATAACCATACCGATAGAGATTTCGTAGCGCAGATCGATCCATGCGTTTCGTCTCCCGCAAACCTTAGGCCCCTGGCAACCCACCTCCCCCGCATCCGTGAGGGCGACGACGATCACCTCCTCCCCGGCGCAAGCGAAGTACTCCGTCCGCGAGCACCTTCTCCCCGGCATCCGTGAGGTTACTAGTTAGGTATGGCTATGTGAGAATAAAATTAAGTGTGAGAGATATTTGTAGCATGCTTTGGTTTGTACAATGTGTTTGTTACATCAATGTAAATTTGTTTATCTATATATGCTTCTGTTATCTTTTTATGAAAAATGAAAGCCACATGAATGATGTGTTCGATCACAATGACTGATAATGCTTTAGCTTTACATAGTATGACATATAATGACTTAATTTACATACTCTTAGAAATATTAATGCAAAGATGACTTCATTTACATACTCTGCCATTGCATGTTCACTTTGTATACATGGTGCTTCAAATTGGAACTACAATCGTTTATTATATTTAAGTGTTGAATGTAATAATGTATATATAGTGCGATGCTAGCTTGATTTGCTAGGATGGTGTCAATTGGGATTTGACTGAGAACAAGTATTACAATCTAGCAGATCGACGACATGAAAAAGCTATTAGAAGCTAAACAAAAACTTGAGGTGGAGATTGAACAACTGAAGGGGAAATCTGAGATAACAGAAAAGATTTATGAGATGAAACAAAAACTGAAAGATATAGATGATCGCTTGCAAGATATCGAATCCCTTAACACGACACTCATCAGTAAGGACCACAGGGCGAATGCAGAGCTGGAAGAAGCTAAAGCTGAGCTTATAGAGGTAATATGGATTCGATGTGGTTACTATACTTCTCACAACAACATGATCGCTTTTAATTTGTAGGGATCGAGAGAAATGACTGAAGATAAATCGATTATTAGTCTCAAACAAATCAGCGCTTTACTGGAGTTGTGGAACTTCAGAGAGAACAGAGAAACCTCTATTGCAGAAGCTATGACACATATTATGGAAGGCATGAAAAAACTATAGTGTTTTCTTGTCTTGAGCTACGAAATAATGTGGTTTCTAGTTGAACACTTATTGATATTTGTGGTATATATCATATTTTGTTAATGTATTGTTACCTGAAGTATGAAATATTTTGTTATCATATTTGTGATATCATATTTAGGGTAAGGTCTTCTGTCCTTGAACTATGAAATATTGTTTTCCCCTAACTCTCTTGGCAGAACTTCAATGATTAGTATCTGATGTTCGAAATTTTATCCTCCTCAGATATTTATGCAATGACATTTACAAGACACAACCAATTATAGATTTTGCAATTCAATATCAAAACATATTAGATGCATTGAGGCAACAGCTATGTTTTGATATTGAATTGCAAAATCTATAATTCGTTGTGTCTTGTAAATGTCATTGCATAAATATCTGAGGAGAATAAAATTTCGAACATCAGATAATAATCATGGAAGTTCTGCCAAGAGAGTTAGGGGAAAAAGCATATCAGAGACGGTTCTATTTAAAAACCGTCTGTGATATAGTATCACAGACGGTTCTAACTAAAAACCTTCTGTGATTACTTATTATCAGAGATGGTTCTATCCAGAAACGTCTAAGACAAATGATCATCACAGACGGTTTGTAGATAGAACCATCTCTGATATTAGTTTTACTGACGGTTCGGAAACCGTCTGTGATGTGCCTTCTCATTATTGACACATTTTTGCAGACAGTTCACAAAACCGTCAGTAATGAGGTTTCCGAACCGTCTGTGATGAGCTTTTCTGTAGTAGTGAGCATTGCTATTCCTAGAAGAGAATAAGTAGGACATCAAACTAGACACGGGAAAACAGTACTACTCAACATAGTGGTGAGATGTATATCAATCACGACAACATCAATGAGAAGGTGGCATCTCGAATAGATGACCATACAGGATACAGCACACTATGACCAAGCTAGAATCGGACAAGAGCAAAACAAACCGCGAAACAAACATCAACAGATAGCACACTTAAACAACAACCGGGTCATTAGCATTGGCAGCGGCGGTAGTGTCGGGCCTGCTGACAATCCCGATGTGGGTGAGCAACGCCCAGAGGAGCGTTATCAGCTCGCCGCCGCGGGCGATGGCCTCCGCGTGCCCGTCCAGGTTGTCCGAAGGAGCGACGTACAGGATAGTCCCCGACCAAAAGCCGGCGAGAACCTTCCACGCCGTCTCCTCGTCCTCCATCTCGTCAACCAGCTGCTTTCCGAGCCTCGCTCCATTCTTGAGCACCTCATGATTCGATATTGCACTCAGCTGCCCGACCAAATGCTGAAACTCATCTTCCGGCGTCGACACTGCCGCTCGGCCAGCGAGGACGAGTTCGGCGTCCTTCTTGACAGCATTGTACAGGTTCTTGCTCCATTCGTCGTCGTCAGGAAGTAGCTCCGGGGAATAGGCCACCAAGTACGCGCAATAGCGCGACAGGTGAGTGGCAACAATCTTATGGTCAGAAGCTGATGAGTTTGGGTGCCTCACCTCAAAGATGCCCGTGGCGATGTGCCACACAAGTAAGGTATCTGCTGTACCTTGTCCATTGCAGGCCCAGAGGAGGTTGTCGCCGATCTGCATGCTTAGGCACAAAGATGTCAGGTTGTTTCTTAGGCATCCTTCACTGCTTCTCAGTGTGTCAATGATGGCGGCCTTCACTGCTCTCGGTACCTTGACACTCTTCTTTTGTTCAGGCAAAGAAATGAGACGCCTAAGAAGAGCCATTGTCGTTTTCCTTGGGTGGAGCTCCAAGATGGAGCATTGGTTCATTTTGTCCTTCCAGGGCTTAAACAGCTTGCTTCTACAACGCAACACACGGTTAATCCATTTTCTCATGGTAGGAGATTCCTGCCAAGAAGCGTTCTTTACGTAGCGGCAAATGAGGGATACTTTGGTCCAGTTAGAGCAGATGTAGGAAGCAATATCCCTTGCCTCAGCGAGCACGATTAGTACAAGAAGAAAAGATACTGGCACCAAATCAAACATTAAATTTCCAAATAATAGAGGAGGAACATGTTCAGTGTCGACACGGTCGCATTGCAATCGACACGATATCTGTTCGAAATGTTGATTTTGGGGATCAGGAATTATGAGAATAGTTGCAACAAATAAGCAGTAAGCAATGCTTAAGAGTGAGATAAATATGCTCAAGATGGGCAGCCAACACGTTGAATAGGAGACTGGGAGGGATGAACAATAATAATCATGAAGGAAAGAAAGCTCATCTGCAATCACCCGAAATACCCTTTCATCATCACAATCCTTGAGCAACACTTGCCAGAAAAAGCTGTGGACCTTCATAAACTTAACCACAGCAGCTGTGTACTTTGCAAATCGACACCGCAGCAGCTTGAACAATGCAAATGAAAAGCATACATCTTTTAGTTGTATTGACCCTAGAAAATCGTCGTCTGACCGCCAAACTTTGTCAACGGTCACCAAGCCATTGTTGCTCATCCTTGTCCTGTCACCTTGGTCGGACATCCATTCGAAGCAGTAACCATGAGGCTGCTTATATACCTGCACAGTCTCCTCTCCCATAACTACAAGTTGGGGAGGAATATGCTCACCAATTGTTTCGGCGTTAGCATGCTGGCTTCCACTCTGTAGTTGCTCTATATATCCAACAATAATACGAGGATTACGTCCAAGAGCAAATGATCGTCGGGCACTGTAAAATGCATAAAACTGGAAAACCAATTTGGCAAAGATAAGAGCAAATGGTGAAAGGAGAACCAATCTGCCACTAATATCAATGTCTCCTAAGAAATCTTGCCAACTAAATCGCGATCCCGTTGGATCGTCATCCGTCCCTATGGTGTAGATCAAAAGGTAGACAGTCCAGATTGCTTCCACAAGCAGTAAAACGGAGGGTCCAGTGTTTCGACCTTCTTTAGCATCAGTGGCAACTATTGCACTGGTACTGATACCAACAATTTGAACAAGGCTAGTCCATACAAAGACTCGGATGGGGTGATCGTCCTGGCCGCACGTCCCTGTTATGATTTCCCCCCCGTCGGACAAAATGCTGATGATTTTCTGATTGCCAACGGTGGAGACAACATTAGAGACGATGGGTATGAACAATCCGCTGGCTCCCAGAAATAGAAAATGGGTCAAGCGATGGTGGCGATAGCGGTGGCCGTAGGCACCTATTCCGACCATGACTCCCCCCAAGATGGTGTTGACGATCATGAGAGCGTTTACTCGCCACATCTGCCCACTCATGCTCTTATAGAAGTGCTTCAATGCATCAGGGGAGCAGCTTCCGGTAGAATTTCCGGACATGATCTGATTGTCAAACTGAAACGTTAGTGCAAGTTGTTGACAGTACAAATGCACAAGAAATAATGCTCTAGTAGAAAGACACGTGCGGATCTAAGGCGCCACATTTCAAGAGCTGTCGATCGTACTAAAAGCGACGAACAGTACGTATCTGTATGAGGCTCTGGGTGGCGACTATCGAAGCATTGCTTCTTACTTCCGAACGCAAAACACATCCATTTCCAGAGAGTTGGTGCAAGCATGCATATATGAATCAATCAGAGCAAAAATAACACAAAAGACTCAGACAGCTGATCTAGTTTGGCGCCTAAATAAGCATGCATCGTAATTGTGAAACAAGAATGGGTATATATAATATGAGATTGGGTTTTGATAAACATCATCACCAGTTGGAAGGTGGCTAGAGTCGAGCCGAGGACGATCTGGACCGCCTGGCCTCTGGAATGCTTTTAACTAGCTTTATACTAGTATGTCACTGGCTACTAAACCTGTAATACTCATCAATCTTCTTATGCGTAGCAGCTCTCGGATCATATCAGAGTTTATGAGATAAAGCACAAGCACGCACGGTTTCAAAAATGAAGAAGATGGTTCTCGTAGAGAGAACCAAGATAATGACATTGAAGTAACCATGATAAGAGATAAAAGATTTGGCAAAGCCAACCTCAAATTCTTTAATCACAACCTTAAAAGTGTATTTGGGATTGTTGCTCTCTCACAACCTCTTAAACTTTTTAGGAACTTTGGATCTTTTCTCTATACAAGAATTTAATGCTAAAGAATAACCTAGCATATAATTCTCTCGTGTAAATCTTGCTTTAGATTAGTTGATTTGTGGTTTCTTAGTTGCTTAGGTTCTCTATAATCATCCCGTAGGTTTATGTAGTCTCCTTAATTCTCCTCCGAAACAAATAAAAATCCTACCTATTTAGAATTCATATAGTATACCTTTTCAAATCCTAGAAAAATAGATAGATATTTAACAAAACCTATACTTAGAAAGCTGATTACACACCGACAATCCTTAGATTGCCGGCCCGGCCAATACATCGAGATCCATAGCCAAACACGAGGCGTGACCACCTCTGCCATGCCATGAGGCCCATGACATCTGTGCTGCTGGCCAGTGGCAGTGTACGTGGACATTGTCCATCGAATTTCCTTTTTTAAAAAAGTCTTTGTCCATTGCATTTCGAAACTAGTGAGATGGCTAATTTTATTCCCCTCCTCTTTAAAAACTAGGAACATATCGCTAGGGTTATCTGGAACGTAGGGAATTTCGCAAGTAGTACTACGAATTTCGTAGGAATCCCGAGTCTAGCCGGTTACTAGAAATTATGGTCAGTACTCAGTAAGTAGTACTGTTGCTTGAATCAGCAACTAGGAATTATAGAGCTCTTTTACGGTACACTAAAATTCAATATGAATTATAGAGCTCTTTTACGGTACATTAAATTCAATATGGACCATTCATTCTTTTCAATCCAATAGATCAGATTAGCTAGTATGTACTTATTTATACTTCCTATAGTAGTAGAAATACCTTTAACAAATCAATTACCATATTTAATTTCTACTACACATTATATACTACCAGTATAATGCATCGTAAAACTTCTCTAATTATGGGCAGTTGACTAATGTTCAATGCAGAATTTGTATTAGTTTAGGATGTAAGCATTTACGATTTCTTCCTAACCTCCAGCTCTTCATGTTTATAGTAAGGCCAAGGATTGATTCCAGCTTGTTGTTCTCCTGGTTTCTACCCAATTCCCACTGGCTTTCTCCCGTCGGAAACCGGTAGCAGCTAGCGGCCCAGCCGTAGTGCCGTGCATAATGGGTTCTTGGTGGTTATCTCGACAAAAGATTTGAAAGTGAGGACCAAGCTAGCTTAGCTTAGTTATATTAGCGGAGGAAGACGGTGGTGAGGCCGGCGCTAGGAAATTGGAGTCCAGACAAACCAAATTACTTTTGGTCTAGAACGAATGTTTGCTAAAAAAAAACTCCATTTTCGTGGCATTTGTGATGATAGAGCTGTAGTGCACCTCTATAGCTCGTCACCGAAGAGCATGGACAGTCACCCACCCTGTTCAAGAGGTGGAGCCACCGGTGTGGAGGCATTGCTCCGTCATTCGGGCAGATTCACACGTGATGACCTGCGTCAATCATTGTACAGCCGCCACAAGTCAATGTTAGCTTTGCGATCTACTCTGCCCACGCGTTAATAAACTAATCTTAGCTTTCAAATTTTGTTTCTAAATATATGTTATTCTACAATTTCAAGGTGATTTTTTTATGTTTCTTCCTTATATATCCCACTCATGTAGCTATTTTCAATGTTATTTACTAAATAAACTAGAGTAAAACAAACCATCTAAAGAACAATAAATGATCTAATGAATATGCTGGTAAGGTCTTTACCATGCCTGGGAGATACCATAAGGTACCACCAAATTACCCTTAAATTTTTGTATCTCTTAGTACCTCCACCCATTAAACTTTTGGTACCTCTTGATACTAGCTCAATGTATAGTTTGGTGCCTCCCAAAGAGAGTAAAACGTCTCATACGTTTCTTGCTAATTAAAAATTCAGCCAATTTCAATTTCATACTTTTAGAAGAATCATAATCTGTTGTCTCAAATTGCACGATAGTACAAACGAAAAAATAGATATGGCGGTGGCCGGAGGCGGCCGTGATGGCGAGTTAGCGACCAATGCGAAGGAAGAAGTCTGCAGCTACAGTCAGACGTGTGCGTGGGGCGCCAGTGCAAGGACCTGTGTTATCGTCGCCGAGGAGACCAGCGTCGTGTCGACCATGGTTGCGGGAGTCACGAGGAGGAGCCGAGGAGGAGGAGAAAGGTCACGCACGCTGGGAAGAAGTGTATGCGGCTAGTAGGGATCAGGAAACGCTTGAGATAATTGGATGTGAATTCTGATACAAGCTAGATGTCCATTAACACAGAGCAATAAGATGGTAAAAAGTCCTTTTTCTGTATGGCGATTGAATTGACAAACCAAAACTGAATGCAGGTTGTATGCAAACGATGAAACACGATTCTTAAATAGTCATACTAGAAGTTTGGAAATTACCAGAAGACGGGACCGAGCGCGCGAGAGGGTTTGGATCAGATCACCTGGCACCTGGAAATGGAATGCTCTCTACTGTCTGCGTTTGCATTCAGAGGGTAAGGAATATAAGCACGTCGCCTTCATACATTTTTCTTTCTTGGTCCTGTTGCCTCTGCTGTCACTTGTGTGTTTTGTACTGTTAGTCATATAAGATTTTGCCCACTTTGAATATTTATAACACTCTGACGAAGTCAAGAGGGTAGTACTAACGTCCTGAAGAGTTGCTATAAGGGGAAAAAAAGGAGCAATCATCTGCACTTTCAGATCATGTTCTTCCTCTCCCAATCCTCTTCTTTATTTGTTGCTGGGCAATTCTTGCTTGTTGAATAAACAGGCGATGAAGGACAGAAAATACTGATGTAGGAAAATGATGAGGTAGGAACAACAGCAACCTGTTGGTACTCCTCGCCCGCAAAGAGGGAAACTAAAGCAGATATGATCGAAGGATGGTGGTGATTAGGATTAGGATTTCCGTTCATATTCTCCAAGTATCCCACAAAAAGTACTCTGTTTTCTTTTGCTGAAAGAAAGCCTTCCAAATAGTTAATGTTGACTTGAGGATGGAAGTCAAGTCAAGGATAAAGAGTGTAGGAGAATATTTTTTTTAGAAAGAGAAAACAAACTATTATTCAGTGCCTTTTGCTTTGCTGAACTGCTTTTCATGTCGGTCAATAGCACAAATAAATCTCGACACAGTTCACACGAAAAGCTCCGTGGAAATGGCAATAATTAAGCACGGACTTGCGTAGTAATCACCAATTAAGCAAACCTAAAGTACTCCAAAATGCAACGTACAGTAAGCAGGATGATCTCAAGATCTGTCATGCTTCAGCAGCTAGTCGAAGTGTAACAAACAAATTAATTAACGAGAGTACATGAGCTAATTAATCACCCTAGAAAGGAAAACTTCAAGCAACAAACAAAAGACACGAGTGCCAGACAACATCAAGAAACTTGAGATTAAATAATTACTCCCTCCGTTTTTTAAGTGATGTTTTTAGAAGTGACATATATACTAATAAAAATTTAAGAGAGGTGCTTCAATGATTTTTTTTTTACAGTTGCACAAATATTAAAGCATGAATGAAGGGTAGATGGAGATTACTTACCCCTTTGTTTACTTCAAGATTTGTACAACTTGTATTAGACGGGAAAGCATTGAAGCACTGCTCAAAATTTAATATTAGGAAAGTGGCCTCAAGCACAGCCTAGGTGCGGTGACTCGGAAGGAGAGCTGCTTTTCCACCGGGTGAGGTGCATGCTGATTCCTCATGCACTGTAAAGACCACATAGCAGTATTCAACATCACTTTTGTTTTGGATGAGTATCCTGTATGCAGCACCCCCACTTAGAGCCGGTTTGTGATTGCTGATTGCTGTGTTACAGCATCCTTTGCTAATCCTAGTAGGTTTTTCTTATTATGGATAAAATAATATTAGGAAATTTAGTTTGGTGACATCATGGAAAGATCAGCTTATAAAACCAAAATAAATAGGTACAATTTAATACCAATAAAATTAGTTTGATGTACTTTCCCGTTTTTGCTATTCCTTCCGTCAGCAATTTTCTATTTTTTTTTCTTTTTTTATCGGCTAAACTATGAGGGGAATGACATAATTGCCCCTGCTACCATAGCAAGGCGAGCTGGATCAGATCAATCGGCCGGGTCGATCGGCTGGATGCTAGTGACGAGCACAGCGGTGGTGCTACGGCGGCGGCGGAGAGAGGGGCTGGAGAGGCGAGGATCTGAGGAGGTGGCTGGGGAGACTGATCGAATGGAGTTTGGGATCTGTTGGAGTTGGAGGGGGCGGTGCTGAGAAGAGAAGTGAACTCGAACGGAAAAGGGTGCCAACGCTGGAAGCAGGGGGAATGGCAAAAACGGTGCTAACAATGGAAGTGGCAAAAAACGAAAATTGTTCTGTCGATGATATTAAAGTGTATCCGTGCGCTTTTTAGTATAAACCAAAAGTCGCTTTCGATGTCAGCAACCAATTTTTTTTCAAAAATATTTAAAGCTAATTGCTATATAAAAATGTCAAACAAAAATAATTTGTTTTCAAAAGCACTACGATGTCCAATATAGAGCCTCGGGTCGTCAGGACCGGCCGGCCCGTGGGTTGCCTGCCGAATATAGGCGTTAGAATTTCCCTTCAACCTTGAGCTTTTGTTTTCGAGCAATAGGGTGCTCCATATATTTGCTCGGTTAGATTTGTTTCAAAGTTATTGGTATCAAATAATATAATTTAGATGTTTGAGGATATATTTACATATCTTGTAGGTTATTTAGGATTTTAAAACATATATATACATATAGTATAATTACTTAGGGCACCATGGTGCCTGGGCACTATTATAGGTACCATGATCTAAAAAGGATATTTTCTCTACGTATTTTTATGCATTTTTTTTTAAAATTTTTAGGATGCTGAGTTTAACCAGTTTACTAACTAGTTCAAACAAATTTGAACTGAAATTCAAACTAGAATTTCCCTTTTTTATAATAGTTTGGTTCTAGGTATGTGCTGATTTTTATTTTTTTTTTGCTTTTCTCCCACTGTCTTTCCACAGAAGCTGGAATCGAATAATCTTTTCTTTCCTAGAAGCACCTGAGCGTGCCATTGGCATCTGCTGCTGATTCTGGTTGGTGCTGGTGCGTAACTGCATATATGCACTCTGCTTTGTGCCGGTGGCTTTAAAACCTTTGCACGGCCCAGGAACACACGCGTCATTACTAGGAGGTATAACTAAATTTCTTTTGAACTTTCGCACCTCTTGCTACCTTCACCATTCAAAGTTTTGGTACTTTGTGATGCTAACTTAATGTATATTTTGATATCTTTCAAAACGTTAAAAAGTCTTCACAGGAGTATATACAACACCAAGAAGACCTTGTTAAGAATCATAACAGCCAAGGCTCGAGCAGTCGAGCTTGTTTAGTGGTGCTTACATTATCGTGGATGTGTACAAACTGAAAAGCCATGAGGCCAGAGACCGAGCAATGTAGCAGGCACGGCGCTCTGTCAATCTTCCTCTAGCGGAAAGTAATCTCACGCAATAATCCTCTGTATTGGCCATTGAGGCATATATGTAGGAGAGTTTACAACAGATGGAAAACAATCAACATATTGCATCTATTCCTAGTATAACAAGCTGGCAAAAAATAGAGGAGACATGAGGCAGGCGCTGGTGCTGTTGCCTTTCGGCAACGCACGTACACAGGCGCATGCATATACGGCTAACACTCCCCCGCAGTCGAAACGGTAGTTGGCCGGACGTTGAGACTGGAGCGAAATTCCGTGAAGACCGGTGACGGCAACCCCTTTGTGAAAATATCCGCATAATGCGACGACGTAGGCACATGAATGACACGAACATGGCCAAGAGCAACACGCTCGCGAACGAAGTGTAGATCGATCTCCACATGCTTAGTTCGTTGATGCTGAACCGGGTTAGTGCAGAGATATACCGCGCTGATGTTGTCGCAATACACCAAGGTGGCTCGGTCAAGAGGAGAGTGAAGTTCCATCAACAGTTGGCGGAGCCAAGTGGCCTCAGCAACACTATTAGCGACAGCACGATACTCAGCTTAGGCATTGGATCGGGACACGGTCTGTTGACGCTTGGACGACCAGGATATGAGATTGTCGCCAAGGAAAACACCAAATCCGGAAATGGACTTCCGAGTGTCAGGACAACCGGCCCAGTCAGCATCGGTGTAGACAAACAAGGAGGCCGGAGATGTCCGATGCAGGAGAAGACTATGGTCGAGAGTGCCGCGAAGATAGCGGAGAATGCGCTTAACCAGGGCAAGGTGGGTACCCATGGATCATGCATGAATAGACAGACCTGCTGCATGACATAAGTGATGTCAGGGCGAGTGAACGTTAGGTATTGCAAGGCGCCTGCGAGACTCCGATAATCAGTGGCATCAGGTACAGGGTCACCGACGGCTGTGAGCTTCGAGTGTTTGTCGACAGGGGTGCTGCAAGCCTTGCAATCAGACATGCCAGCTCGCTCGAGAATCTCTAGAATGTAATGACGCTGAGAAAGGTGCATAGAACCACTTTGTCGGGTAACGGACAGTCCCAAAAAATGATGTAGGGGGCCAAGATCCTTAATGAAGAACTCCTGCTGCAGGGCAGTGAGGACAATGTCATCAACGTAGAGCAGCAGGTAAACAAGCGCGGTGCCTCGACGAAAAATAAATAGTGACGGATTCGACTTGGCCTCCACAAATCCCAGAGACCGAAGATGTGTGGCGAACCGACTGAACCAGGCACGAGGCGCCTGCTTAAGTCCGTAGAGAGACTTGTTGAGATGGCAGACGTGCTCGGGGTGAGTGGAATCAATGAAACCAGAGGGCTGCACACAGTATACTGTCTCGGAGAGAGTGCCATGAAGAAACGCATTGTTGACGTCAAGCTAATGAACATGCCAATCCCGAGAAAGAGCCAGAGTCAGAACCGTCCGAATAGTCGCCGGTTTCACAACCGGGCTGAAAGTCTCATCTAAGTCAATACCGGGGCGTTGTGTGAACCCGCAAAGCACCCAACGAGCCTTGTAGCGAGCAAGAGACCCGTCCGAATGAAGTTTGTGGCGAAAGACCCATTTACAAGTAACGAGGTTGACGCCAGGAGGACGAGGAACAAGGTCCCAAGTACCATTAGCCTGTAGAGCAGTGAACTCATCAAGCATAGCTGAGCGCCAGTTGGGATCAGCGAGAGCACCACGGTATGTCTTAGGGATGGGCGAGAGGACAGCAGCATGGAGATTCATCCGGTCAGTCGGGAGATGAAAGCCAGATTTGCCTCTGGTGTGCATGCGGTGGGTGTTGATCACCGAAGAGATAGGGACGACCAAGGGCGGTCCTCCGCAGTCCGGCCGGTTGCGACAAGAGCGGGATGGGGTTGCAGCGGCTCGGCTGCGACGACCCCGATCCCGACCGGCCGCAGCGGGAGCCAAGACAGGCCGCGCCAGCGGCACGCCCGTGGGTGGGGCTCTCAGCGGCGCGCGTCGAGTGGGCCGGCGCCAGGTGCTGCTGGCCGTGACAACGGGGCAGCAGGAGCAGGAGATCCAGATGAAATTGGGCTAGCTTCTCTGGAAACGGCCTGGGCAGGTGATGACGGCCCATGGCCGCTCATGCTGGCAGCGGCCCGCGGCAGGGAGCCGACGGGGGCAGCGGAGCTGGGCTAGGACGTAGTGTGCGGAATGTAACCGCGACGGGCACAGCGGTGCATTCTTTGGTGAGCGACCAGCCAGGGTAGGCTGCGGGAGGAGCCTGTCCTGCAAAAAAAGGTGTACCAACAGGCAAGGTGGGGGACTCCATATCCATTAAAAAAATCAAGGTTAGAGTCATCAGGCGAGGCGGACGATGAGCCGGCGAAGGGGAAGGAGTTCTCATCGAATGTGACATGACGAGAAATAATGACTCGATTGGAACTCATGTCGAGGCACCGATAACCCTTGTGCTCAGAAGAGTAGCCAAGAAAGGTGCACAATGTGGAACGTGGCAAGAGTTTGTTGGCAACGGTGGCAGAAAGGTTTGGGTAGCAACGATAGCCAAAAACCCGAAGGTGGTCATATATAGGTGGGACGCCATATAAGGCCTGATGAGGAGTGGAGAATTGGAAAGTTTTGGTGGAGTGCCTATTAATAAGATAGGTGGCAGTGTGAAGGGCTTCAACCCAATAGTGGGGAGGCATACAAGCTTCGATAAGAAGGGAGCGAATGACATTGTTGATGGTCCGGATAGAGCGCTTAGCTTTGCCATTTTGCTGAGATGTGTAGGGATAAGACATACGGAGAGTGACACCATTGGTGAGAAAGAAAGAGCGGGAGGAGAGATTATCAAACTCACGACCGTTGTCACATTGGACAATTTTAATGGTGGTCTTGAACTGAGTTTGGAAGTACGCTAAAAGGTGGGAGAGGGTGGTAAACGTATCCGACTTTAAGCGTAAGGGAAAAGTCCAAAAAAGTAAGAGCAATCATCAAGAATAACCAAATAATACTTATAACTAGAGACACTAGCAACAGGTGAGGTCCATAGGTCACAATGTATTAAATCAAAAATATGAGAAGCACGAGAGCTAGAAGGCGAAAAAGGTGAACGAATGTGATGACCCAACTGGCAGGTGTGACAAAGATTATCAGCGGCACTATGAGTACAAGAGATAGCTGCTGAACGAGCTAAGTGATGTAGAGCATCGGCCCCAAGATGACCAAGACGACGGTGCCAGAGGGTGGTACTGGTGGTGAGGAGAGCATGCGGTGGCGACGGCAGCAGTGGGTAAAGATCACCGGAACTATTGCACCTAGCGATCACGTTCCTGGTGCGAAGGTCCTTCACAGAAAGGCCAAAGGGGTCAAACTCGACGGAACAATTATTATCAATTGTAAAACGACGAACAGAAATAAGATTTTTGATAATTTGTGGTGTGACAAGGACATGATGAAGAGTGAGGGGACTAGGTGCCGCAGGAATGTGAGCGGAGCCTACGGAGGTGATAGGGAGCAAGGAACCGTTGCCAACGACAATGCTAGAGGGAGAGGAAGGAGAGGGAGGGTGAGCAATAGAGAGATTACCGGGGTCGGATGTCAAGTGGTTGCTCGCACCCGAGTCCATGTACCATGTAGTGGAGGGTGGCGGCGTCAATTGCATGGTGCTGAAAGCACTAGCCAAAGCAGCTTGATCCCAGCCACCAAAGGAGCCAATGGGCTGAGGGGCCTGTGGAGGAGCAGCGGTAGGGCCCGAAGGGTAGTCAGGCCAGGTCGGCTATGGGCCAAGTGCGGCCGCGCCTGGGCCAGAGGAAGCGCCATAAGGGGCGGCGAACCGCAAGTGGACCGCCGGCGGCGGCCGAGTGGGCCGCTGGCCGAGTGCAACGTCTGGCGCTGAGGAGTCCGGATGGCGGACGGGACACCTGGCCACCGAAGCCTGGTTGCGGCGCACCACCAGGCCAGACTTGGACAGTTCCTATCCAGGGATTGAAGAATGAGGGCGACCAGCCACCTTGATGCTGCGATCCACCGCTGCCGTTGCGGTTGTTGCAACGTCGGCGATTGTTCTGGCGATTGCCACCGCCAGAGGAAGTAGCAGAGAGACCGCTGGCGCCTTGGACAGTGGAGGCACCGGAGGCAGGGCCAGGAGCACTACCGGGAGCTGGACAGTGACCGGTGGAGAGAAGAGCGATGGAGGGGCCCTTGGCCTTGTCGTTGAGGGTGAGTTCCTCCAAAAGGAGATCATTTCGGACCATCTCGAACGATGGCAGCGGCGTTTGACGCCTGGTGAATGACACCACATGTTCATACCGATCGTTGAGACCGCGAAGAGTGGCCAGGAGAGGGTCCGATCAGGGACAGGCTCACTAAGGCTGCCGAGTTGATCTGCCATGGACTTGAGACGGTGACAATAATCGGAGATGGGAAGGTCACCTTGTGTGAACATGCGAAATTCCGTGTCAAGCAGTAGCGCACGGGTCTCCTTGTTCCCGAGGAACATATCTTCGAGAGCGAGCCAGACAGCCCGGCTGGTGGGCTGGTAATTGGGATCGCTAGAGGTCATGACAATCTCGAGGAGTCTGGCAGAGATAGTGCCAAAAACCCAAGAGATCACGACGCAATCCATGCGATGCCAAGGCGCGATGTCGGGGTGGACATCGTCGGAGAGAACGTGGTCGGTGAGGGCGTACTTCCCAAGGTTGATGAGGTGGAGACCACGCTACTTGGGGTAGGACGTGGAATCGACATCAAGAATGATGGGAATGAGGGCCTTGATGTTTGTGAGGGTGACGGCCTGTGCGTGGAGGTTGGCGATGAGGAGGGCGTCGGCTTCATCTTCGCGGCGACGGCGCTCGGCTTTCTCATGTTCAAGATCGAGGCGACGCTGTTCAGCTGCAGCCTCGGCCTCGACGGCGCGTTGGGCTTCGTCGGCGGCATGCTGGTTGACCAGCACACGCTCCGCGGCGATCGCGTGTAGCTCTTCAACCTCCTTGCGGAGCTGCTCAAGCTCGGCGGTGTCACCAGCCATAGGAGGTAGGAGATGGGAACCAAAGGAGTTGGGCGACAATCACAACACGGACAGGAAACGTCGCGTGATAGGTCGCTCGTGAGGTGGGCGTGTCGGGCGGGGCGCGTCGGCACGGTGGGCGGCGGTGATCAGCAAGGTCGGTGCGGCATGGAGATGGGCAGCGGAAGAAACACGGGAAAGCCCCGATCTCGTGATACCATGAAAGTGGAAAGTAATCTCACGCAATAATCCTCTGTATTGGCCATTGAGGCATATATGTAGGAGAGTTTACAACAGATGGAAAACAATCAACAGATTGCATCTATTCCCAGTATAACAAGCTGGACAAAAATAGAGGAGACATGAGGCAGGCGCTGGTGCTGTTGCCTTTTGGCAACGCACGTACACAGGCGCATGCAAACGCATGCATATACGGCTAACACTCTTAATTGAGGGACTGCCTATGCTTAGGCCATCTACACTATAGGTGTTCGTAAATGAGAGATTTTATCATTCTTAGAAAGTAAATTATCTCTAGGTATAATTTTAATATAAAATTTAGTACATCTCAAATATGGTAAAATGGCTTGTTGGTAAATTTGTCGCTGCATTGTCCTATCATATTGGTGACAGATTTGCTTTTCTCGTGAACTGTTTAGCACCTCCTTCACGGGACCTATAGCTAAATACACGTGCTCGCTCTCCCTCCCCCTATTTCACTTCCGATAAATCATGGGTTACATCGCTCAGTGCAATGGCTAGCACCGATGCCAAGAGAGAAAAAAAAGTTAACACTCATTTATGGACTTATAGATATCTACGTAATGGTCTATTTGTTTCTAATTTTGATTCTGAATTTCGGCCTCAAAAGCTAAATAAAAAATAAACAGTCTAATTCTAGAAATTACTTATCCAATTCTAACATACTTCTATACATTCTGAGAAATATAAATATAAAAATATCACTAAACTATGAAATAAATTATCCACCGATCCCATTACATCTCCCCATCTCTCCCACCTAGAGGTGGGCACTCGGGCCAAGCTCTTTTGGGCCGGTTCGAGGCACGACATCATAGCCCGATCCAAAGCCTGACCCGGCATGAAGTGAGTTGTATCGGGCCAACACGATATTGTAGCACAGACCATGCCAGGCCTGAGAACCTGGCACGATGGGTGGCATGACACTGTAGAACGGGCCACACCGGGCCTGATGACCTAAGGCATAAGGAAGAAACCTAGTATGAAGGTTACGTACTCACAAAGCATGAGCACCATGGACGCACCTAGCAGTATGGAAGCTACCCCTATCACCGACACATGAGAGAGATGGGCAACACGGGAGAGAGAGCTGAGAGAGATTGAGAGACGGTGTACGAAACTGCTCTCTCACTTGTCTCTCTCAATCCCTCTCATCCGTCTCTCTCAATCTCCCTCTCAATCTCTCTCGTCTCTGACTCTTTTTCTCACCTATTACCTCTTCTCTCATCCGTGTTCAGCACATCCTATCGCTTTATGTAACTATTCAAGAATAAATAAATTTTAGTTCTTTTTCTCATAATATTTGCGTCCACTGCTTCAACTCTATGCGTCTCCGGTTCCTTTCCTCTCATTGCAATAGTGCAAATGGGTTGGACCCGGGCCGGCATGGCACGCAGCAGGCACGAAGCGCAAATAAGTCGTTGGCTCGCCAAAAGCGAGCCGGGCTGGTACGGCACGACAGGCAAGATGGACCGTCTCAACCTGATATGGTTTAGACATGAAGCACGATGAACCTCATGCCAGACCGGCTCGACACGGCATGACGCCCATACCTCCGCTTCCACCTGAGCCCATCTCCCCTCGTGTCGTTCCTCTCTCCCCGGTCTCGTTTCCCTGGCGGCGCAAGGACGTCGCCTCCTCAGTCCTCCTCTCCACCCAAAGCACACCGACAGCAGGAGCCCCTCCTCCCTCAGCGCCCGAGCCCCTCCTCGTTGCCTGCTGTGCTGCCCTAATGGTATATTCTAGCTAGATCTATCCTCCTCTGTCAAAGGGTATCTCTAGGCAATCCGCATCCATCCTCAATTGCAGATCTTGCTCCTGCCATAGCCTCTCCATCCCCCACTGCTCCGATTGCCCAAAGAGCGACTTGTAGAAGTTTGTGTTCTAATGGGCTTGCTCCCCGATCAGCCCTTGTTCGTTTTATAGACTTCAAAGTGGGATTTTCATTCTTTAGTATCGTTGGCCTAATGCTGTTCTGAATTTCTTAGTAGGTGTGGTTTAAGGATATATATAACCTCTTCTGTAAGTATGAGGAGGCCACTGTCAGGACCGGATTTCCGAATCCGAACCCTCTGTGTATAACCTGTGCTAGTCCAGGAAAAGCTAGCACACACAGTGAAAACAGTGATGACAACACATCCATATCACGAATCAAATAATATTAATTAATCAAAAGAGTATTAACCTTATGGCCAATTATTACAAATAAGCAGCATCACAGCTTGAGTTCAATAAGAAACAGCAAAAACGGAATAACAGTAGCAAAGTAAGCCCATCCATTTGCCCAACAGGCAATCGACTGGGGTTCGCGTCCTAGCATTCCGGATCGTGTTTGTCATAACCACATGCGTAGAAATCGTAGTCACCTTCAGCTTCTACACACTCTTCTGTGGAAATTTGGGGATGTTGCAAGGGTGAGCACAAAATGTACTCCGCAAGTCTTGAAAACATAATGCATGATAACTATATGCAAAGCTAAACAATTGAAGGTATAATATGGCTATTTTAGCATAAAGCTAACTGTAAATACCAATAGTAATTTCATAAAGCATCATTTGATCAAAATGTAAATAGCACAGTAATTGAATTTGATATGACAATTAAAGTAGGCTCCATCTACCTGAGTGGCTCCATCCGCCAAACCATAACCCGAGAGTTCTATCTGCTCTCGGATTTCCAAACCATCATTTTCCTTTAAAACAAAACCATAAAATCTACAATGTGCAAGCGTACCTCGCATGCCCTTGACCGTGGGCACGGCTACTTAAGTAGTTTTAACTCTGCAGAGTGTGTACACTTTACCCACAAGACATGATCGACTCTTGTTGCCAAGCTATCAACACACTTCCTTTGGTGTGGAGATCATGACAAGGCCTTTACAATGCACAACCCCACTATTAACCTCACTCGCTAAGGTTTCACCGCTGTTAGGGTTCTAGCTGCCCAGTACAGAAGCCCCCTCTTGCGCCTGCCAACATCTGGCACTCACCAACTGGCGAAGCTAATAATGAGACGCACAAATTATTTAGTCAGGTCGTACCCATATAGACTTGTGGTTGTACGGTAGTGCTCGGTCCATGGTAACACACGCTCCGGTCCTTAATTGACTAGGGCGGAACATTCACATACCAAGGTCTCGTGCTTTCTGCACCCGCCAAACATCCATCCGCCCCGGTCTAAACTATTCCCACTTTATTTTACTTAAATCACAGCATCAACACCAATTGCCGCAATTTCACAAATAAGTTTAAACAATATTTGAAATGATTCCCATAATGGCACAATACCGAAACGCTTAAGCTGGACTAAGCAATTCTACCGTTCCATGCTAATCTACTGAATATCACCAAATAAAATAGCTAGTATATATTATCTAGGGTGTTAAAGGTTCGACATGATCAATACTAATGAGGGTATAACAAACTGGAATTTAACTAAACCTTAAGACTACATTTAAAGTACCTTGCATAAAAGTAAGCATGCATAATTTAAAAATAACATAACATTTTCATAAAATTTGGGATCAACATATTCAAGGAAGACTTGCCATCGTTGCTTCCTGCTGGATCTACCTTTGACTGTTGATTCGCTTGAGCTTCGACTACGTCGTCTACACGTGAAACGAGAACAAATAAATAAAAAAAATTCAAACAAAATTAAAAAATTAAAAAGAATGGTACTAAAAGATATATCTTGAATTTAGATGAATTTAGAAATTTGAATCACTTGAATCGGAGCTCGAACGGAGGAGAACGAGCTCCTGGAAGTTCCTCGGATCAGAAAATCAGAAAAATCAGAGAGCTGACACGTGTCACTCTGTGATTGGCTGGACTTTCTGGATTTCTGAAAAATTGGAAAAAGGAAATAAAATACTGCTGAGACGTGGGACCCACGAGTCAGAGACTCAGCTCACGGTGGACTGCGTCCACCAAGCGGCTTGGAGGTTGACGCGGCAGACCGACCGACGTGGAGAGCCACGCGGCCGTTAGGGCAGACGTGGCAGAACACATGGCGGCCACATGGGCGGAAGACGAGGCGACGCGGCGCTAATGCGGGGCTGAGGTGGCGGCCAACGTGGGCTTGCCACGGGTCGCGCATCCAACGGCCCGATCGGATCGGACGGCGGGGACGCGGGGCGCGGTCGGCTACGACGTGGCGAGATCCCATGCGCTAGCGGGCGATCGAACGGCCCCGGCTCACGGCGAGGGGCGGTGGCAGTGGCGCTGGCGCGGGCACGCCGGAGCCGAGGAAGAAGACGCGACCAACAGGGCAAAGCGCGATGAGACGGCGTCGGGTTTGGGGCAAAATGAAGGGGACGGCGCGACGAGTCCGGAGTGAAGAAAAACAATGGCGGAGGCTCACCAGCGATGGCAAACGGCGACGGAGAAGACCTCGGGACGGCGGAGGAACTTCGGCGAGCGATATCTCCGCGACGGAGGCGACTCGGGCGGCGAGGCTTGAGGCGGCGGGTGCGGTGCGATGAGGCGAACCTCGGGCTGGGTGCGGCAGTGGCTTAGATAACCTGGGGAGGCGTGCCAAATCCGAAAACCGAGGTGGCGGCGGCGGAATTGACGCGGTTAGGTTTAGGGTTTCAGCGGCGACGGCACAACGCGGCTACATCCGGACTGTGCACGTGTCGCGGATCCGACGGCGGAGGCGAGCGGGCTGGCTGGGCTGCGAGTGGCGAAGCGGGGCGCGAGGCGGGCCGGACTGGGCCGAGCGGAGGGAGAGAGGAGGTGGGCCACGCGGAAGGAGGAGCGGGCCGGGGAAATGGCCGACGGCGGGAAAAAGGGGACGGGCCGCGGGAGATTCGGCCCAAAAAGAATTTGCGAAAATAAAATCCTTTCTGAATTAATAAATTCCAGGAATTCAAATAAAATCAAATAAATTCAGAAAAATCCCCAAAAATATAGAAAAATTCCTTGAAGCACAATGAACCCAACTACGACTGAAAATATTTTTTTTGAAGAATGGTTTCATAAATATAAAATTCAAATTAAGCTTTGATTAATCTGGGGAAAATGCAAATGGTTCATCTTCAAATTCAAATATTCCAAAACTCAAATTCTGGAATGTTACAAACCTCCTCTCCTTAAAAGAAATCTCGACCCCGAGATTTGGACGGACTAGGAAAAAGGTTAGGGTACTCTTCTCTAAGATCTTCTTCTCACTCCCAAGTTGCTTCCTTTTCTGAATGGTTGCTCCACTGAACCTTGCAAAACTTGATTGTCCTGTTTCTTGTTCTGTGTTCTGCCTCATCCAAAATTCTGATCGGATACTCTGGGTAGGTAAGATCCTCTTGTAGCTCAACATTCTCAAACTGCATTTGCTCTTCTGGTACCCTGAAACACTTCTTCAGTTGTGACACATGGAACATATTGTGCACATTTGACAACTGCGGTGGCAGCTCTAACTGATAAGCCACTTGTCCACTTCTGGCTAGGATTGGGAACGGTCCAATAAATCTTGGTGCTAACTTTCCACGAACTTGAAATCGACGCATTCCTTTCAGCGGTGAGACTTTCAGATACACATAATCACCAGGAGCAAAGGTTAACTCTCTTCGACGATTATCAGCGTAGCTCTTTTACCTAGAATGCGCTGTTCTCAATCTTTCTTGAATCAGTTTTACTTGCTCTTCAGCCTTTTGCAAAATATCAGGACCAAAGACTTGGCGATCTCCTGTTTCATTCCAACAAAGAGGTGTTCTGCACTTTCTTCCATACAAGGCTTCAAATGGCGACATCTGCAAACTTGCTTGATAACTGTTATTATATGAGAATTCTGCATAAGGTAAACTTTGATCCCAACTTGCCGCATTGGACAATGCACAAGACCTTAACATATCTTCAAGGATTTGGTTTACTCGCTCAGTTTGCCCGTCTGTCTGAGGATGATAAGCTGTACTGAAATTCAGGTTGGTACCCAATGCTTCTTGTAACTTTTGCCAGAATCTTGAAGTGAATTGAGAGCCTCGATCTAATACAATTCTCTTTGGCACGCTATGCAAACACACGATTCTTGACATATACAACTCTGCAAGTTGATCTCCCTGGTAAGTTGTTCTCACAGGAATGAAATGTGCAACTTTTGTCAAACGATCCACTACAACCCATATTGAATCATAACCTGATCTGGTTCTCGGAAGTCCTGTAATGAAATCCATTCCAATTTCTTCCCACTTCCTTTCAGGTACTTTTAACGGCTATAACAATCCTGCGGGTCTTTGATGTTCAGCTTTAACTCGCTGGCATACATCACACATAGCTATGTACTCTGCGATTTCCTTTCTTATCCTTGGCCACCAATATATACCACGAAGATCATGATACATCTTAGTATTACTTGGATGAATTGAGTATGCTGACTCATGCGCCTCCTTTAATATCAATTGCTTGATCTCTTTTTGATTCGGCACATATATACTTTTTCCAAGCCAAACGGTTCCTTCTTCATCCTCTGAAAATCCTGGGGCTTTACCTTCCTTTATTCTGTCCTTGATCTTAGCAGCTTCTTTATCTGACTTCTGCATCCTTTTGATCTGATCCTCCAAGGTTGGTTGAATTTCTAATGCAGCGACGAAACGTTCATCCACTAATTCCAAATTCAAACACTGAAATTCCTTATGAAGAGCAGGTTGACCTTCTTGAATCATCAAATTATTACAGTAGCTCTTCTGGCTTAAGGCATCGGCAACTACATTAGCCTTGCCAGGATGATAATGTATTCCCATATCATAATCCTTTATTAACTCTAACCATCTTCTTTGTCTTAGGTTGAGGTCTGCTTGAGTGAAGATATACTTCAAACTCTTATGATCTGTGAAAATTTCGCATCGATTCCCGATGAGATAATGCCTCCACAACTTTAGTGCATGCACAACTGCAGCCACTTCCAAGTCATGGGTTGGATAGTTTTCCTCATGTGTTCGCAACTGCCGTGAGACATATGCAACTACTTTGCCTTCTTGCATCAAGACGCATCCAAGTCCCTGTCTTGAGGCATCATAGAAAATCTCAAAGTTCTTCTGAATATCTGGTAAAATGAGCACTGGGGCTGAGGTAAATCTTTTCTTTAATTCCTGAAAACTTTGCTCACAAGCTTCAAACCATTCAAACTTCTTTTCCTTCTTCAGCAACTGGGTAAGCGATCTTGCAATCGTTGAAAATCCCTCTATGAATCTTCGGTAGTATCCCTCTAAACCAAGAAAACTTCTGATATCAGGCACTGACTTGAGTTGTCTCCAATCAAGTACACCTTTCACTTTTTCAGGATCTACTGAGACACCTCCAGCAGAAATTATATGTCCTAAGAAAGCAACTTCTTTCAGCCAAAACTCACACTTGCTGAACTTAGCATACAACTGATGATTTCTGAGTTTTTCTAACACCATCCTCAAATGACCTTCATGTTCCATTTCATCTTTGGAATAGATAAGAATATCATCTATAAATACTACCACAAACTTGTCCAGGTATTCCATAAACACTTTATTCATCAGGTTCATAAAATAAGCTGGTGCATTGGTCAGACCAAATGACATAACTGTGAACTCATATAGTCCATATCGGGTAGCAAAAGCTTTCTTTGGAATATCTTGTGATCTTATTTTCAACTGATGGTATCCAGATCGAAGATCGATCTTGGAGAAAATACATGCTCCTTTCAACTAATCAAACAGGTCATCAATCCTGGGCAATGGATACTTGTTCTTGATTGTGACTTCATTCAGGGCTCTATAGTCCATGCACAAGCGCAAACTATTATCCTTCTTTACAAAAAGAATTGGCGCTCCCCAAGGTGACGAACTTGGACGAATGTATCCTTTTTCTTGTTACTCCTCAATCTGTTTCTTCATCTCGGCGAGTTCATTGGCTGGCATGCGGTAGGGTCTCTTCGATATAGGATCCATACCAGGCACTAGCTCTATGATGAACTCTACATCTCGATCAGGCGGCATACCTGGCAAATCTTCAGGAAATACATCTGGATATTCTTGCACCACAGGCATACTTTCCAAAGTTGTTTCCTTCAAACTATTCAAAGTGCACTTCTTACTTGCAGACTCATCAGGCATATACTCCACTCGAATGCCTTCTGAATTGGTAAGGGTGACGGCTCTACTAGCACAATCTATTTGACCTTTATATTTGGTTAACCAATCTATCCCTAGGATGACATCTATTCCTTTAGAATCCAAGATGATAAGATTCGCTAGGAATTCTACCACATTGATTTTTATGGTTGCACTTGGGCATACTGAACTAGTTCTCAATTCTTTTCTCGGTGATTGAACTATCATAGGGCTCTTAAGGGTAAAGGTTTCCCAACCAAATTGTTCAACAATATTCTTCGATATAAAAGAATGCAATGCTCTAGAATCAAATAATGCTAAGGCAGGTATTGCGTTAACAAGAAACTTACCCAAAACCACATCTGGTGCCTCCTGAGCTTCTTCGGCGGTCACATGGTTGACATGTCCTCTTCCAAAAGATTGCGGAGCTCTTGGCGTCTAGGGTGTTCCGCGACCTTGTCCTTGCGTGGGAGCTCTGGCGGAATTGGATCCCAAGTTGAACGGCACTGGGGTCACTTGGTCGACGCTTCGAGGACGATTCTTGGCATAATGTCCCATCCGTGACATGGAAACATTGAATTCCTGCAGCATTTGAATTCCCTTTCTGCAGTTGAGCACTGGCATTATGCTGGGGTCCTTGAGCAATTGGGCGCGGTCCAGAAGTAGGAGTACGGGGTGCCCCTTGAACAGGTGTCCTGTTGGCCTGTTGAGATTGAAAGCGCTGACGAGAACCACTTGCTCCATGCTAAGCCTGGAATGCCATCCTTCTCTTGCGGGACTCTCGCTGTTGGCGTTGAGCATCCTCTTGCACTAGTGCCTTGTTCACCATATGTTGAAAGTTTGGAAAATCCAAAGCAACTAGCTGCACCTTGATGTCAGGGTCTAGTCCTTCCATGAACCTCCAGATCTTGGCACTTTCAGTAGCCACATCTTCTAGTGCATACCTTGACAATTGGGTGAACCTATTTAGATACTCAGAAACACTTTGGTTTCCCTGATACAGCTTGCGAAATTCTCTTTTCTTCATTTCAATAATGCCAACAGGCACATGCACAGTACGAAAGGCTTCCGAGAATTCCTCCCAAGTTATTGCTTGAGCATTCTGATGGGCAGCACATAAGTTATCCCACCAAGTAGCAGATACTCCTTTTAACTGATGACTCGCGTAGAGAACCTTTTCACGGTCATCACACTGTGTCAACTGGAGCTTTTTCTCCACATCTCTCAACCAATCATCTGCCTCCAAGGGTTCACCTGCTCCTGTGAAGGTAGGCGATCTAGTTCTCATAAAATCTCCAAGCTTAGACTGGAGCGGCATCACTGGTACTGCGGCTGGGGATGGCTGAGGATTGTTCACCAAATTCTGAGCAAGGGCCTACAACAACTGAAGCTGCATTACCATCATTTGCTGGATATCTGCGACTGGGGGTTGGACTAGTGGCGACAACGACACTTGCTGCTCTTGCTGATCTTGAACATCCTACTGATCTTGTGGCTCTGCCTGACCACGACCACGACCTCCTCTTCGACCAGCTCCACGACCTCTTCCTGGACCATCCATCTGAAGCAACGGCCCTGGACAGGTTAGCAATAGATGAGAGGGAAAGAGCAAAAGATGAGAAGACTAGGGAGGTAGCCATTCCAAGACTAAACAAGCTATAAAACTCCAAAAGAAAGGTGGCTGCAACACAATGCTAGGGCAAGTGTACATCACACCTAACAAACAAGCAACAAAAATCCTAATACACTCGGACTATACGTTGCTAAACTAAAAAGGGTTACATGCTCCAACACTATTGAGCACTTATTAACTTATCCTATATGGGAGTCTCCTCGGATATACTATGACTGCTTAATTATCTTCTTCCTTGATTTGGATTCTTGCAGAAGACTCGAAGCTTTAAGAAGTTTCAAGGGATAAGATCAAATTAAAATTTTAAAAAAATATTTTCGCAAAGAAAAGGAGTAAGAACCTAAGAATAAGAGGAGATGAGATAATCTATTCACAGCAATTAGTTGGTTTGATTTAGAAAATAATCTTGAAGTTCTTGCTAAGAAGACCAGACTAACTAGGGATGCGACCTACAGTTGATATGGCTCTGATACCACCTCTGTCGGGATCGGATTTCCGAATCCGAACCCTCTGTGTATAACTTGTGCTAGTCCAGGAAAAGCTAGCACACACAGTGAAAACAGTGATGACAACACATCCATATCACGAATCAAATAATATTAATTAAGCAAAAGAGTATTAGCCTTATGGCCAATTATTACAAATAAGAAGCATCACAGCTTGAGTTCAATAAGAAACAGCGAAAACGGAATAACAGCAGCAAAGTAAGCCCATCCATTTGCCTAACAGGCAATCGACTGGGGTTCACGTCCTAGCATTCCAGATCGCCTTCGTCATAACCACATGCGTAGAAATCGTAGTCACCTTCAGCTTCTGCACACTCTTTTGTGGAAAGTTGGGCATGTTGCAAGGGTGAGCACAAAATGTACTCCGCAAGTCTTGGAAACATAATGCATGATAACTATATGCAAGGCTAAACAATTGAAGGCATAATATGGCTATTTTAGCATAAAGCAAAGTTTAACTGTAAATACCAATAGTAATTTCATAAAGCATCATTTGATCAAAATGTAAATAGCACAGTAATTGAATTTGATATGACAATTAAAGTAGGTTCCATCTACCTGACTGGCTCCATCCGTCAAACCATAACTCGAGAGTTCCATCTGCTCTTGGATTCCCAAACCATCATTTTCCTTTAAAACAAAACCATAAAATCTACAATGTGCAAGTGTACCTCGCCTGCACTTGACCGTGGGTATGGCTACTTAAGTAGTTTTAACTCTGCAGAGTGTGTACACTTTACCCACAAGACATGATCGACTCTTGTTGCCAAGCTATCAACACACTTTCTTTGGTGTGCCGGCAGAGACATCATGACAAGGCCTTTACAATGCACAACCCCACTATTAACCTCGCCCGTTAAGGTTTCAACGCTGTTACGTTCTAGCTACCCAGTACAGAAGCCCCCTCTTGCGCCTGCCAACATCTGGCACTCACCAACTGGCGAAGCTAATAATGAGATGCACAAATTATTTAGTCAGGTCGTACCCATATAGACTTGTGGTTGTACGGTAGTGCTCGGTCCATGGTAACACACGCTTCGGTCCTTAATTGACTAGGGCGGAACATTCACATACTAATGTCTCGTGCTTTCTGCACCCGCCAAACATCTATCCGCCCCGGTCTAAACCATTCCCACTATATTTTACTTAAATCACAGCAGCAACACCAATTGCCTTAATTTCACAAATAAGTTTGAAAAATATTTGAAATGATTCCCATAATGGCACAATACCGAAACGCTTAAGCTGGACTAAGCAATTCTACCGTTCCATGCTAATCTACTGAATATCACCAAATAAAATAGCTATTATATATCATCTAGGGTGTCAAAGGTTCGACATGATTAATACCAATGAGGGTATAACAAACTGGAATTTAACTAAACCTTAAGACTACATTTAAAGTACCTTGCATAAAAGTAAGCATGCATAATTTAAAAACAACATAGCATTTTCATAAAATTTGGGATCAACATGTTCAAGGAAGACTTGCCTTCATTGCTTCCTGTTGGATCTACCTCTGGCTGTTGATTCGCTTGAGCTTCGACTGCGTCGTCTACACGTGAAACGAGAACAAATAAATAAAACAAATTCAAACACAATTAAAAAGATTGAAAAGAATGGTACTAAAAGATAGATCTTGAATTTAGATGAATTTAGAAATTTGAATCACTGGAATCGGAGCTCGAACGGAGGAGAACGAGCTCCTGGAAGTTCCTCGGATCAGAAAATCAGAAAAATCAGAGAGCTGACATGTGTCACTCTGTGATTGGGTGGACTTTCTGGATTTCTGGAAAATTGGAAAAAGGAAATGAAATACCGCTGACACGTGGGACCCACGAGTCAGTGACTCGGCTCACGGTGGACTGCGTCCACCGAGCGGCTTGGAGGATGATGCAGCAGACTGACCGACGTGGAGAGCCACGCGGCCGTTAGGGCAGACGTGGCAGAACACGTGGCGGCCACGCGGGCGGGAGACGATGCGACACGGGGCTGAGGTGGCGGTCAACGTGGGCTTGCCACGGGTCGCGCATCCAGCGGCCTGATCGAATCGGACGGCGGGGACGCGGGGTGCGGGCGGCTGCGACGTGGCCAGATCCCATGCGCTAGCGGGCGATCGAACGGGCACGGCTCAAGCGAGGGGCGGTGGCGGCGGCGCTGGCATGGGCACGCTGGAGCCGAGGAAGAAGACGCGGCCAACGGGGCAAAGCGCGATGAGACGATGTCGGGTCTGGGGCAAAATGAAGGGGACGGCGCGGCGAGTCCGGAGTGACCAAAAACAACGGCGGAGGCTCACCAGCGACGGCAAACGGCGACGGAGAAGACCTCGGGACGGCGGAGGAACTTTGGCGAGTGATATCTCCGCGACGGAGGCGACTCGGCCGGCGAGGCTTGAGGCGGCGGGTGCGGCGCGAGGAGGTGAACCTCGGGCTGGGTGCGGCGGTGTCTTAAATAGCCTGGGGAGGCGTGCCAAATCTAAAAACCAAGGTGGTGGCGACGGAATTGACGCGGTTAGGTTTAGGGTTTCGGCGGCGACGGCGCAACGCGGCTGCATCCGGACTGAGCACGTGTCGCAGATCTGACCGCGGAGGCGAGCGGGCTGGCTGGGCTGCGAGTGGCGAAGCGGGGCGCGAGGTGGGCCGGACCGGGCCGAGCGGAGGGAGAGAGGAGGTGGGCCGCACGGAAGGAGGAGCGGGCCGGGGAAACGGCCGACGGCAGGAAAAAGGAGACGTGCAGCGGGAGATTCGGCCCAAAAAGAATTTGCGAAAATAAAATCCTTTCTGAATTAATAAATTCCAGGAATTCAAATAAAAGCAAATAAATTCGGAAAAATCTCTAAAAATATAGAAAAATGCCTTGAAGCACAATAAACCCAACTACGACTGAAAATATTTTGTTTGATGAATGGTTTAGTCAAATTAAATCCTTTCATAAATATAAAATTCAAATTAAGCTTTGATTAATCTAGGAAAAATGTAAATGGTTCATTTTCAAATTCAAATATTCGAAAACTCAAATTCTGGAATGTTACAGCCACTTGTTTTGCAGGTTTGCTAGTATGATTGAAGTTTCTACAAGGTTGATTTCATGGCGCCTGCGAGCAGACATTCTGTTGACTACACCAAAGATTCATATATAAGATTCATCCATTGCTACCAGAAGCTATATATGGTTATTTTTGTTACTTTCTTCTGTAATTCAGAAAGTAACTTGCCATTATGGAATTGCATGGTTATTGTGCCAAGAGCTTGTAATTTGAGATGTCAGAATTGCTCAGGAGTTCATGTGCCTTTCTGTGGCTTCTTGTCTGAATGTTGTTTTGGGCAACTATGGTACGTGTGGAATGACTTGATAAAAACACATCCAGACATGACACACAAGCACAAAGCCACATATTTCTGAGATTTGACGAAGCACATGGAGATCGATATTCACTTTGTCTGCGAGAAGGTGTCCTTTGGACATGTTCATATCCGTCATGTGCCTTCCTCACATCAGTTCGCAGACATTATGACCAAAGGCCTGCCTGTGCAGTTGTTCTCTGAATTTCGGTGCAGTCTTTGCTTTTGGAATCCTCCCGATGCGACTGCGAACGGGTATTAAACATAGAATGTATAGCTATCAGTTACCTAGTTTATAACTTTCTAATTCTGACATTGCCCAACTATATATAAAGCCACCCTTGCCCTCAATAGGCATTTGCGGTGATTGCTCCGGTCTTCTAATTCTCTACAATCTGTTCGAAAATAGCAGACGCACGCGGCCCAACCAAGCGAGTAGGGGTGGGCATTCGATTAATTTGGTTCAATTTTTTTGGTTTTTGGATTCTGCTAACCAAACCGAGACCGAACATCTTTAAAAACCAAACCGAATTAACTAAACCAAATCGGTTTGGTTAATTCAATTTTTCGGTTAACCGAATTTCCTAAACTGATGCATTGCTCCACCTCACCCTCGATTCTAAGGGGACCTCGCCTTCGCCTACGCTCCCCACACCCCGTCTCCGCAGCTGCCGGCATCCCCCACCTCTGCGTCCAGCTCGTCCTCTTCACCGGTCGTCACCACCAGCTATGGGTTCCATGCAGGGGAGCGGTGACGGTACCGAGATGCTCGCACGGCTCATTAGATCCTTGTACCATGAGGTACCATCAAATTACTCTTCAACTCTGGTACCTTTTAATACCTCCACCTATTAAACTGTTGGTACCTCTTGATACTAACTTAAATGTATAGTTTGGTGCATTCTAAGTACGTTAAAAAGTCTCATTTATTTCTTGCTAATTAAAAATTTAGCCAATTTCAATTTCATACTTTTAGAAGAATCCTAATCTGTTGTCCCAAATTGCACAGCAGTATATACGAAAAAACAGAGATGGCGGTGGCCGGAGACAGAGAAGAGGCTTGACTCGGCCGTGATAGCGACCAATGCGAACGAAGAAGGCTGCAGCTACCGTCAGAGGTGTGCGTGGGGCGCCAGTACAAGGACCTGTGTTATCGTCGCCGAGGAGACCAGCGTCGTGTCGACCATGGTTGCGGGAGTCGGGAGGAGGTGCCGAGGAGGAGAAAGGTCATGCACGCTGGGAAGAAAGTGTATGCGACTAGTAGGGATCAGGAAACGCTGGAGAAAATTGGCTCTGAATTCTGATACAAGATGTCCATTAACACAAAGCAATAAGATGGTAAAAAGTCTTTTTTCTATATGGCAATCGAATTGACAAACCAAAACTGAATTCATGTTGTATGCAAACGATGAAACACGATTCTTAAATAGTTATACTAGAAGTTTGGAAATTACCGGAAGACGGGACCGAGCTCGCGAGGGTTTGGATCAGATCACCTGGCACCTGGAAATGGAATGCTCTCTATTGTCTGCGTTTGCATTCAGAGGGCAAGGAATATAAGCACGTCGCCTTCGTACATTTTTCTTTCTTGGTCCTGTTGTTTCTGCTGTCACGCTGTGTGTTTTATACTGTTAGTCATATAAGATTTTGCCCACTTTGAATATTTAATCCACGATTATCACATTGACAATAGTCGGATGTGCATGTATCTTGCATGTAGTGTAGGGGGGAGATTATCGCCTGGATCGGATTAAGGACTGAACGTAGTGCACGTTAAACCCAAGAATATCCTTACAACCACAAGTGCTGGTATGGGACAGCCTTAAATCAAATTAAATTATCTAATTTAACTTTGTACATTAGAAGGCTGAAGTAGTATAGGCTCTCCAGATAGGTTTGCTCGTAGGGGCTTCCATACTGAGGTGTGGGTAAATGCATACCAATACAATGGTGTACGTCTTGTTATGGGGAGAAACGTGTATGGTAGGGATGGACTGCCTAAATTACTAAGTGAATGACAGGAATAGACTGTCATGTCTTGGGTGTGTGTTTCTGTCGCCATAGCGAGGGTTTGACGTCACCGAGCTGGTGCAAAGTTAACCTAGGTAATGTAAAGGTTTTCGTCATGAATATTCTGGCTACACGCCAAAGGTGCGTGAAATTAGCGGACAATAGAAAAGATCATGACTTATGGGTAAATTTGTACACCTCTGCAAAGTGTAAATCTTTTCGAAAAGTCGTTCCCGCGGTCAAGAGACACTCAATGCTCCTGTACTAGTTAGAAGTTTTAGAATTTTCTAAATAGTTTAAATTAAAAACACTTGTTGAAAAGTGTTTGTTTCAGAATATATGCCAGGGAATGGCAATGAGATGTTGCGGTACTCACATCATAGAGGAATGTGAGTTGTTACCCAATGCTTTATATGCTTGTTACTTTCATACCAGTCAAACTTGCTCTTAAAAATTTCATTTGTAAATTACTACTTGATTTCCAAATTCAATTTCGTTTTGTGCAAAATAACCGTAGAAGCCTCCTTTGACATAGCCTGCATTACTACATTTTGCAAATACCACCTTAAGTTTTGCTGAGTACGAAAGTATTTACCCTTACTTATTTGTTGGTTTAGGAGAAGATAACGAACCTCCAGACAACATATACTTTGACACAAGTTGCAAGAATTATGTTAGCAAGTTTTTCTTGGGTTTATGCCTTGTCACTTGCCTGAGGGTTAGTTAGGCACACTATAAGACTTTTACTTCTTTTCGTTGTAATATACTTTGCTTTGTAAGACTTTACTATGTAAATTACCATTATCATATATTGTAGACCGCAAGGTATACAGTCCAGATGGCTTCCACAAGTAGTAAAACGGAGGGACCAGAGTTTCGACCTTCTTTAGCATCAGTGGCAACTATTATGCCCTGGTACTCATAACAACAAACTGAACAAGGCCAGTCCATACAAAGACTAGGAGGAAGTGAAAGTCCAGGCTTCACGTCCCTGTTATGATTTCCCCCACGTCAGAAAAAATGCTGATGAAATACAGATTGAAAATGGTGGAGACAACATTGGAGACGATGGGTATGAACAATGCGGTGGCGATAGCGGTGGCCGTAGGCGCCTATTCCGACCAAGACTCCCCCCAAGATGGCGCTGACGATCAGGAGAGCATTTACTCGCCACATCCGCACTCTCATGTTCTTAGAGAAGAGCTTCAATGCAGCATCGGAGTAGCTCCGGTAGAATTTCCGGACATGATCTGATTGTCAAACTGAAACATTAGTGCAAGTTGTTGACGGCAAAAATGCACAAGAAATAATGCTCTAGTAGAAAGACACGTGCGGAACTAAGGCGCCACATTTCAAGAGCTCTCAATCGTACTAAAAGCGACGAATGGTACGTATTATAGTTGTATGAGGCTCTGGGTGGCGCCTAACGAAGCGTCTGTAACATCCTAAATTTTTGCTCAAAGTTGAAATACAAAGAATCCAAGTTGATTTTTAACTTTAGTACGAATTCTGAGCATTTTCCTAGATTTTCTGATTTTTTTGGTATTTAAAGAAAATGCTTTCCAAATAATCTAGTGATTGTTTTTTATTTAAACTTCCAATTTATATCATCAAAAAGTCTGGAAAATTTTTATTTAAATCTCAAATAGTTTGAAAGACCGCTCTGAAAAATTTGGTTAATTGAAGTAGTTTTCTGTTTATGAAAAATATAGAACGGCATGCTTAATTAAAACTGAAATACTAAAAGAATTAATAGGAAAATCTAGATCTTCAAATATTTTAAAAGTTTCACACAGGCATCAGTAATCATCCTAAATTTTTTTCATAAAATTCGGAGTTTATTTTATGGCTCTAAGAAATTTTAGAATCTCCTAGCAGTAAATAAAAACAAATTAAAGCTTAATTAAATTCCAGTTAAATCCAAGTATGGAAAGCACCCTACCAGAAATCTCGAGTCATGCCCAGCCGGTTACTAGAAATCCTGAGTCTAAATTGGGCCGCGCATTTCCTTTTTTTTGGAAAAGTCTTTCTCCATTGCATTCCGAGACTAGTGAGATGGCTAATTTTATTTCCCTCCTCTTTGCCAACTAGGAACATTTCGCTAGGGTTATCTGGAACGCCCGGAATTTCTCAAATAGTACTAGGAATTTCGTAATAATCCCGAGTCTAAATAGGGCCGGGCTAGCCGGTTGCTAGGAATTTCGCAAGTAGTACGTACTGTTGCTTGAATCACCAACTAGTAATTATGGGCAGTTTTGACTAATGTTCAATGCAACATTTGTATTAGTTTAGGATGTGAGCATTTACGATTTTGTCCTAACCTCCAGCTCTTAATTTTTATAGTAAGACCAAGGATTGATTCCACCTAAAGAGTTGCTATAAGGGGAAAAAAAGGAGCAATCATCTGCACTTTCAGATCATGTTCTTCCTCCTGAAGAGTAGTACTAACGTCCTGAAGAGTTGCTGTAAGGGGAAAAAAAGGAACAATCATCTGCCTTTCAGATCATGTTCTTCTTCCTCCCAATCCTCTTCTTTATTTGTTGCTGGGCAATTCTTGCTTGTTGAATAAACAGGCGATGAAAGACAGAAAATACTGATGTAGGAAAATAATGAGGTAGGAACAATAGCAACCTGTTGGCTGGAGTCCACGCTCGCAAAGAGGGAAACAAAAGCAGATATGATCGATGGATGGTGGTGATTAGGATTAGGATTCCCGTTCATCTTCTCCAAGTATCCCACAAAAAGTACTCTGTTTTCTTTTGCTGAAAGAAAGCCTTCCAAATAGTTAAATGTTTACTTAAGGATGGAAGTCAAGTCAAGGATAAAGAGTACATTTTTTTTAGAACAAGAAAACAATAACTATTATTCAGTGCCTTTTGCTTTGCTGAACTGCTTTTCATGTCGGTCAATAGCATAAATAAATCTCGCCACAGTTCACAAGAAAAGCTCCATTGCATTCCGTACTAATCAGCAATTAAGCAAACCTAAAGTACATTAAAATGCAATGTACAGTAAGCAGGATGATCTCAAGATGTCTCATGCTTCAGCAGCTAGTCGAAGTGTAACAAACAAATTAATTAACGAGAGTACATGACGAGCTAATTAATCACCCGGAAAACTTCAAGCAACAAACAAAAGACACGAGTGCCAGACAACATCAAGAAACTTGAGATTAAATAATTGCTCTCTCCGTTTTTTAAGTGATGTTTCTAGAAGTGAATATATACTAATAAAGATTTAATATTATGAAAGTGGCCTCAAGCACAGCCTAGGTGCGTTGACTCGAGAGGTGTAAGGACCCGAATCCACTGATTCAAATCCACTGTGTTTACCGCACTAGTCCCAGGATCAACGCTAGTGCACACAGCTTAACATTGGTACATATCACATCATACACAACGATAATAGAATAATAGTTCATTTATTGATATAGCTAAATGTATGATCTTATGACCAACTTACATTATTAAGCCACGCAGGGTAAGAGTAAGAATATAAACTAGTAATTAAGCAGCGGAAAATAGAAACGTAGATAGCTCATCAGTTCACCACAGGCAACCGACAAGGCTCGGACCCTAATGACTCGTGTCTTCCTGGACTTCATCTTCCAACACAGGTGTAGATTCTTCAACTGTTGATTATTGTTGTTTGGCAAGGGTGAGTACTTTAAGCACTCAACAAGTTGTGCACAGAATGCAGTTTTATTTATCTATATGCAGGGCTTATTCCAATGGACAGGCTATCATGGTTATTTTGCAATAAGCAGCATTTATGAACAAATACAGTAAATAGATTGTAAAGACTGTAAAACAAATAACTATAATAAATAAACTCAGTAATTCTCAAGTAAACCAAGTTTCCAATTCTAAGTCAAATTCATCTTCCATATGGCATTCCGCCATCCCAACCAAGTTGTCCAATTTATTAAGCTAACACTTAACTGTAATTCCCGAGCATTGCTCAATACCGCGAGCACGGCTATCTGAATAGTTTCACACTCTGCAGAGGTTATGCACTTTACCCACGTGATACAACCAAACACCACAAAGGCGAGAGATTATAACAAAGCCTTTACAATGCTCTATCTTAACCCGATACTACCCGCTAAGGTTTCAACACTGGTGGGACTGGTTACCACATCCAGGACCCCCCTCTTGCGCCATGTGAATTACACCATAACTCGGGCATTCACACCGACCACGATAGTATCAAAATTAAGACTTTGCAAATTACTCAGCTAGGCTGGCCCATACCAGACATGTGGTTGCATGATTGACTCAGGTCAAAGGCTTGCAAGGTTAAGTCCTTAGTGTGATCAAGGCAAGACATCCACATACCCTTCGCCCATCGGGCCCACCTTGGCCTCCTCGCCCCTTGCCTCTTGCCCCAATCTAAGTTATCATCACCCGGTTGATTACCAAGCACCACGTGCCATCAACAATTCAACATCGTTGCGTGACATGACTCGCCACAACAACTCAATCTCATCGTGTGATCCCACATGACACACAAGTTCATAACATTGTTCCATATTCCATTAATCAAGATTAATTAGCAATGATTCTGACACATGTGATGACGTGGCATGGCTAAGCAACTAATACGGTCTAAACCTCCAACGTTGATTATAATTATTTAACCAACTATATTAAACCAATCTAGGGTGACAATGGATCATAGCATACAACGACAAGGTAGGGTATAGATCAATCTGATATATTAGCTAAGTCCCAATTTAATTTGAAACAATTGTATACTTGAAATAATTGCAATAGGGTAAAACAAATATAGCAATTTTATAAACATGGGTTCAACATGATCAAAGCACAACTTGCCTTGGAATAGGTCCTGATCTTGATCTGAAGCTTGCTCTTGAGTTGCTTGATCTTCCTCCGAAGCGTCGCACAACTCAACGTCTACGCGTACCGAAGAAGAAAAGCAAATAAATACCAAAACAGAGAGCAATTGAACTCCAAAAATCAATTAAAATTCACCATTAAATAGATCTTAATTTTACAAATTTTTAGAAACTGGAATCACTGAAATCCGAGTTACGATGCAAAAGATATAGCCTTTTGAAGTTTGAAATAAATACTGAAATAAAAAAATCAGAAATTCGAAATTAACATATTTATTTTTATACTGAAAAATCGATTTATGACGTCAGCGTGACCGCATGATGACGTCATCATCACAGAATTTCCAATCGGATTATTTTTCCAATTGAAAAATGTAATTATGACGCAAGCATGACGTCAGCACTGGTCTCGGCCAATCACACGCCGACACGTGTCCCGGCGTATGGACTATGTCTACGGCATGGCGCTGGACCACGGTGGACTCGGTCCATGACCCATCGGCACCGTTCGACACGCGGCGGTGCCCTAATGGCCCTCACGCCGCTCGACCGATCCAGAAGGTAGATCGGACGGTCGGCGCTCACGCGCGACGTGGCAACGCATCGACCATCCAATCTAGATCCGACGGCCCCGAGCTCGGTCCAGCGATGGCGGGCGCGACGGCGAGGTCTTACCGGACTTGAAGACGAAGACCAAGGCGACGGCGATTTGGCGCGACTCGCGACGAGACGTTGTTGGTTCTGCGCGCGCGCGATCCGGCGAATCCAAGATGGCACCCGAGGCGGCGGAGACCCAACGGCGGCGATTTAAACCGGCAAAACCGAGACGCCCTACGCCTAACTCCGGCGAGCTCCTTCAAGGCTTGACGACGATTCACGAAATCCGTCCGACCAAAAGATGCGGCGCGACACAGACAAACCTCGGGCGCTACCCTCCTTTTATAGCCTCGGCAAACGCGCTAAAAACGGAACCCTAGATTTCCCGGGCGAAGTCGTGTCGACGGCAGACTCCGAGTCCTTCGCGGAGACGACAACCCTCAGCCGTCCGATCACGCCCCAACGGTTACGATCTCGCAGCCAAGATCAGATCTTAGCCGCCCACGATTCTTTCCAACGGCGAAGATTCCCCCGAGTCCCGAACCGGTACGACTTGGTCTCACCCGCGCGATCTTGATCCAACGGCGCAGATGCAATCGCCCTAGGGTTTACCCGAGACGGGCCAAATGGGCCGCGCTTCTTGAACCACACGCCAAGACAAAGACACGGGCGAGCCCATTCTGCTCGTAGATTTTTCAAAAGGTTTTTCATTTAAAATAATCACCGAAATTCATTTTATTTATTTAAGGCAATAAATTACTCAGGAAAAATCCAAGAAAAATCTCAAAAATACTTTGAGACATTCTAGACTCAAATAAAATATTTTTGGTAAAACTTTATTTTGACTTTCCACAGATTTAAATAGATTTGAATAAAAAGGCAATAAACTTGATTTGAATTTAATTCCAATAAATCCAGAAAAATCCAAATAAATTCCAGAAAATCACAAATGCGCTTTTAAGCAATAAAAACTTAATTAAGCCAAATTTTGGGATGTTACAACTTGCTCTTGGGTTGCTTGATCTTCCTCCGAAGCGTCGCACAACTCAACGTCTACGCGTACCGAAGAAGAAAAGCAAATAAATACCTGAACAGAGATTAATTGAACTCCAAAAATCAATTAAAATTCACCATTAGATATATCTCAATTTTAAAAATTTTTAGAAACTGGAATCACTCAAATCCGAGTTACGATGCAAAAGATATAGCCTTTTGAAGTTTGAAATAAATACTGAAATCAGAAATTCGAAATTAACAGATTTATTTTTATACTGAAAAATCGATTTATGACGTCAGCGTGACCTCATGATGACGTCATCATCACAGAATTTCCAATCGTATTATTTTTCCAATTGAAAAATGTAATTATGACGCAAGCATGACGTCAGCACTGGTCTCGGCCAATCACACGCCGACACGTGTCCCGACGTATGGACTAAGTCTACGGCATGGCGCTGGACCACGGTGGACTCGGTCCATGACCCATCGGTACCCGTGCCCGACACGCGGCGGTGCCCTATTGGCCCTCACGCTCGGCTCGATCTGATCCGTAGAAGGTAGATCGGACGGTCAGCGTTCACGCGCGACGTGGCAACGCATCAGCCATCCAATCTAGATCTGACGGCCCCCGAGCTTCTGGTCCAGCGATGGCGGTGCGACGGCGAGGTCTTACCGGACTTGAAGACGAAGACCAAGGCGGCGGCGATTTGGCGCGACTCCGGCGACGAGACGTTGCTGGTTCTGCGCGGCGCGGTCCGGCGAATCCGAAGATGGCACCCGAGGCGGCGGAGACCCAACGGCGGCGACGAAACCGGGCAAAAACCGAGACGTCCTACGCTTCCAACTCCGGCGAGCTCCTTCGCGCGCTTGACGACGATTCACGCGAAACCCGTCCGACCAAAAGATGCGGCGCACACAGACGAACCTCGGGGCGCTACCCCCTCCTTTTATAGCCTCGGCAAACGCGCTAAAAACGGAACCCTAGATTTCCCCGGCGGCGAAGTCGTGTCGACGGCGGACTCCGAGTCCTTCGTGGAGACGACAACCCTCAGCCGTCCGATCACGCCCCAACGGTTACGATCTCGCAGCCAAGATCAGATCTTAGCCGCCCACGATTCTTTCCAACGGCGAAGATTCCCCCGAGTCCCGAACCGGTACGACTTGGTCTCACCCGCGCGATCTTGATCCAACGACGCAGATGCAATCGCCCTAGGGTTTACCCGAGACGGGCCAAATGGGCCGCGCTTCTCCGGGCCACACGCGCACAGTACACGGGCCGAGCCCATTACTGTTTAGAGATTTTTCAAAAGGTTTTTCATTTAAAATAATCACCGAAATTCATTTTATTTATTTAAGGCAATAAATTATCAGGAAAAATCCAAGAAAAATCTCAAAAATACTTTGAGACATTCTGGACTCAAATAAAATATTTTTGGCAAAACTTTATTTTGACTTTGCACAGATTTAAATAGATTTGAATAAAAATGCAATGAACTTGATTTGAATTTAATTCCAATAAATCCAGAAAAATCCAAATAAATTCCAGAAAATCACAAATGCGCTTTTAAGTGATAAAAACTTAATTAAGCCAAATTTTGGGATGTTACAAACCTCCCCCCATAACAGAATCTCGACCCGAGATTCAGGGCTAACTAGAGAATAGGTTCGGAAATTCTGCTTTCAAATCTTCTTCTCGCTCCCAGGTGGCTTCACTTTCGGAATGATTGCTCCATTGAACTCTGCAAAAGCGAATAGACTTGTTTCTGGTCTTGCGTTCCATAACATCCAAAATTCTGACTGGTTGTTCTTTGTAAGTCAAATCTTCTTGCAGCTCTATTGCGTCCCAACGGGTTTGCTCATGGCACTCTGAGACACTTCTTAAGCTGCGACACATGGAATACATCATGCACTCCTGCCAAGGACTGAGGCAACTCTAACTGATAAGCTACCTCTCCTCGACGGCTCAGAATCTTGAACGAACCGGCATACCTTGGTGCAAGCTTCCCTTTAACGTGAAATCTCTTAACACCCTTAAGAGGGGTAACCCTGAGATACACATGATCTTCTGGTTCAAAACTCAAATCTCGACGACGGTTATCTGCGTAGCTTTTCTGTCTTGACTGTGCTATCTTCAACCTCTCTCTGATCATTGCAACTTGACTTTCTGCCTCTTCGAGAATATCTGGCCCAAACACCAAACGCTCTCCTGTTTCATTCCAATTTAACGGAGTACGACAAGCACGTCCATACAACGCCTCGAACGGTGACATCTGTAGGCTAGCTTGATAACTATTATTATAACTAAATTCTGCATATGGCAAACATTTATCCCATGTCGTAGCATAAGCTAAAGCACAGGCTCTCAACATATCCTCCAAAATCTGATTTACTCTTTCGGTCTGACCATCTGTCTGCGGATGATATGCTGTACTGAAGTTCAGACGAGTCCCCATTGCTTCATGCAACTTATTCCAAAATCTCGAGGTAAATTGGGTACCTCTGTCTGACACAATCTTCTTGGGCACTCCATGCAAACATACAATCCTCGACATGTACAACTCTGCTAAACGATCTCCGGAGTAAGTGGTCTTCACTGGGATGAAATGAGCGACCTTGGTTAGACGATCCACAATAACCCAAATGGAATCGTAACCTTTCTGAGTTTTAGGTAAACCAGTGATAAAATCCATTCCGATTTCCTCCCACTTCCATTCCAGAATTTTCAACGGCTGCAACAGACCCGCGGGTCTTTGATGCATGGCTTTTACTCTTTGACATACGTCGCATAATGCAACATGCTCAGCTACTTCACGCTTCATATTAGGCCACCAAAATCTTTCTTTCAAATCCTGATACATCTTGGCACTTCCTGGATGAATTGAGTACTTCGAATCGTGAGCTTCCTCAAGAATCAATTGTTTTAATTCCTTTTTATCCGGCACACAAATTCGGCCTTTGAAGAACATGGTTCCTTGCTCATCCAGAGTAAAATCTACGGCTAGGTCTTCTTCCTTTTTAGCTTTGATCTTAGAAATTTTATCGTCATCATTCTGGCCTTCTCTAATCTGATCCTCTAATGTTGGCTTCACTGCTAGTGCAGCTACCATTCCTTGCGGAACGACTTCCAATCTTAGCTTCTGAAATTCCTTGCATAATTCTGGTTGATCCTCTATTGTCAATGTATTTGCGCTATGGCTCTTTCGACTCAGAGCATCTGCCATCACATTGGCTTCTCCGGGGTGATAATGGATTCCCACATTATAATCCTTAATTAGCTCCAGCCATCTTCGCTGTCTCATATTCAGATTAGCTTGAGTGAATATGTATTTCAGGCTCTTATGGTCTGTATATATCTCACATCTATTTCCTATGAGATAATGACGCCATATCTTTAAAGCATGCACTACGGCAGCTAACTCCAAATCATGCGTTGGGTAATTCACTTCATGTGGTCTCAACTGTCTCGACGCATAAGCAACGACTTTGCCTTCTTGCATTAACACGCATCCTAAGCCTTGCTTCGAAGTATCGCAGTAAATATCAAATCCATTCTGTACATCTGGCAACACTAATACGGGGGCTGTTGTTAAACGCTTCTTTAATTCCATGAAACTCTTCTCGCACTCCGGCGTCCATGCAAACTTCTTTTCCTTCTTCAACAACTGCGTAAGGGGTTTAGCAATTGTCGAGAATCCTTCTATAAACCGACGGTAGTATCCCGCCATTCCTAGGAAGCTACGAATCTGAGTAACAGACTTCGGTGGCTCCCAATGCAACACTGCGTCCACTTTACTGGGGTCAACTGCGACTCCTTTAGTAGTCATTACATGACCCAAGAATTCTACTTTCTCCTTTCAAAATTCACACTTGCTAAACTTAGCATAGAGCTGATGCTCTCGCAGTCTGTCTAAAACCATCCTCAGATGTTCTGCATGCTCTTCTTCTGTCTTTGAGTAGACCAAAATATCATCTGTGAAGACTACAACAAACTTATCCAAATATTCCATGAAAACCTTATTCATCATGTTCATGAAATATGCTGGGGCATTAGTCAATCCAAATGACATGACTGTAAACTCATAATGTCCATATCGCGTAGAAAACGCAGTCTTAGGCACATCTTCCGCTCGGATCTTCAACTGATGGTATCCTGAACGAAGATCTATCTTAGAGAAAACTCCAGCTCCTCTTAACTGATCAAATAAGTCGTCGATCCTGGGCAACGGATACTTATTCTTGATCGTTACTTCATTAAGTGCACGATAGTCGATGCACATTCTAAGACTTCCATCCTTCTTACGAACAAACAAAACCGGGGCTCCCCACGGTGATGAACTAGGTCTAATGAAACCTTTCTCTTGCAGTTCTTCAATCTGCTTCTTCATTTCCACTAACTCGTCGGTAGGCATCCGATATGGTCTTTTTGATATCGATGCTGTACCTGGCGCTAACTCGATAACGAACTCGATGTCGCGGTCTAGCGGTAATCCTGGCAAATCTTCTGGAAACACATCTGGGTATTCTCTGGCTACTGGCACATCTCCCATACTGATGGCTTTCACGCTGTTAACCACTAACTGCCCATCTCGAACTGCGGTCGCTTGAAACTCCACTTTCTTGCCACTAGGGCCTTCCAAAGTCACGATCCTTCGGCCACAATCCAAAACGGCCTTATGCTTGGACAGCCAATCCATTCCAAGGATGACGTCTAGGGATTGCGCATTTATTAAGATAAGATTCGCTAGAAATTCTATCCCATCCATAAGCAACTTAGCTCCCAAACACCCGAGGCCAGATCTAAGCTCAGATCCTGGGGCTTGGACTAAAAGCACACACTTAAGATTCACCACTTTAAATCCATTCTTGGTTGCAAAACTTTGAGAAACAAACGAATGCGAAGCTCCAGAATCAAACAAAACTATAGCAGGTACTGAGTTGACCAGGAACTTACCCAGTACGACGTATGTTGCCTCTTGAGCTCCATCAGTGGTGATGTGGTTGATCCTTCCACGCACTGTTGATTGCGGGGTTGCTCCAGCCTGACTTGGTGCACGATTTCCTCCTGATGCTGGTGCCTTGGCTGGTGTTGTTCCCAAGTTGAAACGAACTGGCGTGATGCCTCCCTTCTGTGGACACCTATTAGAAAAGTGCCCTGGCTCGTTGCAGGTATAGCATCTTTTCACGACAGACTGCTGATTTCCTCCTGGTGCATTGTTGCCCTGTGCTGGTGTCTGAAAATTCTGATTGGCAGGGCGAGGTGCAGGGGTTGATGTCTTGTTCACAGCTGGTGGTTGGAACCTAGCAAATTGCTGTGGCGACATCCTCAAGCGTAGATGGTTTGGACGCCCACCTTGATTAGTCATTAAGCGCTTACGGTTTTCACCCAGCTCTTTGCGCTTATCTTCTAGGATCAAAGCCTTATTCACTAGCTCCTGAAAGTCTGGAAAGTTGTGGGTAATCAATCCCACCTGCAGTCCTGAATTCAGTCTCTTCATGAAACGAGACTGCCTAGCTTTGTCTGTCGCTACGTCTTCAGGGGCATAGCGAGCTAACTGAGTAAACTTGTTCAGGTACTCGGCCACTGGCTGACCTCCTTGTTTCAGAGCCCTGAACTCTTCCTTCTTAAGGTCCATCATTCCCTCTGGGACATGATACTGGCGGAAAGCATTAGTAAACTCCTTCCAGGTTATCTCTTGCGGGGCTCCATGAGCGGCAAAGTAATTCTCCCACCACTCTGCGACGGTTCCTTCAAGTTGATGAGAGGCGTATAGCACCTTCTCATTGCCTTCACACTGAGTGATGTGCAGCTTCTTCTCAATGGTCCTAAGCCAGTCATCGGCTTCTAAAGTGTTCACATTTCCTGAGAAAGTTGGTGGCCTAGTCCTCATGAAATCTGATAGCTTTGAGTGAGGTCGGGGTCCACCATGGTTGTTCTGAGCGACAGGATTGTTGTTGTTTGCTGCTGCGTTGGTCATCTGCTGCATCTGCTGCATCATAGTCTGCATCAGTTGAGTCTGCGCTGCAAGGAATGCTCCCAGATTCTGCATGTCCACTGGCGGTGGTTGAGGGCTGCCTCCGTCATTGGTGTTGTCATTCTGGCGCAGTCCACCTCCTAAAGCACCGTTGTTCCCTCGAGTATTCACCATCTGATGATTGCCTCTTGGGTTAGGAAAGGTAGATGTAGCATAGATAAGAAGTAAGAATTTCTAAAGCGGGGAGATAGGTTATACCCAAACTGAACAATTCTTTATTTATTCTTGGTATGGCTGCTTATTTAAGCCTACAAGCTTTGCAACACATACTGCACACTCAGCAATACAAAGAAGCAAACTAAACACAAAACCTTAACGTCAACTAAAAAGGTAAAGACTATCTTAAAGACGCGACTCACACTCGAGTCTCAACACAGCTCCAAGGCTGACACTCACTCATCCAGCCACCCTGGCTGAGGCTGATCCGGCGCAAACACCGGCGGGTGAGCTGGCATAGGAGCAAACCTATCCTGATGACCTACTACTGGATCCTCTGCAACAATGGGGTCTGCACTCCCCTCTAGCTCCCACTCTCGCTCCTCTGGATCCTCCTCGGACTCCACAGCTGGCTCCTGAACTCCCTGAGTCACGCGCTCCAGCTCGTCCTCAACTGCCTCCAGGGCCTCTCCCAGCTCAGTGATCATCCCGATGGTGAAGCACGGTCACCTCGAGCTCTGCTCGCCACTCTGAGTGCCTCGCATACGCCTCCACTCTGGTAGTATCCTCATATGATCCTCCCGGCAAGGGCGAACTCTGCAAGGTGCGTCGCAGTAGCACACTCGCTCCCCTCGATCCGTCGTCTTTGGCACGCTTGAACGTCTGGGTGAAGTCGGAACACTGAGTCGTGAAGCTCGTCGGCGTAGTCGCGGCAGACACGGCGAAGAGCAAGTCGGGCAACCTCTTGAATTGCAACTTCGTACGAGAACCTTCTGGCGGAGACATTGATTGGCCTGCTAGCTTCCTCGTTCTCCCGAGCGTAGATGATCAGCTTGCAAATAAATCCTCGGTGCACACCATTATCTGACCAGCTGCGTCCTCGGTAAAGCGGACGGTAGAAGCCTCCAAGCGTCTGAAGTACTCTCTACAGCTCCATGGCGTAGCCGCCAGCTGACTCCTCGAAGGTCGGAACGATCGGCATCTGCTCCACAAGAACTTTGAATAAGTTCTCCACCCGAAACGGCAAGTAAGACGGTAAATTCAGCAAAGGCGAGAAGTAGAGAATGAGATGAGTCAAGAGTGTTTTATTAGTCAAGTTTAGATTTTCTTTAGAAAATAGTTTTGGACTCTCCCAGGACACCTCCATACTATCTAGGGCCAAGACCTATAGTCAGTATGCTCTGATACCACCTCTGTAAGGACCCGAATCCACTGATTCGAACCCACTATGTTTACCGCACTAGTCCCAGGATCAACGCTAGTGCACACAGCTTAACATTGGTACATATCACATCATACACAACGATAATAGAATAATAGTTCATTTATTGATATAGCTAAATGTATGATCTTATGACCAACTTACATTATTAAGCCACGCAGGGCAAGACTAAGAATATAAACTAGTAATTAAGCAGCGGAAAATAAAAACATAGATAGCTCATCAGTTCACCACAGGCAACCGACAAGGCTCGGACCCTAATGACTCGTGTCTTCCTGGACTTCATCTTCCAACATAGGTGTAGATTCTTCAACTGTTGATTATTGTTGTTTGGCGAGGGTGAGTACTTTAAGCACTCAACAAGTTGTGCACAGAATGCAGTTCTATTTATCTATATGCAGGGCTTATTCCAATGGACAGGCTATCATGGTTATTTTGCAATAAGCAGCATTTATGAACAAATACAGTAAATAGATTGTAAAGACTGTAAAACAAATAACTATAATAAATAAACTCAGTAATTCTCAAGTAAACCAAGTTTCCAATCCTAAGTCAATTTCCACTTTTCATGGCATCCTGCCATCCCAACCAAGTTGTCCAATTTATTAAGCTAACCCTTAACTCTAATTCCCGAGCATTGCTCAATACCGCGAGCACGGCTATCCGAATAGTTTCACACTCTGCAGAGGTTATGCACTTTACCCACGTGATACAACCAAACACCACAAAGGCGAGAGATTATAACAAAGCCTTTACAATGCTCTATCTTAACCCGATACTACCCGCTAAGGTTTCAACACTGGTGGGACTGGTTACCACATCCAGGGCCCCCCTCTTGCGCCATGTGAATTACACCATAACTCGGGCATTCACACCGACAACGATAGTATCAAAATTAAGACTTTGCAAATTACTCAGCTAGGCTGGCCCATACCAGACATGTGATTGCATGATTGACTCAGGTCAAAGGCTTGCAAGGTTAAGTCCTTAGTGTGATCAAGGCAAGACATCCACATATACCCTCTGCCCATCGGGCCCACCTTGGCCTCCTCGCCCCTTGTCACTTGCCCCAATCTAAGTTATCATCACCCGGTTGATTACCAAGCACCACGTGCCATCAACAATTCAACATCGTTGCGTGACATGACTCGCCACAACAACTCAATCTCATCGTGTGATCCCACATGACACACAAGTTCATAACATTGTTCCATATTCCATTAATCAAGATTAATTAGCAATGATTCTGACACATGTGATGACGTGGCATGGCTAAGCAACTAATACGGTCTAAACCTCCAACGTTGATTATAATTATTTAACCAACTATATTAAACCAATCTAGGGTGACAATGGAACATGGCATACAACGACAAGGTAGGGTATAGATCAATCTGATATATTAGCTAAGTCCCAATTTAATTTGAAACAATTGTATACTTGAAATAATTGCAATAGGGTAAAACAAATATAGCTATTTTATAAACATGGGTTCAACATGATCAAAGCACAACTTGCCTTCGAATAGGTCCTGATCTGGTTCTGGAACTTGCTCTTGGGTTGCTTGATCTTCCTCCGAAGCGTCGCACAACTCAACGTCTACGCGTACCGAAGAAGAAAAGCAAATAAATACCAACACAGAGAGAAATTGAACTCCAAAAATCAATTAAAATTCACCATTAAATATATCTCAATTTTACAAATTTTTAGAAACTGGAATCACTCAAATCCGAGTTACGATGCAAAAGATATATCCTTTTGAAGTTTGAAATAAATACTGAAATCAGAGAAATCAGAAATTCGAAATTAACAGATTTATTTTTATACTGAAAAATCGATTTATGACGTCAGCGTGACCTCATGATGACGTCATCATCACAGAATTTCCAATCGAATTATTTTTCCAATTGAAAAATGTAATTATGACGCAAGCATGACGTCAGCACTGGTCTCGGCCAATCACACGCCGACACGTGTCCCGACGTATGGACTAAGTCTACGGCATGGCGCTGGACCACGGTGGACTCGGTCCATGACCATCGGCACCGCGTTCGACACGCGGGCGGTGCCCTATTGGCCCTCACGCTCGGCTCGACCGATCCAGAAGGTAGATCGGACGGTCGGCGTTCACGCGACGGCGGCAACGCATCGACCATCCAATCTAGATCCGACGGCCCCGAGCTTACGGTCAATGATGGCGGTGCGACGGCGAGGTCTTACCGGACTTGAAGACGAAACCAAGGCGGCGGTGATTTGGCGCGACTCGGCGATGAGGCGTTGTCGGTTCTGCGCGGCGCGTCCGGCGAATCCAAGATGGCACCCGAGGCGCGGAGACCCAACGACGGCGATTTAAACCGGCAGAACCGAGACGCCCCACGCCTAACTCCGGCGAGCTCCTTCGCGGCGCTTGCGACGATTCACGCGATACCGTCCCGACCAAAAGATGCGCGCGACACAGACGAACCTCGGGGCGCTACCCCCTCCTTTTATAGCCTCGGCAAACGCGCTAAAAACGGAACCCTAGATTTCCCCCGGCGGCGAAGTCGTGTCGACGGCGGACTCCGAGTCCTTCGCGGAGACGACAACCCTCAGCCGTCCGATCACGCCCCAACGGTTACGATCTCGCAGCCAAGATCAGATCTTAGCCGCCCACGATTCTTTCCAACGGTGAAGATTCCCCCGAGTCCCGAACCGGTACGACTTGGTCTCACCCGCGCGATCTTGATCCAACGGCGCAGATGCAATCGCCCTAGGGTTTACCCGAGACGGGCCAAATGGGCCGCGCTTCTCCGGGCCACACGCGCACAGTACACGGGCCGACCCATTACTGTTCAGGGATTTTTCAAAAGGTTTTTCATTTAAAATAATCACCGAAATTTATTTTATTTATTTAAGGCAATAAATTATCAGGAAAAATCCAAGAAAAATCTCAAAAATACTTTGAGACATTCTGGACTCAAATAAAATATTTTTGGCAAAACTTTATTTTGACTTTGCACAGATTTAAATAGATTTGAATAAAAAGGCAATAAACTTGATTTGAATTTAATTCCAATAAATCCAGAAAAATCGAAATAAATTCTAGAAAATCACAAATACGCTTTTAAGCGATAAAAACTTAATTAAGCCAAATTTTGGGATGTTACAAGAGGAATGCTGCTTTTACACCGGGTAGGTGTATGCTGACTCATGCACTGTACAGACCACATAGCAGTATTCAACATCACTTTTGTTTTGGAAAAGCACCACCTCTTTTGGATGAGTATTCTGTATACAGCACCCGCTTAGAGCCGGTTTGTGATTGCTGATTGCTGTGTTACGTCATCCTTTGCGAATCCAGTAGGTTTTTCTTATATATATATATATTATAAACAACTGGTGATATCCAATGCACCTCCTTCGTTTTGAGGGTAAGAAAATCCCACAATAATCTTAAAATTTTAGAAATTCTCACATTAATCGAAATAAAAAGAGAAGAATCTCCACCACTTATTTTGGTGGGCCAGATTATAACAGTGCAGATTAATCATATAGAAAAGAGAAGGATCTCCACCACTTATTTTGGTGGGGCCAAATTATAACGGTGCATATTAATTATATAGAAAAGAGAAGGATCTCCACCACTTATTTTGGGTGATATCCAAGGCACCTCTTTTGTTTTGAGTATAAGAAAATCCCACAATAATCCTAAAATTTTAGAAATTCCCACATTAATCAAAAGAAAAGGGAAGGATCTTCACCACTTATTTTGGTGGGGTCAGATTATAACGGTGCAGATTAATCATATAGAAAGCGAAGGATCTCTACCATTTATTTTCGTAGGGCCAGATTATAACAGTGTAGATTAATTATATAGAAAAGAGAAGGATCTCCACTACTTATTTGGTAGGGCCAGATTATAACAGTGCAGATTAATCATATATAAATATTAGAGTTATATAACAAATACAATTGTATTTCAAGTGGAGTTGTATATCAAAGAAAGGATCTCCACCACTTATTTTGGTGGGACCAGACTATAACGGTGCAGACTAATCATATATAAATACTAGAGTTATATGGCAAATACAATTGTATTTCAAACATTGGAAGTAGAGTTGTATATCAAACATAATTATATCGTAATATCTAGATGCGCAGTTGCACATGTAAGTCTGCTAGTTTTCTAAAACACGCAATGAACGTTAAAAGATGGAGTGTTAGTGCAGCACTGTGGACGTTAAAAGAGAGGGGAAGAAAAGCTAAGAGATGAAGCATAACAAATGAACAAAAGAATTAGCTAGAGATCTAGGTCGGAACAAACAAATTGATATACAAAGCCAACGACATATACGAACAACAAGCCGGCTCATTATAATTAAGATCCTTAGTCCGAGGTGCATTCCTTGGGGGAGCCCGAGCCCTTGAACCTGTTGGAATCCTTGCAGTAGTCGTAGATCATGTGCGCGTCGCGCGCCTTCTGCAGCGCCGTGGCGTCCATCTCCTGCTCAAACCGCGCCGATTCCGGAGGCTCGTCGCCGCACCACGCCAAGCCGGGAGACGGCATGCACGGCGACACGCGGAGGTTGCGGTAGTAGGCGTAGAACGGCACCTGCGACCAGTCCGTCTTCACGCGGCCGCCCTGCGTCGCCCAGTCGTCGGCGTTCCACAGGCTCCCGTGCAGCCGCATCCGCTGCCACGTCGGGAACGCCACCCCGCGCGCTGCCTCGTTCTTGAAGTCCCGGATCGGCACGCCGTCCACCATGATGCTGACAATTCATGTATGCAATGCCAACAATTTGAGCTCTCTCAGTATCAACAGTTCGTAATTTGCAGTTTGCAATGCGACCCAATGCAAGTTCTTACATGATGTTCTTGTTGAGATAATCTTGTTTTCAGTTCAGTATTGGCGTCCAGAAGCATGTCTTAGTTAAAGTATCGGCACTGTGCCGGACTAGCAACAGTATTTTCAGTTAGTCTGTTCTTGTCGTTAGGGAGTTGGTCAAGTAATATCTTATCTGCTAAGTTGTTGAGTTTGTTTAGATTGCAATCTAGAGTCCGGTCTGTCTGTAACTAATTCTGAGATTTTTTCTTATAAGTATGATGAAATACAGAAAAGGATGCAAGGCAGTAGATGCATCGCAAAAGGATCTCGTCTCCTCTGAAATCTGAAACTATTGCTTTGCATAGCTATCTTCTTCTGCCTCTGGCGTTGCTCTGTTTTTTGTCTATTTTCAGGTCTCATTGCCGATAGAGTTCAGAGAACTCTAGTATACTTTGAAGCCTGCAGATCAAGCGTGTAAGGTGATTTGCTGCAACAATTGGTATCAGAGCTTCGTCAAAGGCTTCTCTGCATTAATCAAGAGAAGCAGCAATGTCTGGAGAAAGATCTGAGACGGGCGACCGGTCATCTCAGAGGACAGCGGCTACTGAATTGCCAGCGTCCAGCAACAAGATTGTGTCAAAAGGGATACCAATTCAGTATCCAATATTAGATGACACGAATTACAGCTTGTGGGCTGTGAAGATGAGGATTCTTCTCAGATCGCTTGGGGTTTGGCGAGCGATTGAGGGCGACGGTTTGGTTGATGAAGAAACTGATCAAAACGCCTTTGCTGCTTTATCTCATGCAATCCCAGATCAAGTCATGATGTCCATTGCTGGAAAGAACACAGCAAGAGAGGCATGGGAAGCAATAAGGCAGATGCGAATTGGCGAAGATCGAGTTAAGAAGGCTCGGATACAAATCTTAAAGAGGCAATTTGATCGGTTGATCATGGAAGATAATGAAAGCATCATTGAGTTCTCACACAAGCTGAATGCTCTTGTTGGAGAGTTAAGATCTCTCGACAATGATTTAAAAGAAAGTGTCATCGTGGAGAAGTTGTTCAGCTCTGTTCCAGATCGGTTCTCGCAGATTATCAGTGTCATTGAACAGTTTGGTGACATTGAATCAATGACCTTGCAGGAAGCTCTAGGGCGCCCGAGGCGTTGAGGAGAGCTCCCGGAAGGCGTCGCGGGCATGGAGGAAAAGAAGGAGAGCAACTTCTTCTGACCCGCGCACAATGGGAAGGTTTAAATGCAAATGAGAAGAAAAACAGTGAAGCATCTGGCTCAGGTGTTGGCGGCAGATCATTCAATGGTCGAGGCCGTGGCCGAGGACGCAGTCGTGGAAGAGGACGAGGGCGCGAACAGGAGGAAGGTCGACGATGGCGAGATCATGACGAAGGCGATGAACGCAAGTTCAAGAAGTTTGACAAAACGAAGATAAAGTGCTTCAACTGTGATTTGTACGGGCACTTCCGAAGTGAATGTCGCAGACCAAGGCGGGAAAGAGCACATTATGTTGAGAAAAAAGATGATGCAGAATCTGGTTTGATGCTGGCTGAAGTTGTTGAACACAAGACTATTGCACAAGCTGGCTGTGCAATCGCATTGATCAATAAAACCATAGAATATGTAGCAGCAGAAGAGGTAGAAGGACTTGGAAAGGAAGGGCAAAATCACCCGAAGGAAAGATGGTACCTGGATACTGGTGCAAGTAATCACATGGTGGGATCAAGAAGCATGTTTGCTGAACTTGATGAATCTGTGAAAGGTTCAGTCAAATTCGGAGATGGGTCACATATAGATATTCAAGGATGTGGTTCAGTGATTTTGAAGTGCAAGAATCAAGAGCATAGATTGTTGACAGAAGTATATTACATACCACATTTGAAGAGCAATATACTTAGCCTTGGTCAACTCGATCAATATGGCAATAAAGTGCTGATAGAGGATGGCTACATGAGCATATATGATAGCAATAGAAGCTTGCTGACCCTTGTAAAAAGATCGAGAAACAGATTGTATGTGCTGGATGTAGAAACAACCGAGCCCATATGCTTAATGATGAAAACAAGCTATCTGGCATGGTTATGGCATGGTCGATACGGTCATCTAAATTTTCGTGCTTTGAGAAACCTTGGTGTAAACAAGATGGCAGAAGGGATACCAGTGATTGATCATCCAGATCAGGTATGTGTCGGCTGTTCTTTGGGAAAACAGCACTGAAAGCCATTTCCACAAGCATCACAATATCGAGCTGAGCATCCACTAGAACTGGTACACAGCGACTTATGTGGACCGATTACACCAGCAACACCTGCTGGAAATCAGTTCTTCATGCTCTTGATAGATGACTCCAGCAGATATATGTGGGTGGAGCTACTGAAGAACAAGTCAGATGCATTCCTTTGCTTCAAAAGGTTTCAAGCAGCAGTTGAGAATGAAAAGGGCATGAAGATCAAAGCCTTTAGAACAGATCGGGGAGGAGAATTTATCTCTGTCGAGTTTGGAGAACATTGTGATGCAGCTGGTATAAAAAGGCTCACAACAGCTCCGTATTCACCGCAGCAAAATGGTGTAGTGGAGCGAAGGAATCAAACTGTTGTAGAGATGGCAAGAAGCATGTTAAAAAGCAAGTCAGTCCCAGGGAGGTTTTGGGGAGAAGCTGTGAAAACAGCAGTATACATCTTGAACCGATCTCCAACCAGAAGCCTGGACGGCAAAACCCCGTTTGAAGCTTGGCATCACCGGAAACCAAAGGTATATCACCTCAGAACTTTCGGTTGTGTAGCTCATGTGAAAGTAGTCAAGCCAGGATTGCGGAAACTGGATGATCGCAGCATACCTATGGTGTTTATTGGATATGCCGAGGGATCGAAGGCATATCGAGTGTATGAACCAAAAAGCAATCGGGTTCATATATCCAGGGATGTTCTGTTCGAAGAAGAAAAGATGTGGACGTGGGAGATCACAGGAGAGGAAAATAGTAGCACGTTTGTATGGGAGTATCCTCCAAATTCAGATGAAGCACAGGATCAGACAGAGGGACCATCTGAAGTGAATGCAGAATATTCTAATGACGTTGGCTCAGGTCAATCAGAAGGCCATGAAGAAGCATTCCCCGGAACTACATCACCAACGCAGACTGGCATATCTCCAGAAGAAGCTTCAGTCGCATCCAGCAGAATGACTCCATCAGTGACTCCAGAGCAGCACCAAAAGATGAGATCATTGCAAGAAATCTATGCCGAGACAAGTCCAGTTGAACTAGTCGAAGATATTAATATATGTCTACTAAGTGCTGAAGAACCTGCCAGTTTTGATGAGGCTAAAAATCAGATGTGCTGGAGGAAAGCCATACAAGAAGAAATCTGCTCCATCCAAGAAAACGACACATGGATGTTGACAGATTTGCCAAAAGGGCAGAAAGCCATAGGCTTAAAATGGATCTTCAAAGCAAAGAAGAATCCACAGGGCGCTATAGTGAAATATAAAGCGAGGTTAGTAGCTAAAGGCTATGTTCAGAAGATTGGGATTGATTATGAAGAAGTGTTTGCTCCGGTAGCAAGAATTGAAACAATAAGGCTGTTAATAGCATTAGCAGCCCAAGAATCATGGGAAGTGCACCACATGGATGTGAAATCAGCATTTCTTAATGGAGATCTCACAAAAGATGTGTATGTGGCTCAACCACCCGGTTTTGAGGAAGAAGGAAGAATAGGAAAAGTGCTAAAACTCAAGAAGGCTCTCTATGGATTGAAGCAAGCACCACGGGCATGGAATGCGAAATTAGACATCACACTAGCTGCTCTTAAATTCGTGAGATGCTCTTTAGAACATGCTGTTTACAAGAGGAGTCATGGTGAGAAGAGTTTGATTGTTGGAGTATATGTTGATGACTTGATAATAACAGGCCCAAACATTCAGGAGATTGAAAAATTCAAAACTCAGATGCAGAAGTGCTTTAAAATGAGTGATTTGGGACTGTTATCATATTACCTCGGAATTGAAGTACACCAAAAACCGGAAGGCATCACTCTATGTCAGTCAGCATATGCGCAGAAGATTTTGAAGAATTGTGGCATGGGAAATTGCAACCCCACAGCAACCCCCATGGAAGATCGACTCAAGTTGAGTAAAGTAAACCCAAACCCACCGGTTGATCCAACTACATACAGGAGTATAGTTGGAAGCTTGAGATATTTGGTAAACACTAGACCCGATATAGCATATGCAGTTGGAGTAGTGAGCCGGTTCATGGAGGCGCCAACTACACTGCATATGGCAGCTGTGAAACAGATACTTCGTTATGTAAAAGGTACACTCAATTTTGGGTGTGAATACAAGAAGAAGAAGAAAGGGGAAGCTGTCATAACAGGTTACACTGATAGTGACTTAGCCGGAGATGTGGATGATCGGAAAAGCACGTCGGGAGTAGCATTCCGGTTTGGAGAAAGCTTAGTAAGCTGGACCTCTCAAAAGCAAAAGGTGGTGGCACTGTCTTCTTGCGAGGCGGAATACATTGCTGCCACCTCCAGAGCCTGCCAAGGGATGTGGCTCAGCAGGTTGGTGGCTGAACTACTTGAAAGGCCGAAATTGAAAGTAGTACTGAAGGTTGACAACAAATCTGCCATTTCATTGAGCAAAAATCCAGTTTACCATGATAGAAGCAAGCACATAGAGATGAGGTATCATTTTATACGAGACTGCATTGAAAAGGGAGATGTTGAAGTTGAATACATCCCAACACAAGAACAGATTGCAGATGTGTTAACAAAAGCACTGGGGAGAGTGAAATTTGTTGACATGCGAAGGAAACTGGGAGTGATACAGGTAGGATGAGGTAAACAAGATTAAGGGGAAGTTATGTTGAGATAATCTTGTTTTCAGTTCAGTATTGGCGTCCAGAAGCATGTCTTAGTTAAAGTATCGGCACTGTGCCGGACTAGCAACAGTATTTTCAGTTAGTCTGTCCTTGTCGTTAGGGAGTTGGTCAAGTAATATCTTATCTGCTAAGTTGTTGAGTTTGTTTAGATTGCAATCTAGAGTCCGGTCTGTCTGTAACTAATTCTGAGATTTTTTCTTATAAGTATGATGAAATACAGAAAAGGATGCAAGGCAGTAGATGCATCGCAAAAGGATCTCGTCTCCTCTGAAATCTGAAACTATTGCTTTGCATAGCTATCTTCTTCTGCCTCTGGCGTTGCTCTGTTTTTTGTCTATTTTCAGGTCTCATTGCCGATAGAGTTCAGAGAACTCTAGTATACTTTGAAGCCTGCAGATCAAGCGTGTAAAGTGATTTGCTGCAACAGTTCTTGGGGTTCCATACGAAGGAGTAGGTGTGGTGTGGAAGGCGGCGGTGGGGTCGAACCAGAGCCGGAACTGCTGCTCGCGGCCGCCGACGCCGTTGGCGAAGACGTTGGTTTGCAGCGTGTAGGGCTCGCCGGTGACGTTGACCAGGAACTCCAGGTCCACCTCGTCGTGCTATTCCCACGGCACATCCTCCGGCATCAGCTGCATGCACCCGTTCGCGCGACGAAATTAAAGACCAATGCGGCAGTGCCAGTATATATGCAACGTCAAGTGCGTGGTGACCGCGCCCAGACATGCATGGCATGGCGGTGGGGAGATCGACTTACGTAGAGCGTGGTGACGGTGCCGGCGGAGTTGTTGGCGACGAGCATGATGTCGACGTCGAAGCGGGAGTAGACTTGGAGGGGGCGGTGCTGAGAAGAGAAGTGAACTCGAAGGGACAAGGGTCAATCTTGACGGTGGAAGCAGAGGGGGAATGTCAACCGTGGACTGCCTGCCAATATAGGCGTTAGAATTTCCCTTCAACCTTAGCTTTTGTTTTCGAGCAATAGGGTGGTCCGTATATTTGCTCGGTTAGATTTGTTTCAAAGTTTTTAGTATTAAATAATATAATTTAGATGTTTGATTATATATTTACGTATTTTGTAGGTTATTTAGGATTTTAAAACATCTGTCTATATATATAAAAATCAGTGATATTCAAGACACCTCCTTTATTTTAAGGACAAGAAAATATTATAATATTCCCACATTCTAGAAATTCTCATATTAATCGGAAGAAAAAAAGAAGAATCTCTACCGCTTATTTTGATAGGACCAGATTAAACAATTTTCATGCATGCCTTTTAAACGGCACGGCAGATGATACAAATACAGCATTTTTCATTGCGAGCGTGACTTATGGTGAGGAGGTCGATCCTCTTCAGGGGAATCAATAATCGAATTCAACCGTAGAAAGCGAGCTTTTTTATGATTTAATCCGGTTGTATCGTATCACTCTACTTTTCCACGACATTCGTGGCAACCCCAAATAAGTGCAACGAAATTAACCGCGTATTTCTCTTCAATGGAATCATGTGCAAGACTTAAACCGTATCTGCATTTTGTTTGAGGGTATCAGTACAAGAGTTTTTACCATCATTAGAAAGTAACAACCTATCCGTTCCAACAGTATTACACTGTTGGAAGCTTCGAGCATTGATTATTCAGAGGAGGTCTTTTACGGTACACAATATTAAATATTAGCTGTCTATTCTATTTGATTTAACAGATCAGATATGCTAGAATTTAGTTACACTTCCACTAGTAGTATTGGTAGTAGAAATCATGTGAGGGAGAATACTGTAATTGACTATCCTTTTCTATTTTGAACGTAGGCACCTGGGGGCATCGGTGTCGACAGGAACAAGTGGGTGGTGACCATGGCATCGACAGAAACAAGAAAGGTAGTGGCCGCAGTGCCATCATGAACTAGACGGATGGTGGCTGCGGTGTCATTAGGAACCGGAGGTGCTATCGCAACGTGTTGGCGTCAAAAACTTGATGTAGGGTTTACGACAAAGACACCGCATTTAACACACAGTTCAAAGTGTGCGGTCGATTTGACACGAATCGACAAGGTAAAAATATAAAATTCACTCAAAGCCGATCGTCAAGATCAATCGGCTTAGACTCAATCAGCTTGAAGCCGATTAAGATCAAGGTAAAATATAATTAGCCGATTAAGGCTAATCAGAGGATAAAGGCAGATTGATTCTGAAGAAGGCGATGCGCAACAAAATCAGAACAAATCGAACCTGGGGTGTAATTGACGAAGATCAACAATTGGCGATGCGCAACTTTATTGATCAAAATCGATTACAAAGGCGAAATTACAAGAACTACTCCTAGTCGACAGGAGAAAGAGTAAATGCTGGTTGTTTGTATTGTGTTGATGATTCTTTGCAGCTTGCTTTGGCTCTTCTTTTATACCCTTCGGCCGATCTTGTCCTACTACAACACGCTTCAGAGTCCGTATCTGCATCGGCCTTATCTTGGACGATTGTTCCCTTAAAAATCTTGCAGTTACCAAATATCTCGGATTCTTTCCAATCCTTCATTTGTTTCCGTATCTTTGATTTTATTGCCTAATTTGGATACACTGCCGAATTTTGGTGCAAATATATGCCCCCCATTTTTGAGAGATGACTTGTCATCTGTCAAAAATCACAATTATCGGCTTGTTAAATCGGCTAACGTTTAATCTTCACCCATTAACTGCTGCTTTATTTGCGCCGTAAATCTCTGACATGCAGGTAATGCGCTTTAATTACTATGTCCTTTGAAATTCACTTCCCGCCATTTCAAAAATTTCACCGCGCTATAAATATATGGCCTCCTGGGACCCATTCCTCACGCGTACAAGCTCTCGATTCATCCACAATCGGCTTTGTTTGTCAAGGTTCCAATCGGCCTTTGCGCACTGCTTCCAATCGGCTGCCTGAATTGCTTTCATGGATCCTTTCCAGGTATTCATTTCGATCCCAAACAGCAAAGACCAATTTTATCTGGGTCCAGTAGGAAATTTAGAGTCTGATTCCGTAATAAACGAAGAAATCCCTCGTCTCCCTTTGTCGGCTTCGGGGCACAATATAGAGGGTTGGACTAAGAGTTTCAGGGCTTGGCCGACGGCTCTTAAAGGGTGGAGATCATGGTATATTCGTGTAGCAGCTCAAAAGAGGGTCGAATGGGAAAAAATGGGCATAGCTGAATGTCTCCCCCTTTCTTTAGCCGACCCGGAGGCCAATGAGCCCTTAGTGGCCACGGCTTGTTACTTCTGGTCGGATACTTTTAATGCCTTCATGTTCCGCACCGGTCTTGTCGGCCCAACCCTTTTGGACGTTGCCTAGTTGTGTTGCTTGAGACCTGATGGAGACCAAGTATCGGCTTACAGTGCCAAGCCCAAGTATAAACTTATTAAATCCAAGGGTGAAGGATGGGTGAAATATATCAGAAATAACAACAAGGTCAATGGGATAGTGTCGGATGAGGAGCATGTTGCTTTCTTGAATCTCTGGCTAGACCGATTTTTATTTTGTGGCGCTTCTCTAGGACCAACTCAAGTATACCAAACCATAGCAGAACAACTGGTAGAGGGGCGTCGGCTAGCACTTGGAATGATATTCCTGGGTGCAGTTTATCAGATGATGCACATAATAAGGTGTCGGCTGTTCACTGGGTTTTCAAAATTCATCGTCGGAAATGTAGGAGGACCGCTCTGGTTTATTCAAATTTGGTTATATTGCTTGTTCAGCCGATCGTTTGAGTTAAATTCTTCTGAAGATACGGCTTTCCCCCGAGAAGATACCCCAGAAGGCATGATACCTCAGTTCATAGCTAGCCGATCGTATGGGGAAAGGTTCATGATGTGCTCTGGAAATGAGACAAAGGTGACCCCCATCGGCTCTAAGAAATATCTGTTATTTTTCCTGCAACTTGATAGCAATGAATTCAAACAAAATGATTTCTTCAGTTATACAAGTACAGCCGATTTTCCGCGGCCTTCTTTTCTTCACCTTGAAGCCGACAGTGCTCTGATGCCGCATAATACTTTGGACTTGTCCAAGATTTTCATATCGCCCAGCATTCTACATGTCGGTCTGCATACCAGGAATCGGACGTTCCAACCTTCATATGAATTCTATAATCCTTCAGTTTATGCTCGGCAGTTAGGCTTTGGTCAGGTCATCCCCAGTCTGCCATTGCTTGATCGGCTTCAACCAAGAGCTAGGGTCCGCAATGCCACCGCAGCCAACCTTGTGATTGAGATAGCCGACGAACTCCAGATCAAATACTTGCCTCATTTTGTGTTGAATACCTGTCGCTCAGAGCGCTTCTCTTTATGGTGGTCATCCATTGCAAATGCGTTATATTCTGACAAGTCGCTGTCGGCTATTGTTAATGAATTTCTTCCAAATCTTTCTGAGCCGACAGTAGAGACTAACAGCGATTCAAGCGATGAAACTAACTCTTCGGGTTATACTAACACAAGTCTTATTAATAGTGATAAGGTATCAAATCGACTAATACTCTTTTGAATATTAATTTCCTTAAGCACACTCTTATTCTTTGTTTCTTATTTTCAGACTAAAGCACCGGCAAAAAGCGATTCCGGCCAATCAAGCGGTGGCGAGCAAAAGTCACCGGACAAGCGGCCTCACAGGGTATACCTCCGGTACCCTGGGAATTCAAAGTCCATCCCTATCGGACATTGAGAAGAAGCAACCAAGTAAGTAAAAATTACAATCGGCTGATATTTCATCCTTGCTTTTCCAACTAACTTTTAGCCGATTATGTGTTTAGAAAAGAAGAAAACAAAGTATACTAAGGCTCCAGCAAAGAAAGGGCCTAAACCTCAGGAGCAAAGTGGTGAGAGCTCTCCTCATACTTCGGCCACTGCACAGGTGAGCTTGTCATATTATCGATAGGCTATATGTATCGGCTATTATCTCTTCGAATATATTGACTAACCGTCCGTACATCTCCTGCAGCCGACTCAATCTGCCCAAGTTGCAAAAATCTTAGCAAACCTCCCAAACATCACTGCAACGCCTGTCTCCCCATCAAAGCCGATGTCAGAGCCTGTAGTCACTCTCTCTCCAGAGCCATCGGACCCGACTGATCTATTGGGCTTTTCCTTAGCTGACCTTGAAGATCCAGAAATCATGGCGTCCGACCCTGGTGCTGAATTCAGAAAGATTCTTCAAGTGTCAGAAAAAGCATCGGCTGCCGTTACCTCTGCCCCAGGCATGAAAGAAAAACTTAACAAGCTTTTTGACTTGGTTACAAGGCCTCAGTCGGAAATACTGTCAAATAACCAGCCGATCCGAGATGCCATGGCCTCCGTTGAAGCCGACTTACCCCAGAAGCTATGGTAGCTCTCCTCAATATTTGCCATCTAGACGACAGAAGATCTGAAGTGGAGGCAGCCCAGGCAAGGATCAGTCAGCGTGAAGCCCAAGAAGCCGACAAGAAACTCCTGGATGAACTGGTCGCAGATGCGAAGGCAAAGAAACGCAAGTTTGACGCCAACGCGCAGAAGCTGAAATCGACCAAGGAGTCCCTCTCTAAGCTTGAAACTACGAAGAAATTTCTTCTGGAAGAATTGGCCAAAACAGAGAAACAAATTCAAGAAGGCCAAGTCTCCATGGAAGAAACAATGTCGGAGATAAAGGGTGAAAAAATTGAGATTGCAACGGCTGTGGCACGCGTGAAGGATAAATCGGCCAAAGTGGTACCAGTCCCGGGTAGCGCCAAAGAAGACGAGCGAATTCTTGATGACATCCAAGGCGTGATTGCAAGGGCTGCAGGCGCGTTGTCGGCTTTGGGCGCAACTCTCCCTGGATCGGGCATTCTATGATCGAACTTCTGATCTGTCAAACTTTGCTGATTGTTTTGAAAACACTTTGTTCTGAATGATTATGGAATGTTTTGCAACTTGTTATGTTTATAATCGGCTGTTTAACCGATTTATATTTTGCTTATATCTTTGAGTTTGCAATCCTTTCAGCCGATTAAAAGCATCGCGTTAATCTTGGCTTTGAACAAGACCTTTAGTCGGCTAAGCTCCGACCCAAACACTAGGGTAGTATTTCTTCAAGTACTTTCCATTAATAGCTTTCGGTAGTACGAACCCCTCAAGTGTTTATAGTAAGTACGAGTTTCCGCCGACTAGCCGATTAATTCTGTATGGTCCTTCCCATGTAGGTGACCATTTTCCAAATTGGTTATCTTTAGAACCAACATGCAGTATTGTTTTCCACACTAAATCGGCTAGATCGAAAGACTTAAACATGACTTTTTTATTATATGCCCTTGCAACTCTGATCTTATTCTTTTTAAGCCGATCAAGCGTAGACAATCGTAACTCCGCCAATTCATCCAAATTATCGACCATTAAATCATTATAGTCTTGAACCGACAAACCATTTTGTCTGGCTATTCGTATCGACTCAATGTTAATCTCTACGGGCAAAACGGCTTCTTGTCCATACACCAATTGGTAAGGTGTGAGTTTTGTCGATCCGTGATAAGATAGCCGATAAGCCCAAAGTGACTACGATAGAGTCGAATGCCAATTTCTTGGCTTCTCATCAATTTTTCTTTTTATTAACTTGATTAGTGTTTTATTAGACGACTCGGCCTGTCCATTAGCCTGAGCGTAATATGGCGAAGAGTTTAACAACTTGATCCCTAGACTTGTCGCGTAACCTTGAAATTCGTTAGACATGAATACCGTACCTTGATCGGTCGTAATTGTTTGCGGTATTCCAAACCGATGGACGATATGTTCATTCACAAAACTAATCGCCTCAACACTAGTCACTTTTTTAAGTGGTACAGCTTCGACCCACTTTGAGAAATAATCAGTTGCGGCCAAAATAAATTTATGGCCTTTACTCGAGGCAGGAAATATCTGGCCGATTATATCTATTCCCCAACCCCTGAACAAGCAAGGTTTGATTATCGGATGCAAAGTCGATGCTGGTGCTAGTTGTATGTTGCCAAACTTTTGACATGTCTGACACCCTTTGTAATATTTGAAGCAATCTTCTAGCATTGTCGGCCAAAAATAACCTGTCCGTCTGAGTATCCATTTCATCTTATGTGCCGATTGATGAGAATCACAAATGCCTTCATGCACTTCACCCATCGCCACTCGTGCTTCTTCGGCTTCAAGACATCTTAACAACAAGCCCTCCATAGTCCGATAATACAGTATATCGTCCATGACAACATACTTCAATGCTTGTTGCCGTACCCTTCGTTCCGTCGGCTTAGATGGGTCGACTAGATAATCTTTAATCTTTGTTCTCCAATCAGCAATATCTGCACACATGACTGCCTTATCTACCAGTTCGGCTTCCTGACTTCGGCCAACATCTTTATACCCTGACGCTTGTTGAGCCAGAGCATTAGCTCTATCATTCAATTCTCGAGGAACATGACCGATAGAAAATGATGTAAAAGAGCCGATGATTTCTAAGCATTGTTCTAAGTATTTTAATAGCACTTCGTCTCGACATTGGTATTCTCCTTTTATTTGCTGTACTATTAATAGTGAATCACCATATGCCTCAACAGCACTCACTCCAATATTTTCCAACAACTGTAAGCCTTTGAGTAATGCTTCGTACTCGGCCTGGTTGTTTGAGCATCGGCTATTTAGCCGGAATGCAAATTCAAAGCTATGTCCTCTAGGTGAAGTGAGTGCGATCTGATACCATATCCTTCCTCGCATCTTGATCCATCAAAGAACAATTGCCATGGTGCGACCAAGACTAAATTTGCCGCCGTGTCATGTCCTGTTATAAAATCGGCTAGGACTTGTCCTTTGACTGCTTTGGTCGATTCATATGATAAATCGAACTCGACCAAGGCGTAAGCCCATTTGCCAAGTCGACCTCGCAAAATTGGAGCTGATAATATATATTTTATGACATCGGTTTTGCAGATAACTTTACAAGCCGATGCTAGTATGTAGTGCCTTAGCTTTGTGCATGAGAAGTACAATGATAAACATAATTTTTCGACAAAAGGGTACCTGACTTCTGCGTCTAGCAACCGTCGGCTTAAATAAAAGATAACCCTTTCTTTACGGTGTACCTCTTGTGCCAAAATAGCTCCAATAGTATCTTCTTCAGCCGAGACATACAATCTGAAAGGAATACCCTTTTGAGGTGCAGCCAGGACTGGGGGGTTGGATAAATACCTTTTTACTTCGTCAAATGCTTTCTGCTGATCGGCTCCCCATATAAATTCTTCATTGTCTTTTAACTTCACTAATGGAGTAAAAGCACGAATTCTACCAGAGAGGTTCGAGATGAACCGACGGAGGTAGTTAATTTTGCCGATCAACTTTTGTAACTCGTTTTTGCATGTTGGCGGCTTAGTATTGGCTATGGCCTTGACCCTTTTTTGGCTGACTTCGATTCCTCTTTCATGTACCATAAAACCTAAAAACTGTCCAGCCGACACACCGAACGCGCACTTGTAAGGATTCATCTTCAAACCGTGCGACCTTATATTTTTAAACACCCTCTCTAAGTCGGCCAGATGTTGGAAATCTTCTGCGGATTTCACCACTACATCATCAATATAAATTTCAACAATGTGGCCGATTAAATCGTGAAAGATCAAATTCATTGCCCGCTGGTAGGTCACTCCAGCGTTTTTCAAGCCGAAAGTCATTACTGTCCACTCGAATAATCCTATCGCACCGGGACATCTGAAGGCTGTCTTTGGTATATCGGCTTCTGCCATGAGTATCTGGTTGTACCCGGCATTACCATCCAGAAAGCTTATGATCTTGTTTCCTGAGGCGGCATCGATAAGCATATCGGCTATTGGCATAGGATACTCGTCTTTTGGCGTCGCCTTGTTCAAATCTCTAAAGTCGACGCATACTCGGAGTTTCCCATTTTTCTTCATGACTGGAACGATGTTGGAAACCCATTCAGCGTATCGGCAAAGCCTGATAAACTTTGCTTCCAACAATCGTTCTATCTCTTCTTTTATGACTTGGTACAAGGCTGGATTAAAACGCCTGGCATACTGTTTAAACGGCCGATAGCCCGATTTTATAGGTAGCCGATGTTCCACCGGTTGACGGCTTAATCCGGGCATCTCATGATAATCCCAAGTGAAACAATCCTTATAATTTCTAAGTATTTTTATTAATTTTTCCTTGTACTTTACATCTAGATCTGCACTAATAAAAGTTGGTCTTTTTCTATCACCGCTACCTATATCGATTTCTTCAAGTGAATCGATAGACGTGAACCCTTGCCCCAACTTTTCTGTTTCTTCAAAGTCTTCTATGGCTTCGTAGCTATCCGTTGTTTGCCGATAGCTTTGCATTTTGTCCTGTAGTGCCTTCAATGTTTTCTTGTCCCCATCGGCGCAACGCCGTTTGCCGATCAAAGGTGCCGAGCTTGACATCGATCGGCATAAGTCGGTTGCTTACACATATGAAATCGCGATCGTCCAGCGCCTTGCCCGATATGCAGCCAGCTTCTTCGTGTTGCCAATTCGCATCGGAGCTAGCCATGGCAATATGAGCCGATGTATCGGCTGTGACGACTTCAACTTCTTCTCCGTTCCATTGAACAAGTGCTTGATGCATGGTCGATGGGATACAGCAGTTTGCATGAATCCAATCCCGTCCGAGCAGCACATTGTAGTTTCCTTTGGCATCAATTACAAAGAACGCTGTCGGCAAAGTCTTGCTACCGACAGTCAGTTCTGTGACTATGACACCTTTTGCTTCTGTAGGGTCGCCTGTGAAGTCATTCAGAACCATATTAGTTTTGATTAAGTCTTCATCGAACTTACCCAATTTTTTACATGTGGTGTATGGCATTAGATTCACTGTGGCGCCTTCGTCTACCAGCATCCTTGATATCGGCTTGCCATTTATATACCCTTTCAGGTACAATGGTTTCAGATGCCGGTGATCGTCTTTGGGTTTCTCGAAGACGGCGCTCTGTATTCCGGAGCATAACTGAGCAACTGCCTCTTTGGCCGATTCAGTTCTGATTTTGAACTCAGCCGGCAATGTGAACACCATGTTGACATCCATTGGAGGCGTGTCATCCCGAATCACGGGGGAATCCAAGTCATCAGCCGATTCGAAATCTTCTTCGGCTTGTTCTTTTCTTCTCCACTCTTTCTTGACGCCTTTCATTGGACGAAGTTCATTAAATACTTCGTCCCTTTCTTTCTCAGCATCGGCTTCACGAATTTCTTGCGTCCTTAACCTCTGAAGCCGTCGTCGTTGTGATTTGCTCAGGCCTGATGGGCACCACCTGGGTTTAGGTTCCATCGGCTTTCGTATTTGACCAGCCAAGTCTTCTCGATTAGAACTGGGCTTGTGTGTCTTGGCTTGGCTTTGTTCTTGATTTGGTTTAGATATTCTTTCATGGACCGGCCTTCTGTGACTTCTGTCTTGTTCTCTGATCGGCCCAGATAACCTATCTCTGGCCGATTGAATTGGCCAATCGTCTCGAGGGAAATGTTCCATCGGGCAGGTATACGGTGAGGCAACACTACTCTCTTCTCCCAGCAAAATTGCCAAAAGGGACACCTTCTATGTGCCCTCTCCACTTTCTCTGTACGGTACAAATCATCCGACCGGCGGGTGTGATACCGTGGTCGGCTGTTCATCCTCTCGTATTTCTCCATTAATTGTGAGAACGTCGGACCTAACCTTTTCGCTGGCTGCCTTGATGGAGACTTTTCTGCTTTGTACCATTTACCCACCTGGGGATTCCCCTTAGGTTTAATGGTCCTTGAATTTTTTTCCTTCTCGATCGGCTTCTATTTGTAAGGAGCCGATGGTAATCTTCAGTGTTTGACCGCCGTCCGAGCTCGATTGTATGTCGACTTGTCGATCCTTATTCTGCTCGTTTTGCATCGGCTCTTTTCCTTTAGCCGAGCACCGTACCATATTGATAGGAAACGGATCAACATCAACCTGCATGGTCGGCTCATCGGCAAACTTCAACCGACCATCTTCAATAGCAGACTGGATCTGTTGACGGAAGATATTGCAGTCATTAGTGTTATGTGAATAAGAATGATGCCACTTGCAATACCTGCGTTTTTTGATCTCATCGGGCGACGGTATCACATGTCCTTCTGGCAATCGTATTATCTTTTCTTGCAGAAGCAAATCAAAAATACGATCGCACTTAGAAACATCGAAAGAGTATTTAACTTCCGACTTGTTCCTAGTCGGCTTAAGCCATGAACAGACTAAGGATTTCTTGGATCTTTTTACCCATTCGGCTATGTTTATTTCTGCTTCTTCGTCTTCTGACGAATCACTAGGACAATATTCCACCATATTGACCTTAGCCTTGTCCTTTTCTTTGTTGTTATTTTTGAATCTATCTTTGAACGTTTTATCAGTGAATCGGCTTTCTTGAGCCGATACGCGATGCAATAAGTGGCTGAGGTCGGTGAATTCTTGGCCTCCAAACTTCTCCCTAAGCGGCAGGATCAAACCTTGAAATGCTAAATCGGCAAGTTGGTTGTCAGGCAACGTAACGCTAAAACACCGATTCCTAATTTCTCTAAACATCTTGATATAATCCGTCACCGATTCCCCAAACTTTTGGCGTACTGAACTCAAATCTGAAATTCTAAGCTCCAGACTGCCCGAAAAGAAATATTCATGGAATCAGCTTTCCAAATCGTTCCATAAATGTACCGAATTCGGAGGTAAACAGGTGAACCACGTAAATGCTGCCCCAGATAAAGACAACGGAAATAGCCTAATTTTCAAACCGTCGGACTGGGCTGCTTCACCGCATTGTGCGATAAAGCGTCCAACGTGTTCCAGGGTGGTGATCGAATCATCCCCAGAGAATTTGGCGAAGTCCGGGACTCTGAAATTATGAGGGTAGGGCATACGATCTATGTAATTGGGGTATGGTTTTCTATAGCCGATAACTTTCCCTTTTGGTTGTATGCCGAATTGATCCCTCAAAACAGCAGAGATTTGATCGGCCCAGTTAGCATTATCAGCCACTGGCATAGCAGGCCCTTGATAATGTCGGTCATAATCTGCATCCTGCCCCCCGAGTGCAAGCTCGGGTTGCCAATTATGCCGTGCCGTCGGCATTCGATTGTGCCGATTATGCCTAGCTTGAGGTTCCAGCACCGGGATAAACGGTTCTGAGTATGTTACCACCCTGTGTGGCCCTGGGTTTCTAAGCAGGGTAGGCTCTTGGGGATATCTCTCGGAGACAATCGGCTGTGAAACCGATTGGGGAAAAGCGTAAAACGGAGCCGACGGCGGTAGATTGATGGATGAATCCAACTTAGCGGCGTCGGTATAGGCGTGGTAATGGCTCACCCCTCTTGACCGAGGATCCCTAGGCAATATTACCGTAGGTTGTGTGGGCATCATCGTGGGAAGTGAGGTCATAGCCGATGGTTTAGGATCGGTCATCATACTCTGCGTGTTCTGTGATACTAAAAAAACAGGATAATTTGGCAGAGCTTGCAATGGATCGAGCAGACCTCCTAACGCGGCTAATTCCTGGGCTATAGATTTGACGCTATTTGCTATCATCGGCTTGAGCGTTGTCACGAGAGCCGATGATTGATTTATCAAAGCGTGATGCACAGATTGATTAATCATAGCCGATAATTCGGCTTGAGCAGGTAGATGTCGGCTTACTTGTTCTGTTACACCCGCATCGCCCAGGGCGTTGACCGTCGGCAGGGCGGATTTTTGAGTGATGCCACGTCTTGTCTTCTGATAGCAACTTAGCATCATCTCTTCAAGTGCAGCCTTCCGAGCTTCAATTTCCTGGCACTGCTCCGCGGATAAATCGTCCATTGTTGGGACGATTATAGCTTCTGAGTTGAGATCTGATGGCGAAATCGACTTCCCTAATGAAGACATTGCGTGTCCACCAGGTGTGCCAAGAGTGTGTTGGCGTCAAAAACTTGATGTAGGGTTTCTGACAACAGCACACCAGACGAACACCTGGTTCAAAGCGTGCCAGTCGATTTGACCTGGAATCGACAAGGTAAAAATATAAAATTCACTCAAAGCCGATCGTCAAGATCAATCGGCTTAGACTCAATCAGCTTGAAGCCGATTAAGATCAAGGTAAAATATAATTAGCCGATTAAGGCTAATAAAAGGATAAAGGCAGATTGATTCTGAAGAAGGCGATGCGCAACAAAATCAGAACAAATCGAACCTGGGGTGTAATTGACGAAGATCAACAATCGGCGATGCGCAACTTTATTGATCAAAATCGATTACAAAGGCTAAATTACAAGAACTACTCCTAGTCGACAGGAGAAAGAGTAAATGCTGGTTGTTTGTATTGTGTTGATGATTCTTTGCAGCTTGCTTTGGCTCTTCTTTTATACCCTTCGGCCGATCGTGTCCTACTACAGCACGCTTCAGAGTTCGTATCTGCATCGGCCTTATCTTGGACGATTGTTCCCTTAAAAATCTTGCAGTTACCAAATATCTCGGATTCTTTCCAATCTTTCATTTGTTTCCGTATCTTTGATTTTATTGCCTAATTTGGATACACTGCCGAATTTTGGTGCAAACACAACGATGACAGGAACTGGGAGGGCGGCGGCATTGGTATCGGCACAAACCGGGCATGCGGCGGTACATGAATTAGAGGCAGTGGCGTCGGTAGAAAAAGGAGTCGGATAATGGCAAGGTGTAACGCAAAATACGATAAAAAATATGTAATATCCCTAACAAATGTATAATTAGATCCGATTTACTACCACCATGTACTATCAATATAATACATCTTAAATTTTCTCTATTAGAAACCATAATTGGTCCAGGCCATCCGCTGTGTACTGTAGCATTCCCGACAATAATAGCCTTTTCGTTGAGGTGCGGTTTGTTTATCAAGAATCTAAACCCCAAACATTATACAACTCGCATGCAATATACTTATAAACTACTTGTTAACCCTTGAGTTTCAAACAAGTACCATGCCTGAATATTATACTTTCGTGATTTAAAAGACACTCGAGCAAATAAAAGTAAATACTTTCAAACTATAACTAACAACAAAATTATAATGACCCGTACAGTATTTAGGATGATTAATGTTGAATAATACCACGAATGTCACCTCCTCCTGAGAGGCTGGACATTGTGCCGAAGCTTGTCATCAAATGGGGACAGGGCATGGTGGACAAGTCGGAACCTTCATTTTCCATCATGGCCAACATTCTGAAGCTCAAATCCGTCGGGGTTGGCTCAGGGAATGGAACGTCTCCATCGAGGTATTGCATCACTTATCTCATGTTGGGCCTTGGTGAGAGCACAGCAACCCAAGCTTAAGCAACATGCATGCCTGGTCCATGTCGAAGTTGCCATTGAGCCTAGTATCCACTGCTTCAGCGAGTGTTTCGTTGTGCCAATGTTCGAATACCCAATCAACCAACAACGCTTGACAGTCTTGTACATTTCGCTTGATAGGCCTTTGCCCACAAGTCACCTCAAGAAGAAATATACCGAAGGCGAACACATCCGTGAGAGGGGATGCTTTCCCCTTGCGGATTAGCTCTGGAGCCAGGTACCCCATGGTGCCAACCACGTGTGGTTTGTGGGTCAGTACAATGGTTGTATAACCTTGCAAGGTCAAAGGCTCCCATTGGACATGTAGTCATAAACCAAGAGAAGTTCACCTTTGCGCCGACAATAGCCGAGTAATTGTACAAGGTTACGCTGTCGGAGGCGACCAATACTGACAACCTCTGCAATGAACTCCTTTATCCCCTGCCTCGACTCATGAGACACCCTCTTCACAGCGAACTCCGATTTAGATGTTGGAAGCACTCCTGTATACATCCTCCCAAACCCTCCTACACCAAGTAGGTTCTTGTTGTTGAAGCCCTTTGTGTCACGGAACAAATCCTTGTACAGGAACCGATGAGGCCCAAACTCAGGCTCCCAATCTCCTTGCACTTCAGCATACATCAGTCGCCTTCGCATGAGTAAAATGACGATGATTACAGCAGATCTCGGAATGAGGCTTGGGGCCCACACGAGGCAGCTTCGGCAGCATGGAAATATCAATGGCAGGAGCGGGTCTGTTAATGCCAAAACTCCAACCGAGGATGTAGTGCCGTGAATTGATTGGGCTAGTTGAAAATAACAATACAAGCTTGATGGAAATTATGACATGAAGAATGTAATTGACATATGAGTTTGATGGCAAAAAAATCATTGAGCATTTTAAGTTGTCGATGTTCTTAAAAACGTAAGCACTCTCCATCATACATAGGTCATGTAGTTGCATGCCTCTATTCTCCTCCATTAGCTACTCTTTTCTACAATGTATAAATACACATGTACTTCTATTTAATCTCAAAGCAATACGTTGATCATATGTGAGGTAAATTATCTTATAAGTTTACATAGCATCATAGGAGATCTACCTTAAAATTATATTCCATTACACACCGGCTATCCCGCCGAAACTTATCTTCTATCTCTTCTCGACACTACAACTTTTCTACATCAACCTCCAATAGCACGCTTAATTCTTGATCAATCCCTCTTAACTATGAACTATCCCAATACAATCTCTTAGCTGCTACTCATTTCACCACATAGTTATCTTCTACTTCTCTCCAATTATCTTTTAATGCTGGCAGTTGCAATATCAAACATGCGTACATGTGCAACCATAGCTGATCTCATTCTTCAATCCTGCAGTCAGGAGCTCATCACAAATGGTTCTAAAAACTCATCACAGACATTTTTGTGAACCGTCTGTAACCATGTGTCAGTGATAATAACGGCACATATCACATAATGTTCTTAATAAAAACTGTTTGTGATAATATATTATCATAGACAATTCCTATTAAGAACCGTCTAGAAAAATTGTCCGTGACATAAAAGGTTGATGGCTGCCAAACCTAACCCTAGCTAAGCATCCTAGCAGTGAATTATGATGGTACACAGGCTAGCATGATTATTTAACACAGGCTGCCAAACCTACCCCTAGCTAAGCATCCTAGCAGTGCCAATCCTACCCTTTTTTGTTGGTGCCCTCTAGGGGTGAAATGGGACAGATATCTCCCGCCCGATTCGGAACCAGATCCGATCGGGATCGGATTTAACTATCCGGTCAGATCTGAGATCGGTTCCGGATACTTGAATCCGGATTCGGGATCGGATCCTGAGCATCCAATATCCGGTAAATACGGGATGGGATCCGGGTATTTGGATTTTTCCTATTCGGATATCAGCAAGGTGCATCCCATTTTCATCATATTTTTTCCATGACAGCCCATTTATATTAATAATTAGTTGGTTTTATTGATCCTCAAGTAGCATATTCTTTCTATGATGTCTATTAAGTTTGATTGAAATATAACTTGTTACTATAGTCATGTACTCATATGGTTTTAATTCAATATATGTTACTCTATATATGCTTGCATTATCCATATATCTTTATCCGTTTTCGACCCGAATCCATCACATATCCGTCCTGTATCCGTATTCCAAATAACCCAGATCCGTATCTGTATCTAGTTCTGAATCCAGGAAAAAATATGGGTTAGGATACGAAAAGAGTAATATCCGTCCGTATCTGACCCGTTTTCACCCTTAGTGCCCTCATTAAACAGGAGAACATGCATATGGTGCACATTTTCAACTATACATAATGCAGATACGATCATACGAGTCGTTGATTTGTTGAACCTAGAAAATCTTCGTTAAGAAGCCAAGGAATGACAACATGAACACATACAACATCAAATTTTCTGAAACAAAACATATACGAACTCTGATGTATTCAAATGACATAATTAATCTAAAAGCATATTAATTTCAATACTTACATGTCATGTAAATCCTTGCCAAAATTCTGTTCTATCACTATTTTGATAACTTGAAAGTTGCATGGAGTTGCCTAGTTATTAAAAAAAAGAGATTGTAAATGAAAAGGCAAACTCATATGGCTACATTAACTTTAAGGTAGCAGATAATTAGAAAACCTGATCTTGCAGACTGGAGAGAGTTGATGAGTACTCCTTTGGTACTTGTCTCAGAGAGAGTTGATGAGTACTTGTCTTCGAGATCAAACTCCACAGGATGAACCCATCATTCCGTCCCGATGCTGAGATTCTTGCAGCATTTAGGTCGGTCAAGTGATTGAATCATTCCATGCTCATGTGGAAGCTTTCATTCATACTAGATCTTGGTGATGCTTCACTACATATCCGTCTTTAGTTAATAATCTACCAATTGATTTACTTAAACATGTGAGAAATGTAGCATTGCTAACTTCATTTTCTATTGAAATCATAGTCATTGCAGAGTCTCAGAATGCTTATGTATTCAATTTCCGAAGGACCTACAGAACTTGTGGTACAACCAAGTATAATCTAATCAGTACTTCCTTGGACTATGCATCGTTTAACATCTGCAACACTATCATGCGGATTGAGTTCCCTAGCTAGTAGCAACCTCAAAGGTACATACTTCTCCCAACTGGTATATGTTTTAGAGGAGCAAATCATACCATTAGTTACTTTGAGAGTTGTCCGTACTATGTCAAGATGGCACTCTGTAATCACTAATTTAACCAAAACCCAAGCAACCATGTGGTCCATAAAACAACTAGATCTAGTTTAGCTAAATCATAATCCCTAAGCAATCAAATTGCCTGCAAACCAAAGAAACCTTTGTCTATCCATGAGTACTAGGATCTTACCAACCAAATGTTCGATTTGAGCTGAGCTCCAAACAACCGAATGCCTTTTCTGCAAATGCATGAGCACATAAGTAAAATTACCCCCCAAATGACAAAAATTCTATCAAATTCCTCCAGTGAGCACACGGATAACCCAATATTACGCCATCCATTAGTATTAGCACTGATGTTAGTCATAAAATAGCCAACTTTAAGCTCAATTACGCGTAGATTGATTTGTCCAAGAAATAATGAGGAGCTGCATTGAAGTTAATGCTACTGAGTCAACCACATGTTGGAGAGAAAGATAGTCCCCTCCTTTTAACTAGATGATGAGCAGATTGGGAAAAATGAGATCGGCCGTGAGATCGGTGACCAGGCGGAGATCTTGGCGCCGTACGACAGCGCGTCGTCCAGCTCGATGGTGTCGCACTCCCCCAGGAACCACAGCACGGCGCCGACCGTCCCGCTGCCGTCTGCCACCACGGCGTGCGTACTGGCGACGACGGCCTCGTAGAGCGGCTGGCCCTTGGCCCGCATCCAGATCCTGGTGCCTCCCACAGCGCACGGCACGAGCCCAAGTACCAGGGATTTGGAAGCGGAAGCTAGGACGTGTTAGGCAGTGGGCATGGCGGGGCCGAGGCCGCACGTCTTGCGGGCGCAGGAGGTAGGGGCTGGGAGGGGGAGAGGAGCTCACCACGGCCGGCCATGTTGGACTGGCCAGCGAGGAGGAAGAGGCGCTTGGGGCGGTGCGTGTAGGGTGAGTAGGATCCAGCAAAGGTGAAGAGGAAGATGCCATCAGGTCGCCCGAGGAGGAGGAAGGAGGGCGGCAACCAAGGCGCCAAGCAGCAGTCGGCGGGGGTGAGGTGGGGGGGGGGACGCCGCAAGGTGGGGGCGTCGGGGGACGCCCGGGGGAGGGGGAGAGGCGGCGCGTGTGGGGCTAGGCTAGGGTTTGGGCTGGGGAAAGACAACGCGAGTGGGTAAATATATATTGAGATCCAAATCACAAACGATTTTTAAATCCGTCTGTGATGTGGCCCTCATCACAGACGATTTTAGCCAAAAATTATCTGTGATGAGAGGGGCAATATTATCTCTAACTGTTTTTGTCATCACTTCCGGCGTCGACACGCGAGCACCGCCAGCGAGGACACGCTCGGCGTCCTTCTTGACAGCCTTGTACAAGCTCATGCTCCATTTGTCGTCGTCGGGAAGTAGCTCATTAAAGTAGGTCACTAAGTAAGTGCAATAGCCTGACAGGTGAGTGGCGGTAGTCTTATGGTCTCGTTGCGATGTGCCACACAAGGTATCTGTTGTGCCCTTGCCGCTGCACGCCCAGAGGACATCGTCGCGCATTTGCACTCCGTGGCGCAAAGATGTAATGCCGTTGTTTAGGCTTCGCTCGCTGCTTCTCAGTGCATCCATGACGGCGGCCTTCACCTCTCTTGGTACCTTGACATTCTTCTTTTCTTCAGGTAGAGGAGGGATGAGACGATGGTGGAGACAACATTGGAGATGATGGTAGGAACAGAAAGGTGACACCCAGGAAGAGGAAGCGGGGATGGTAGGCACCTATCCCGACCAGGACTGCCACCAACAAGCCGTTCACCACAAGATGAGCACTTTGACTCGCCAAATTTGACTGCTCAAGCTTTCATCGAAGCCCGTCAGTGCATCAGCGGAGCAATCTGTTACTTCCATGATATGGTTGCCAAATTTCAAAATTAACTAGCCAACCATACGCGGCATGTCACGCCGCGGGCGTCGCTCCTCACGCGAGTAAATAGAGAAAACGTGCGAATGCTGCTCTCTACAGGAGCAAATCGAGGAAACATGCGAAAAGGACCTAAAAAGAATTTTGTGTTTTCCATAAAAGGGCTTAAACGTAATGCTAGAAAAATGCAAAAAGGACCTAAATGCAATGTATTTTTTTTTTCAAAAAAAGGACCTAAACGTTTTTCCCCTAGAGGGACCTAATTGTAATTTTGATTTTCAGTAAAGGACCCGAGCGTAATACTTAAAAACGCATAAAGGACCTAAATATAATATATTTTCTTTTTTAAAAAACGACCTAATCGTATTTTTTCAGAAAAATGACTTAATCGTATTTTTTTCGAAAAAAGACATGAGCGCAAAAAAAATTTGCCGGCTCGGCTCAAGCCGCGAGCCGAGCTTCCCGATCCTAGCGGGAAAAGGAAGGGAACAGATACCCAATATGATTCTGGGGAGGAACATTTGGTAATGGTCTTGGTCCTCTATGTTTTTTTTATGTGTTCTTAGTTCTATTTATCTTCTTTGATTCTTTTAAACAAGAATCTAATAAACTAGAATTGAGTGGAAAAGAGGAGAGAAAATTAGTAAATGGAGAGGATCGACTAACAAGAGACATTTAGGATCTTCTTTACATCAGGTAAATCCTGATCAAAATTTCTCAGGTAAGGATTTATCTGACGTAATCAGTCGGCTCTTCCACGGCTCAAATGAACCAGGGGCCAGGAGCTCTTCCATCTATAATAGATGGATTATTAGTACAGGTTGTTGGAACGAATGCTATAATATATGGAACGGCACGTTCGGGATTAATTATTAATTAAGGTTTCTTTTTTCCCCGGAACAAGGCACCACAGCTAGAGCTAGATGATATATATAAGCATGATGCATTCCTATGCATGCATCCTCTTCGAAACACGACATAAATATTCATGCAAAATTCCCAAAAAATCGACAACGTTGATAAAAATTCTGTCTATCATGACACAAAATTTTAAATCTAAATTCGATCTACACATGGAGAAACAAAAATGCTAAATCCTGTTGAAAATGAAATCCGGCAATAAAAGAAAAAGGAAAGGCTAATATTGAGTGAAAATTTGTCTTTTTTACTATTCCTAATATACGTCGTTTTTCAGTCGATTTTTTGCAGGATGATTGATTGCACCATGACTTATCTAACCAATTTTATTTGGAGTTTTTATGACTATTTGTATCGTGTTTTGAAATGGATGCACGAGTACGCACTAGATATTACTCTATAAGCACAAAACATCCCAACAAGCATCTATCTATTTATATCTATACTAATTGAAGGTTCTCTTATAAGTCCCTCATATTAATCATAGGATATAAAGGGGTAGAAATTCTCATATTAATTGAAGGAAAAAAGACTAGAAATTTCTACATTAATGGGAGAAAAAGAAAAAAAGCAAAAAAATTCCCACAACATAGTAAAAAAAGATCTAATCCATCCAGGCTATTTGGAGGAGCCTCTAACAGCCCTCACGATAATTCCAAGAGGTAAAAGTGTACGAATTCCGGCAATAATCCGGAAAAGAAAAAATAGCTAGAAATTCCCGCATTACTCTAGCAAAAGAAAAATATTGAACATTGAATTCTTAAATTACACCTACGTGATAAGTACAACAGAAAAATAAAGAGCCGTAACATGTCCCAATCTATTATCTATCTATTATATATTAAAAGCTCATGAGAGTCGCTAAGGAAAAAAAATAGACTAGAAATCCCCACAAAAATGTAAAATATCTAGCCCTTAATCTTATGGGTCTTATTTACAATTGCCATTGGATCTTTGAGAAATAGATTAGAAATAAACCTCATGAGAGTTAGACTAGAAATTCCCACAAAAAATCAAAATATCTAGCCTTTAATCTGGTGGGCTTTATTTATAACTACCATTAGATCTATGAGAAATAGACTAGAAATTCTCACAAAAAAATAAAATATCTAGCCTTTAATCTGGTGGACCCTAATTAAAAATGCATCATATTGACCATTAGATGCTATTGAGTAGATATATATATTACTTTGTAGTATAAAATCAAAATAAAAGACAAAACTTACATGGTAAGAGCGGATCGATACATCTGGATCTCATGCGTGATTAAGCCTAATTATAATTTTGATTAGTAAATCATAACCAACAAATCAGCACATGAACTTTGACATTACATTGGACGCACCTTGGCCTTATACAGACAATACACACCGATGTGATTTAATGCATGCAATTAAAGAAAATACAAATGACCTCATGTTGGTTCAGCCATAACATAAAAATCACGCAGCCCTAAAACTAATTTGTATTTGATTTGGTTTTTCTAAGAACTCCCTAAAAGTAGATCGATTTTGTCGAGAAACAAATAAATCAAGACATTTACTGTATATAGACTTATCCCCTAGATCCATGTGTCTGCTGGTGCTCCCTGTTCAAGTGCTCCTGAGGAAAGAAAAGAACGGGAAAATAATAATATTTCACGAGCTCGATCGCCCTTCGAATCCTTTTACTTGCGTAGCAAAAAAAACAGCATTCGCTGCTTCTTTCTTGACGTGGAAGAGTGTGCCTCCTGATCTCCTAATCTAACTCCCACAAAATCAGGATTTCTTAGATTTGTTCTTTTTTATCTCTTGGTTCGTCTATGATAGATTCAACACCAAGTATGGCACCAACCTGATCAAAGGAAACAAATTGATGTGGTAATAGTATTCTGGGCTTCATCAGAAGGCATTACGCCCATCTTATATTGGGTCACGGGGTCAAGACCGGTCCTACGATGCTTCAATAGCATATCATGTAAAGTTGTTAAGAAAATAAAATGCTAGAAATTCTCATAAAAAGAAAAATATATAACCCTTAATTTAGTGAACCTTAACTAAGTTGAACTATAATAGCCATTAGATTTGATGTTACTATTTCAAAAAAGTCTAACCGTCTATCTAGCGGATCCGAATTATAATGGCTTAGATTAAAAGAAAGAGCCTATGTGAAGTGCAACAAAAAATTAAAAAAATTCAAAATAAAAAAATAAAAAATAAATTAGACATTTGATTTTCATATGAACTCTAAATTAAAATACGTACATTACTAAAATTCAGAATAAAAATAGGTAAAAATTAGCAATTGGATTTGTATTATCAATTGTAATCCAAAACTAATATTCAAACTAAATAAAAATAAAATCAATGGCTTAGATTAAAGGAAAGAGCCCATACTAAGAACAATAAAAATAACATAAATTCAGAATAATAAATAAACAAAAATCAACCATTTAACTTTCATATGAAGTCCAAATTTAACATGTGCATTGCTAAAATACAGAATATAAATTATATAAAAAATAATAGTTGGATTTGTATACGATTTCTACAGTACAACTGATATGCAAAATTAAATAAAAATTAACATAAATTTGGAATAAAAAACAAAATGAAGGTAAGTAATTTGATTTGTATATATATATATATATATATATATATATATATATATATATATATATATATAAAAACTATTATGCAATAAAAGTCGATTACACGTTTTTTATAGTCGCTAAAATAATATAGAATATACAAAAAAATTCTCAAAAAAAATTCTAACTCTTTATTTGGTGGATCTCCATGGAACGAAGAGATTAAGAGGGTGATACATCAATAGTTGTTCACTTAGTTATACCGGTATGAGCAATATGATGTGCAATAAAAGAAGTACCGAAAGAAAGAGACAAACATTGTAAAAAAGAAATTAAGAGATGATGATATAAATAGAAAATATTATGTTATGCTATGTTTACTATTTTTCTATGCAAGTATTCGTAGAAGAAAGTTTCGGTCACATATGATAAGTACTGAGAAACGGAGTAAATATATTCTCTCCTATAATATATATAATATCAAAATATCACAAATTGTGTTTTGTATTAATCTATTTTTGAAAAAAAAATCGCATATATATTATCAAGTCATTTAAACATACTTTAAAAATGATGCACGCGCAAATGCACGGGCCATCTTGCTAGTTACTTAAAATAGCCAGTCTACTGTGTTCACAATGAGACAAAATTAAATGAACTGAGCAAGCCTAACCAAACACGAATCAAACTAAAATCCCATCTACTCTGATGCAATTTTTGTTCTTTATCTTTACTAATTTTGGCTCCTCTAAGAGCTCTACGATACATGCTAATTATAGGAGGACAAAAGATAGAAATTCCTATATTACTCAAAGAAAACAAAAAAAAAACTAGAAATTCACAAATTAATTCTGTGTTCTCGAAAAAACTACATAGTTCTAAGTTACCTACGTAAGACAATATGTGGGAATTGGTCGGCACAAGAAATAAAAAGCCAATATCCCTTGCACTATACGCTGATTGTTGTTGTAGGGGGCATAGCACAAATCAAAAGATGCCTGTAGCATGAAGGTAGACATGCCAATGGAGGAAAAAAATTCGAAGGTACGTGGATTCCGGTACACTCTTCAAGATCGTTTAGTCGGTGTTCCGGTTCAAGATTATTCTTCTTATTTGTTTCTAAACTGTATCAAATGCACAGCGAGGACAATTATATTAACTAGTATAGTGCCTGTGCTAACGCTACAACGGCAGTACACCTGCTTATCAATTAAATGAGAAGATAAGTATGAATACAACACTTAATAATAAATGAGAAATTTAGAATTTTAAATAAATTTAGAAAGAAAAACGGAACTTAATGAAGGTCGAATGGGTGAAAACAGGCTCCAAAAAGATTTTAAATCAAAAAAGAGAAAGAAAAAAGAATTTTTTGATTTTAGATTATTTTTTGCAGCTTCCACGAGAGCACAGCGTGCTCTCTGGGCTTGGCCAGCGCAAGGAGGAGGGAAGGCGGGGTGGCGGCCGATCGCGATGGGTCGGCAGATGCGGCGGCGAGATCGCGGCACCGGCGCTTGAGGGGAGGAGTCACGGTTGCGGTGAATTTCGCCGGGAAAGATGACGGTGATGGCTTGGGTTACCTTTAAAATCCGGCGATCTTTACAAGAGGGAGTACTTGGGGATTTACGCAATGCGATGGGGTGGAGGAGAGCTCGCCGGCTTTATAGCCCCAAAACAACCATATTTATGGAAACCATAATTTGGGATCAAATCAGATTGGGAGAAAATTTTTGCAATAGAGCACGAAATTTGAGGAATTAACATCATAGATGGAAAAAGGAGATTTGGTGCGGGATTGATGAAGTTTTGGAGCTTCTTTCTTGCTTTAATGGAGGAGGGAAGAGAAGAAGCTTCTCTGGTCTGGGTTGCAGCTAGAAGAAGCTACATGTGGGTTGCCTTCATTTTTTTTAAATATAGAAGGATTTTTGAAAAGATAGCATATTAGGTTAAAAAATTCTAGAAAATTTCTCAAAAAAACTTTCGATTATTTTGTACTTAATAAAATTATTTTTTAAAAAAATTAAATTATAAATTTACCGAGGCACGGCGGCCGCGAGGTCGCCGACGAGCAACCTCGCCGCGTCGGCAAAGCCACTGATGACGACCGTGGAGCCATTGCAGACCTGCGTTCTCCCGGCCGCGCTGCCCCATCTCCCAGTTTCCTTTTCCCAGCATGTAATGTATGGTCCTTTCCTTTTTTAGAACGTTCGTTTCCTTTTTCTTGATTCCAGGACGTTTGTTTCCTTTTCCTTGTTGATGCTGGAGGTGAGGGAAGGTCTATTGTGGTCCACAGGGATGAATTCGAAAAAATATGGAAAAATAAACTGCGCTCGCCGATCGCTGGATCCGCAAGGAAAAAAGATAAAAATTAAACAGTGCTCGTCGGCCGCTGGTTCCGCGAGAAAAAATTGAAAAAAATTTAGCAGCACTCAGACCGTTGGTTCCTTAGATAAAAATGAAAATAAAAATTCAGCGCTCTCCGTGCGCTGAAATTAGGCTTTATGAGGCTAGATCCGTAAAAAAGTCTCGAGAAGAGTCATATTCAGAAAAAAAAAATACGATCACAATGCCAGGACAATAAAAAATTCAAGTCGTGTTTCCTTGCATGCGAATCCTCCCTGATTATTTCTTTGTTTGATTCGCCCTCCTTCCAAATATGTAGTACATACAATTTTGACCAATAAAAAATTCAAGTTTGGTTTCCTTGCATGCGGATCCTCCTTATTTATTTCCTTGTTTGATTCGCTCTCCTTCCAAATATGTAGGTGGGGGAGGTCTGTTGTGGGCCACAGGGATGATTAGACACACTAAATAATGGCCATCGGATGTGGGTGAGTAAAGCTGAGGAAAGATCCGAGATGTTCATTTTGATGAATGCAAGTTTCGGGGGATATTTTGTTGGGTGCACGAACGTTAGGCCATTTCTAGTGAGGTGCATTATTTAGGGTGGATGTAGCAAAAATTGCTTACGTGCATTATAAAGGGGTATAGATGTGATTTGTATATGAATATACATATTTTTTACCATTGTAGGTTGTACTCTAATATAAATTACATAAAAATATTATATATAAATCCAAATACGGACAATTTGAATTTGAAATTGCAAAAATGTGTAGCGTCCTAATAAATCCACGTTTGTAACTAAAATTCCAAAAAAATAATATTCTACGTAAATAAAAAAACAGGAATAATAATTCCAAAAACTCTAGTAACCACCAATTAGAAAAATGACTTTTAATATAGAAATAATACATTAAAAACTTTGAAGTAAAATCCTAACAAAAAATGTCCAAATATATGTAAATTCAGAGAAAAAGAATATGGAAGGGAAACAAACCCTGCATTGGTTAGAGTAAAATGTTTTAAGACATCTTTGTACTTTAGCTTGAAACTAAAATTATCTTATATAAATAACATTGTTCTATATAAACCAACATTATTAATATTCTCAAATATATAAGTAATCTGGTTTTATTAATTTGTATGTAACTCACGGTGACACCAAGCGAAGCATTGCTTCTTAATCTATACTCCTTTATAATGTACCTAAACATTCTTTTCTACGTCCACTCCAAATAGTGTATCCCACTAGAGATGACCCAACCTTCGTGCACCCAGTGAAATGTCCTCAGAAACTTGTCTCCATCAAAATTAACCTCTCAGATCTTTCCTCAGCTTTACTCACCCACATCCGATGGCCATTGTTTAGTGTGTCTAATCATCCCTGTGGCCCACAACATACAACCTCCCCGCACCTCCATCCAGCATCATCAAGGAAAAGGAAACAATCAAGAAAAAGGAAACAAATGTTTTGGAAAAGGAAATGACCCATACATACGTGCTGAGAAAAGGAAACAATCAAGGAAAAAGAAACAAACGTCATGAAAAAGGAAATAACCGATACATACATGCTGGGAAAAGGAAATGGGGAGACAGGGCAGTGCGACCGAGAGATTGCACGCAGCGGCCGAGAGAACGTACGCGGCGGTCAGGGCTCGCGGAGGAGGAGATCGACGCAGCGTCCAGGGTGCACGGAAGAGGAGATCGACGCGGCTGTCGGGACGAGCGGCGGTGACCCCGCCCGGCCCTCGGCAGCGATCGAAGGAGAGCCCGCGTGGCCCTCAATCAGAGGAGAGCCCGCCTGGCGATCGGCGGCGCACGCCCACGAACGGCGATGCTGGGCCGCACTCGACGGAGACTGGGCAGCATGGGCGGGAGATTGCACACGATGGCCAGGGCAGCGTGACCGGGGTGCGCGGAGGAGGAGATCGACGTGGCCGCCGGGGTGAGCGGAGGAGAGCCCGCGCGGCCCTCGGCAGCGATCGGAGGAGAGCCCATTCTGAAGCTGTGTGGCGAGGCATCACTCGCAGGGTTCACTCAGTGGCGAGGCATCTTCGACCATCGTCGGCGGCGACCAAGTCCACCGGTGGGTGCGCGTCAGCGAGCTGGTGCTAATGGTGCCCTCGGCCGGGCCCATCTGTGACCGTAGCTCCGCCGGCGGCCAGCCCTAGCTGGTCCCCTATTTTGCTCTCGCTAACAGGCGGGCCCCAAGGTCAGTGACTGCTGGCCAGTGTAAAAGCGCACGCGCCACTGAGGAAAGATGCTTTCTGTTATGCGAAAGCGTATTTTCTATTTTCTTTAGAATTTTCATTACCCGAGAGCATACAAGTATTTGTAACTTTTACATTATATGTCTAAATAAAATGAAACAAAATTCTAAAATCATCTAAAATCAATTTCTTCCATAATATGTAAAAATATTTTGAAAAATAGTACCGGATGAATTTGAAATTTAAATTTAAAGAAAAGGCCCAAAGATATGCTACATATAAAAATGTTGCAAAAGAACTAAGAATGGAATGAAACTAATTTTATTAGAATCCTTATACTTCCATGAACTCAAATATATATAATATTTAGATTTCAACTTTGTTTGAATAATTTTCTATTAGAGATTGTTCTCAATTTGCGATGAATTTGCGATTGTAGCATGGAGCCGAAAAAATTCAACGGAGAGGTATTGGAATTTTTTTCCCATGTCTGAAATTATCCCGCTGATGATGGGTAATTTCAGGCATGAAAAAAAATAATAAAAACCAAGCTCTGCCCTGCCGCTGGATAATTTCGGACATGGGAAAAAATTACAGTTCTTCTCAACCACGGAAAAAAAATTCCAGCACCTCTCCGCAGATTTTTTCTGTCTCGATGCTACAATCGCAAATTCATCGCCGCGAGATCATGATTCAGAAAAAATTATAACGACGATACTAATATAGTAAAAATTCGAGCACAGTATTGGTAAATAATACGCGCCACGCTCATTGAATTTTTCTGGCTCGAGGCTACAATCGCAAATTCATCGTCGCGAGAGTTGATTAAGAAAAAATTATAACGATGATGACAATACAGTAAAAAATTCCCGAAAAAAAAAAACAACCAAGCGATGCCCGTCCGCTTGATAATTTTAGCAAAAAAAAAAGAAATGCTCGGCAGCTGTTGAAAAATTCAAGCGTGGAAGAAAAAATGAAAAACAATTCAAGCGGTGCTCGTCCACTGAATAATTCCGAGAAAATATGGAAAAATAAACTGCGCTCGCTTACCGTTGGATCTGTAGAGAAAAAAAGATAAAAATTAAACAGCGCATCTGCATGGCGGCTCATGAAAAAATTGAAAAGACTAAGTAGAACTCACGGATCCCGGGCGTCTTATTTGAAATTAGGCTCTATGGGGTTAGATCCGTAAAAAAGTCTCCAGAAGGGTCATATTCGGAAAAAAACGATCACGAGACCAGATAGTAAAAAATTCAAGTCTGATTTCCTTGCATGCGGATCCTCCCTGTTTATTTCCTTGTTTGATTCGCTCTCATTTCAAATATGTGGTACATATACAACCCCTTAATCCCTTATCATACACACCATCTTCTCTTCTCTTGTTAATCTTCTCACGTATTGGTTCCTCCCCCATGCGTCAAACGGGAGTTCTATTCTTACAATAGAATCCTCTAAAAAAACACAAATTAAATCCATACCTTCCTTTCACGTGTTCCATGCGCAGGTCCCGGGAATTCGTAACTAAAGAACGCCCAAACGCTGGGACGGAGGTGCCATACCTCCAGCCGTTCAGCTGTTCGGCGAGGCCGCGAGGCTTTTACGTGCGGCAACGACGACTGGCGACGTCGACGTACATACATACGTGAACAAATCTTAAGAGCATACGGGAAACGTTTAGCGAAAAATATTATTGAGTGTTATATCTTCATTTTTGTACTCGCATGCGGGCACTGTGATTATTTATTATTAAGTGTTATATTCATACTTATCTTATCATTTAATTGATAAGCGGGTATACTGCTGTCGTAGCGTTAGCACGGACACTGTACTAAAAGAGGTCAAGGAATTACCGGGAGGTGGAGATCGACAATCCAGACCCGCCTGGGCACTGTATTTCTGATTGTTTATCGTGTGTTCATGCGTGCATGCATGCAGAGAAGGTAAGGAATTACTTATTTAGTAGAACATATATTCTAAGATAGATGGCTGGCGTGTCTGGCTAAGGACATATATTCTAAGATATATTGATTGGAACTTTCAACTTGGGAGATTGAAATTTCAAATAAAAAACTCTTCGTGATTGCTGAAATGTATAGGGAAAAAAAGTCATATCGAATCGCTGGGTGCTGATTTGCTGAACGACTCCGCATCAGTAAGGACTTAATCTCCTGGCAGGAAAAAAAAAGAGTTGACTACTGCAGAAAGGTAAGCGAGAACTCCATTTTTTTTCTTTAATATTTATTTTTAATATTTTTTTTCAAAACTAGACATTCGGGACGAAAAATTGCAAAAAAGGGTGCCTCGCCCTATACACGGGCGATAGCTTCCAAAACACACGGCTGGGTGACGGAGCCGTTACCAGACTTCGGTGTGGCCCCCTGTCGCCCGAGATAGGGGCGATCGCCCAACAGAGGGGCGACAGGGGTACAGGCGAACCAATTTTTTTTAGTATATTTTGTATTTATTTTATGCCTTTTTAATATGAACCCCATAACTTTTGCTAAGAGTGTACAAATGAAATGAAACTTATTTCTAAATTTAAATTTTAGAATGAGGAATTAGATTCTAAAATAAAAATCTATGTGTTGTTTGCAGAAAAATAATTTTATTTCAGTTCGAATGCTAGGCTGTAAATATGGATTGTGAAGGAATTACATTGTGTATTGATCCATAAATCATGAAATAAATAGAATAACTTACTACTACCTTATGCGTTTCATTTCTGCAAAAATATCTAAATATGATTGCATTTTGAATGAAAGATGGCTAGTTTAAACCCTTTATAGCATTCATGTTTCAAGTAGTTAGAATAATATCTAAAGGACGTCAAAATTTGACAGAACTAGTTTTGTTGCATTCTTGGGCTTGCATAGGTTACAATTATGTAAAAATATTTAGATGTCACTTTACGCTGCACCATTTTATTGTCGTCCGAATATGCAATCGGTAAAACATCAAAATGGCCGTATCTTTCGCAAACGAGGGTCAAACTCGATGAAACCAAATCTGATGAACTTAAAATGCTATAACCTATCTTGATGGACAAAAATAACATCATTTGGGATAACTAGAGCAGTAGGAAATATTCGAGCCTGAGGACAAAGAGTATACACTTGAAGGGTAAGCCGCACTCTTTATTACGGCTTAAAACTGAAATGAGTACCACGAACAAGGAAAACCAAAGTTAACACCAGACGTCTACTGAGTTCTTCGAGGCCACTTCCCATTCGCCCATGCCTCCGGCGGGGCTTCTCTGGCACGCCGCGCCCTCTCTCGTTTCCTCTCTCTCTCGGCCTCCTCCTCCGCTTCCTTCCTACATGCCTCCTCGCGTGCGACATCGCGTTGTTCTTGAAGCCGCCGAGTGAACTCGTCCTGCCGGTTGGCTTGGTCAAGAAGCCGTTAGTCCTCGGGGTTGATCTCCATATCAAACCACTGCTCAAATTCACACAGTGGCGGAGGTGACTGCATGAAACGTAAATTAGCAAAGTTTCATTCACAACTATTATGTAACCCGTACGATTGTTACCATGAGGCGATCCTTCAGGCTCTTCTCCGGCGGATCGAAGGCGTAGTTGCGGCACTTCCAATACCTCCTCTTCGAAGTTGAAATTTCCCAAGAGCGGACAAGCCTGCAAAGATCTCTGCACATACACATGGGTGCTCTGACTCCACGAGGTAGGAAGAGATCTTGATACGCTAAATTGCGCGCATGCACTTGCTTCTTCCTTTGCTTTCCCTTTCCTTTGCACTTGCGCCTCGGCATTTTCGATTGATCCTGAATTTTTTCCTCCCTCCTCTATTCTTTCTTCCTCTATTCTTTGCGAGACCGCTTGTGAGAACGAATGTTATAAAGGGCAGATATCGCCAGGGTATAAGCGATCGCCTCATATTAGGGCGATCGCCCCATATTAGGGCGATCGCCCCAACTAGAGGCGATAGGTGCACTGAGACGTTGGTGTGTTGTCACGTCGTGTGGTATAGGCAAGCAATGCATACATGGATTTGCACAATTTGAAGTGATAAGGCTGTCATGTTACTAACTCGGACAGTTATACAATATGCTGCTGAACGTAAAGGCATTACAAAAATACGTCCGTACAACTAGTCAATCACGGCCACGCTTCCTGATCTGGCCCGTGGGGTAGGTTAGTGGCGACGGCGGACGGACGTCCCTCCTAGGCCGGCCCTGCGGCGCAGGCGTAGAGTAGTGTGTCGGCGACGAGGGCGTGTCCTGTGGCAAGGCTCCCGAGAGCTAAGAGGGGTCGAGGTAGTCGGTCGAAAGGTACTCCTCCAGGTCGAACTCGATGTCCGCAGGGTCGTCAAAACCACACTGGGGTCCTGCTGGGGCGCGAGATGACGAGGGAGCCTTCGCAGGCCACTGTCCCCACTACTGCAGCGTGGGAGCGTAGCGAGGAACCGGTGGGGTAGGGCGAGACGAGAAGCGCCTCCTCATTACTTGTCCCCACTGCGGTGCGTGGGGCGTAACGAGGCACCGGCGGGGTAGGGCGAGTCTTTGGGCGCGAGGGCGTAGTGTGCTGCGTCCGTCGACGTCTCCGCGCCCCCGACAGGTGGCCAAGCGAGCCAACCGCCTCATCCTATCGAGGACCCGAGCCCAAGCTGGCTGGCCTCGGCGGTGGTCACCTGTATGCCCCCCCGTAGGCGCGCGCCAACATGGACATAGCCTCCACCTCAACCTCCCCGACGAGCTGAGCTTGCATGTAACGTCATATTGTTATTACGTAATTTACATGAAAAAGACGTGCCCATGTAGCTTCGATTGCGACACTTACCGAGGCGTTGTCCCTCTGGGACATCTGTGAAGGGTACGTGTCCGTCACCGATGCCTGCCGTGCGACATACGGTGCTGGTGTGTACCCCACCCTGAGGTGAGTGCGCGGGGCGAACCACTCCATGTACTCATCGTACATGTCAGGGTCGTAAGGCCGGGTCTCGGTGACCCTCTCGTCGAGTGCGACGTCCCACTGCACCGCCCATGGCTGCATACGGTGCGCGAAGTGAGTGCCCACCGCAGCACCCATCCGGGTCATCTTGCAATGCAAAAACATGAAGTACACACCACATTCATTTCGCAAAGATGCAGAGTAGTAGAATCAGGGCAAGTACCTGTGAGCACCACGTGCGACAACGTGACGAGGCGGCAAGGGAAAGGACTGGAACAGGCCGAACTGCCGCAGCACTCGGTGCGGGGAGTACTCCTCGACACATAGGTCAAAGACGAGAACCTTACGGGTGAGCCAGAAGGCCTCATCTCGTGTGCAAAGCACGGAGACCCCGTTAGGTGCTCGGGTGTAACAGCCCAAAAATGAAAAATAGTATATAATAAAATGGAAATAAATGTTTTGGATTTAAATATATTTATTTCTGAATTTTCTTAATGTTATTGGTTTTATTGGATTTTCTTGGATTTATGTTTAGTATGAAAAGTCCAACAAATAGAATTACTAAATGGAAAATGGTGAGAAGGTAAAAGTAAAAATAAGAAAAATTACCATGTGACCATGACTAATCTGGTAAACCAGTAAAAGTACTTAGTAAAATTCTTTAGTGCCGATTTAGAGCAAAAATAAATATTTTAATTCTTTCTTTTGACTAAAAACAGTAAAGTTTGAATTAATTAAAAATAATAGAAATTGATCAGAAGCCCCAAAAATTACCAAAGAACCCTTAGCGCAGTAGTTACATCTGGTAAAAATCTCAGCAATTTATCATGTCGTCAAAACCTCCTAAAAATTCAAAAACAGAGGCTATTAAAAACAAGAAATCTTCATGTCAGAATTTTTATAAAATATTCACTTGATTTCTTGACTTGAAATTTTTATGGATACATCCATATGACAAAATGAACCTCTATAAAAAGTTTGGAAAATAATTAATAAATTTTCACCTTTAAATAAATAGAATACCGAAATACAATTCCTGTACCAGTCCACAGAGTCAGAATTCTTATGAATTAACCGTAATGTATTTTAATCTGAAAATTTAACTGGACGCCGAGGACTACCAGATAAACCCAGTAAAAAGTTTGGAAAATTTTCAAAGTGATTTGACGGTGGTTTTAATGCCCACATGGAGCTGTCCGAAGCAGAGCCTATCTCCTAATTCACTCTGTCCCTCTGACATGCGGGCCCGGGCGCTGGGATGGCTTGGCGAGCTGGCAAGTAGCGTGGACCTTCCCTCTCGCTGCCCGGTGGGGCCGGACCCACCCGCCAGCCTCCTTTCTCCCTCTGCCTCGCTCCTTTTCCTTTTCGCCCGAGGAGAGCTCGAGCTCTCTCGTTCCTTCGCCGACTTCATCTCTGCGTCTCAGCGCGTTTCGCGCCGTCCCGGGCTGCTGGTCGCTGCCACGCCGAGTCTCGGGAGTCCCACGCCATACCTCGTCAGTTCTGCGTCACGTTCCTGTCGGCGAGAGACTTTGCGCCATTTCACCGAGCGTGCGCCAAGCCAGCCGCATTGCCCCACCGTGTTCAAACACTGAGAAATCTCGCGGGGCGTCTATAAATACTCATGTGCCTTCACCACTGAGACTTCCCCCCACTCCTCATCACCCATTTAACCCAGCATTCCGGCCGCAGCCCCTTTTCTTCATCGTCTTTGCCGGGAAGACCAGAAAAAGGGGAATCCAGCCAATCAAGTGGTTCGGTGAGCATCACTTGAAATCGGTTGCGTCTAAAGCATCCTAGTGCACTCACAAACCTTGGCGCATCCTTAATTCCAGAGATCATCACTCAATTCGCCGCTGCCACGGTTGTCTTTCTTCCTCGACTCCGGCGCACGGTGGTAGAGCTCCATAGCCTTTCTCCGGCTCGGACAACCGGTAAAATGGAACCCCCTGATCTCTCTAGTGCTCAAGCCGTTACCGATTCTACCGGAAACTCACTGCTTTTCTTCCCCGGCGAGCCGCCTCTTCTTCCGCCGTAGGTCACCGTCGGCAGCCTTCTCCGGCCATCCTCGCCGGTGACCAACACCTCCCACGTGTGCGCCGTGACCCCCTGGTGCCTGCCTTGCCACCCATCCGACGAGACCTTCGCCGGAGCTCCGTCGCCGCCGCGCCCTAGATCTCCCTCTGTTCCGTGTCGCTGCCCGTGGGACCTCCTTGTCAGTCGGCCGAAGCAATCTCGATCTGATGGTAAAAGCGTTTTCAACTCGAAACGCATTTCCAAATTCCAGTTAATCTCCAAAAACCGAGCCCTTTTCAAATGTTTGTAGATTTTGCGTTATAGCTCCAATTTAGATGAAATCAGTTTCTATATTCATGTAAAATCAAGTAGTTTTAGAATATGCAATAGCATTTTGAAAATGTCTACTGGATAAATTTGAAACTCAAATTTAAAGAAGAGGCTTAAATAAGTGCTACATGTTAAAAAGTTGTAAACAAACTTAAAAATGATTGGGACCAATTTTAGTGTAATACTCATGTTTCCAGAAGTTCAAATATATGAAAATATTTAATTTCCTCTTATGTTTGAATTACTTTCTAATAAAGGTTGCATTCAATGCTTTAGAAATTCAAATAGGCATAAACTGAATAACTGAAACATGGAATAAGTAAAAATTGGTTTCTAAATATTAAAATGGCAGTAGCATACCTGAGTTTGCCAAAATAATTAAGAAATGAATTGGAGTTGAACTATCTTTAACAAATATCAAATAACCTAAGTATGAAATGTATATGCATATGCGTATTGAATCAAATAATCAATATAGAGATCAAATGAATTCAAATAAACACCAAAACAGGTTTTGCTATATTCCTAGCAGTACAAAGATTCCAGGTATAAAATAATACTTAAAGTTTGCTATATAAAACAGTAAATGTTTAGTAGTCCAAGTACTAATATTTGCATATCGAAATAGTTATAACTTTCGCAGATAAACTTTGAATTTGATGAAACCAAATCCTATAGCTTGAAAAAGGTACCTTTCTTTGTTTAGGCAACAATACCTTACGTTTGTGCTAGGTTGAATCAAAATAGCGTCTCGTCTAAACACTAAAATGTGCATAATCACCTAGATATGTTCTTCAATGTGCATGGTACCTAATTAGAAGAAATACTTTGATTTAGTCTGTTTGGCATATAATCTTTAATAGTCGAATAATCCTTAGTTTTAGGTTTAGCAAACCTTATTATAATCGGGATAGATGAGCCTTGAAATAAGGATTTTGTAGTTAATAAATTTGTATCACGTAACCTTCTCAAAAATCATGAATGAATCTAATTAGCTAGCTACCGATTATAATTTATTTAAAACCTTTCCTATGCAAATCACTTAGGGTTAAGTGTTTAGCGTAACCCTTAATTAGTGTCTAATTCTTTTAATTCAAATAATTTTAGCATCTATAATTCAAGTCATAAATACTAGAATTCACAATTTTAGCCTCTTGAATTAAGTAAATCCCAAGCAATTAATCATAAAAGAAACCATGTTGATCATTTCACAAAAGTATTAACGTTCGGATGTACAATTAATTACTTCGTGAAATCTTAAAAATCATATTTTTAATCCTCAAAAGGATAACCACTGTTTTTACTGATTATTCTTTATTTGACTTCTTATCATTTTCTTTTAGCCCTTTACGAATTTGGATATTTACTATTTTCCCGCTTGATCGTCGTGTAGAGTCAGACGTCCTCGAAGAGGAAGACGACGCCATCGCCGATCCGGATCTGAAGTTAGACAATGAGTGCAAGGCAAGCACCCCTTGAACATGTTGAGCCTAGTAATTCACCTACTTTATGTTGTTTTTGCTTATATACAGTGCATCCAGATAGTTCTCCTAAAGCGCTAATTTAGGTTAGACCAGTAGTTAATCCTGTAAATTATGGTTTGCCTCAATCTGTATGAACATGAGAACCTTGTAAGCCTTAGTTTGGAAAAGCTAGACATGCTTAATGTCATTTTGGGTATAACATTGGCATAGAATATCTGCTCAAAGTCGTTGATCGTACTTTCAATCTTTTCAACAAATGTATGATCCTCATTTGGGAAATGTTCTTGGTACTTTGATTAAAACCCAAAATAAAACTATGGTTTTGATGCGGGCGATTAATGGCGATGGCGGAGGTGCGAGAGGATTTGCACGTAGTTAGGGTGGAGTATCGCCGTGTCGGATTAAGGACCGAGCAATGGGGCGCTATAGATCCAAGAATTTCGTACAACCACGAGGGCTTGTATGGGCGGGCCTTAGCCTATTAAGTTGTTTAGGTGTGGCTTTGCATCTAAGGAAGGCGGGAGTCTTGCGCATGGCATTCCGTTTGGTTTGTCTGTAGGGGTTTCTACATACCAATGCAGCGGTGTCGCTGGCGTGAATGAAACGTGGTGTTGGGTGTAAAGTGAAAGGATCCACGTCTTGGGTGAGTGTTTACGCTTCCATGGCGAGGTCAAGCGTCCGGGCTGGTTCAAAGCCACATCTAGATAATGTAACGGCTCTGTATGATCTCCTTGCCGACACACCAAAGGAGTGTGTAAACGGCACGCAAAAGAGGTTGATCATTCCTTGTGGGTAAAGTGTACACCTCTGCAGTGTAAAACTAATCGATTAGCCGTGTCCACGGTTATGGGCGCTTAGTGAAGTCATTCCAATGTTAGAGGTTTTGGTACTTTTCAGAAAACTGGGTTTGAAAAGGAATCATTTTGCAACTAGTTTTTTGGGTCAAAGGACGGACTCAGGATCTTTGCGATCGGGTAGACTGGTCGAGGGATCGGGTTACTTGATTAACACTTATTATTCTAAATGCTCATTTGAAAATGCGGTGTTTCAATTTATTATGTCATAATCTTTAAATGTTTATGCAACTGCAAAATAACCTTAAACCTGCCTTGTTTAGCCTGCATAATTACTTTAATTGCATCTGTTAAACACTATAAGTCTTGCTGAGTACCAAAGTACTCAATCTTGCATCTGCTGTCTCAGAGGATGAAACCTGCGAAGCGCCAGACGGCTTTTACTTTCACGCAGGGTGCGGGACTTTTGACGATGAGTTTCCCTTGGTTTGCCAAGTCAGTTGCCTGAGGGTTAGCGGGCAAACCACATGGCTTTTGGAGTTTTAATTCCTCTACTTTTCTGCTGTTGTAAAAATATAACTCTGTATAATTATTACTGCTTGTAATATATGCCCGTCTAATATTTATCTTGTGGATGTGATATGAATGTTGTAAACATGTGAGTGCTAGCCATGATCATGGGACTAATCTGATAATCACATGGAGGTTCTGTTTGCAAAAGCGGGTCTTCTGACGTTAGTATCGAGCCACACTGACTGTAGGAGCCTTGGGTGAATGGTCGCTAGTTAATAGAATGAGAACTTAATTTGAAGAATAAAACCAAACTCTACTCTCTACTAATAATGAATTTTAGCATATATGCTAATTTCTTATTTGTAGTCTCTTAGCTATTCATAAATAATTATTATTAATCTCTTCTCTTCCATTATTTTGTAGATGGCACGTTATGTACCTTGCCGTGAGTCGGTCACTCCAGAGCTAGGTGGGATGATGGGGGTACTACATCATCTACTAAAGGATTGTCATTATGAGAGTGTTCCAAGATATGTGGTGTTCCAAGCATACCTGAGCTCGGAGACTAAGGAATATGCTACTAGAGTCTTTATACCTCCAAGACCGGCGTTTAATGAGGGTGAAAGAACTTTTGAAGGATATGGATCATCCATCGATGCTTCGATGAATGAAGCTGCTTATCAGGCCATGATCCACCTCCGTCATGTGATTCCAGACCTGGATCCTGCATATCGCTATCTTCCTGGAAGACCCCCAGTTGGAGATAATGTGTATAGAGACCACACTGGAGTTAGAAATAATGGTCTTAGGGTTATGTTGAACTTTGCAAATAAGCTAGAAAAGCACTATGTACAATTAGCGCAGGAGCTGTTGGAGACTCGACGACGGATGGCATTTCTGGAAGCCCGCTTGGCCCCGTGCGTAGCAAGAGGTACGATACCACGCACGGTGCTAAGCGAGGGGACTTCCCAAATCCCATCCGCAGAACGCTCTCCACCTGACTCCTATGTACCCACACCTGGTGTGCACAGAGGAGCCAGGATGTCCTGCATAGGTAGTTGCCCGCGCCTTATTAATGATAAGGGCATAAATCCCCGCAGCACTTGTGAGTTTCAGCCTGAAGCCCCTCGAGTGTATAGGCGTAGAGCCTACACCGTTAGGACCTTAGATGAGATAGAATAGATAGGAGTGCATGGATGTAACAGTTGTTGTAAATATGGGAAGTGTGAAATAAATAAAGTGGTACTTTTGCTGTAAGTAAATGTGGAATCAGTTAAATTAAGGTTGAGAACCATGTGATAAAGAATAATATAGAAATAACTTAGTTCATAAAAGCTGTAAGGAGTAATTATATAAGAATAGTGATAAATTCGACCCATGCAAAAAGTGGCACAGCCATTATTTTTTTTTATTATTACTGGCATTATATTAATGCTAATTCATCTTACTTTAAAAATTTCAGATGACCAACCCCTCCAGTTGGGCGGCTATAGCTAAGGACTTAGCAGAAAATTATGGGCAAGAAAAACATCGCCCTATGCTCACAGTTAGGCAGATAGTTGATGGGTTTAAAGTGTATGCGCACGCTACTACTATAAAGAGAGAGCGTCGCGTGCGCCATCAAGTTAAGCATTTTAGTTCAAATAGAGTCCAAGCCATCCAAGAGACAAGTCGTAAGCTGGCAAGAAAGATTTGCCAAGCGCATCAAGTGGATATGGGTGCATACGTGCGCTCATATGAAGCGCGCATAGGTGGCCAAGATGTCGAATCGGGACCTAGGAGGCGTAGAACTGGAAATAGACAGAGTATCTCGTCGGTTTAGCGGCGAGAAATCCGAGCCGCTTCGAACCTTCGATTCGGGAGCAGTTGTGACGTCGGATCGCCATCACCGCCTCTGGGGAATAGTAGTGGATAGGTTATCCCTAGAAATCTTGTGCTATAGAAATAGTTTGTAAAATAGATGGTAAGTGTATGTATCCCTAATAGTTGCAGGAAATGCTTTTGGTATTGTAAGTTTTTAAAGTTGTATCTCTTTTGCATGAATAATGACAATGGATTTTCCCTTGCAAATTGTAACTATGGGGTGAAAATTTTCGATGAGAAAATCCTAAAAATGAAAATAATAATAATAATAAAAAAAATGATGATGATGGAGCAATAAATAAAATGTCAAATGAGGCGATAGTGAAACTAAGAACTTTAGAGCAAATATGTGCTGGGTACATTTGAAATTTTACTCTAAGTTTTGTCGCGTACTAAAATGGTACTGATTTCAGGATGAGGCCAACCAGGTCACTCAATCGGATCCTGGAAACTGATGCACCGCAGGATACTCGCGATCCTAGAGCAAGTGTCTCAACGCCTGCACAACCTAATCCTCAACATCCTGCAACAAGAGCCTCGACATCCCGAACAGCCCGCCAAGATGCCCCTGTCCCATCTCCGGCTGGGGATGAAGTTCATGAGGAACAGCTGCCTCCACCACCTACCATGGCTCAAGTGCTGGCCTTAATTGAGCAAGGGAGGCAGGCGAATACTTTGATACTGCAGCAGATAGCCCAGAATACTGCAGCTCAGGGTGTCGCCCGTGGAGGAAATGGTGGGGCTCCTCAAGTGTCCAAGTTGAATGAGTTCCTAAGGACCCAGCCACCAGCTTTCTCCCCTTCTGCCGAGCCTCTCGATGCAGATGATTGGTTGCGGGCTGTGGAAAGCAAGTTAGATATTGCACAATGTGATGAGAGGGAGAAGGTTCTGTATGCCTCTTATCAGTTGCAAGGGACTGCAGCCGTTTGGTGGGAGAACTACCAAGCAGTGCTACCAGAAGGTCGGGTGGTCCTATGGCCTGAGTTTAGAGCTGCATTCCGCCGCACACACATTCCAGCCAGTGTGATTGAAGTGAAAAAGAGGGAGTTTCTTGACCTTAAGCAAGGATCAATGACAGTGATGGAGTACCTGCACCGCTTTAATCAGCTGTCAAGATATGCCACTTATGAGGTAGCTAATGAGGCAAGAAGGATTGAAAGATTTAGGGAAAACCTAAATGAAGAGATCAAGTGGGCTTTAATTGCCCAAGACATCGACGACTTCCAGACTCTGGTAGACAAGGCCGTAAGAGTGGAGCATGGCAGTCGCAGTGTGATGGAGAGCCGCAAGCGCAAGTGGCTTGCGCGTAGCTCATCTGGAGCTGGATCATCTAGGCCACAAGGGTGGCAGTCGACTTGTTTCCGTCGACCACCACCACCATCACCAGCACCAAGAGCCCAACGACCGGCTTCTCAGGCTCAGCGATCGAGCGAGCTACTCGCTTTGTCAAGGCGGCCATGCAAATCTGTTCGCCAAAGCAACAGCCTAGGACTGCCGCTGTTGCCTAGAAGAAGGCGCCCAATGTCACGTGTTTTCATTGCAATGAGCGTGGACATTACGCCAATTCCTGTCCTAAGAAGAAGACTGTACAACCTCGTCCACAAGCTCAAGGCCGGACTCAAGGATCGACGCCGCCACCTGCGCAAGGTGGGAATATTGGACGCCTTCACCACATGACGACTGAAGAGGCGCAGGAGGCATCAGACGTTGTGCTTGGTATGTTCCTTGTGCAATCTGTGCCTACATTGGTGTTGTTTGATTCTGGAGCTTCTCATTCTTTTATCTCCAAGAAGTTTTCTGAACAAAACAAGTTGGAAGTTTCCCTGTTGCCTACTCCAATGGTTGTGCAATCACCTGGAGCCCTCATTAGAACTGCTAGATTCTGTGCTGGAGTTAGCATAAAAATCAATGGGGTTACATTTTATGCTGATCTCATCCTATTAGAGACATCTGGGCTAGATGTGATCTTAGGCTTGGATTGGTTGGCCAAACATAAGGGTTGCATAGACTGTGCTGACCGATCTATATCTTTGGTAAATCATGATGGAATCTCTGTGGAATTTATCTCAAGTACCAATGAGTTGGCATCTCAGCCAGTCCGGTGTCTAGCATCCACAGTTGAATTGGAAAATGTGCCAATAGTTAATGAATTTCCAGAAGTATTTCCTGCTGAATTGCCAGGAGTGCCTCCGGATCGAGAAATGGAGTTCATCATTGACTTGGTGCCGGGAATGGCACCAATATCAAAGCGTCCATATAGGATGCCCACCAATGAATTAGTGGAACTGAAAAAGCAACTCAAGGAACAACTGGACAAGGGATTTATTCGCCCCAGTACATCACCCTGGGGAAGTTCGGTTCTTTTTGTCAAGAAAAAGGACAATAGTTTACGCATGTGCGTGGACTACCGTGCCTTAAATGAAGTAACTATCAAGAATAAATATCCGTTACCTCGGATTGATGACTTATTTGATCAATTAAATGGGGCACAAATTTTCTCCAAGATAGATTTGAAGTTGGGGTATTTCCAGCTGAAGGTCAGACCATCAGACATTCCCAAGACTGCCTTTACTACCCGTTATGGATTATATGAATACACTGTGATGTCCTTTGGGCTCACTAATGCTCCGGCGAGCTTCATGAGCTTAATGAATAAGATCTTCATGGAGTATCTGGATAAGTTTGTGGTAGTATTCATTGATGATATCCTGATATATTCCAAGACTGAAGTAGAGCATAACCAGCATTTGCACTTGGTCCTCAGCAAACTCCGAGAAAATAAATTATATGCCAAGTTCGAGAAATGTGAGTTTTGGTTGAAAGAAGTGGCATTTCTCGGGCATGTTTTATCAGGAGGCGGAGTTGCTGTCGACTCAAGTAAAGTGCAAGCGGTGTTGGCTTGGGAAAGGACGCAGTCAGTCCCAAAAGTTCGAAGTTTTCTGGGCTTTGCCGGTTATTACCGCCGGTTTATTGAGAACTTCTCTAAAGTAGCCAAGCCACTCACGCAACTCTTAAAGAAAGAAAAGAAGTTCGAATGGACTTAGATTGTGTGAGTTTCGAAGTTAAAAGAAAAGCTAACCTCTGCCCCAGTCCTCATACTACCAGATATTCATAAAGATTTTGAAGTATATTGTGATGCATCACTCCAAGGGTTGGGATGTGTATTAATGCAAGAAGGCCGAGTTGTCGCTTATGCCTCTCGACAACTTCGTCCTCATGAGCAGAACTATCCTACTCATGACCTTGAATTGGCCGCTGTGGTTCATGCCTTGAAAATCTGGCGGCATTATCTTATTGGGAATAGAACAGAGATCTATACTGATCATAAAAGTCTTAAGTACTTCTTTACCCAACCCGAATTGAACCTGAGGCAAAGAAGGTGGCTGGAGCTGATCAAAGACTATGACCTTGGTCTTCATTACCATCCTGGTAAGGCCAATGTCGTAGCCGACGCTCTTAGTCGAAAGCTGTATTGCATGCTGGATCCTCGCCAATCTGACCTGATTAGTGCTTTCCAAAAGCTCAATTTGAATCTAGTGGAGAATGGTTATGTGGCCGCCCTCCAAATTCAGCCAACTCTTAAGAACCAGATTAAAGACGCTCAACTCCAGGATGAAGCCATTAAGGAAATTCGGAATTATTCAATTGGGGGCATAAATTCAGAGTTCACAGAAAGTCAAGATGGAATAATTATGAAGGGAACTCGTATGTATGTGCCCAACAATTACGATATCAAGAAATTAATTTTATCTCAAGCCCATGAGTCACCATTGTCTATTCACCCGGGTAGTACCAAAATGTATCAAGACCTTAAGGGAGAATATTGGTGGCCTGGTATGAAGAAGGATATCGCCGAATATATCGCGAAATGCGATGTATGCCGGCGTGTCAAAGCTGAACATCAACGTCCAGCTGGGCTACTCCAACCATTGCAAATTCCAGAATGGAAGTGGGATGATGTCGGAATGGATTTCATTACTGGCCTTCCTCGGACTCAAAAAGGAAATGACTCCATTTGGGTCGTCGTGGATCGACTAACCAAAGTGGCTCATTTTATTCCGGTCAAGACCACATATTCTGGAGATAAGTTGGCAGAACTTTACATCAGCAATATCGTGCGCTTGCACGGGGTTCCGAAAACCATTGTTTCAGATCGAGGGTCGCAATTCACATCCCGTTTTTGGGAAAAATTGCATGGTCTCTTGGGAACTAAATTGACTTTCAGTACTGCTTACCATCCCTAAACCGATGGTCAGACTGAAAGAACGAATCAAATCCTGGAAGATATGTTAAGGGCCTGTGTGCTAACTTATAGCACCAATTGGGAGAAGTGCTTAGCATTTGCGGAGTTCTCTTACAATAATGGTTTTCAAGCTAGTCTGCAAATGTCGCCATTTGAAGCCCTTTATGGAAGAAAGTGTCGAACTCCACTTTTCTGGTCTAAAGTGGGGGAAAGACAATTCTTTGGCCCAGATTTAATAAATGAGGCCCACGAACATGTAGACTTGATACGAAGCCGATTGAGGGAAGCCCAATCCCGCCAGAAAAGTTACGCCGACACTCGTCGACATGACTTGAGTTTTGCAATTGATGACTATGTCTATCTTAAGGTTTCACCTCTTCGCGGGATCCGTCGATTCCAAGTTCGAAGCAAGTTAGCCCCTCGGTATATTGGTCCATATCGTATACTGGAAAAGATGGGGGAAAAAGCATACAAGTTAGAGCTGCCATCCCAATTATCCAGTGTACACAATGTCTTTCATGTGTCGCAGCTTAAGAAGTGTCTTCGCATTCCAGCTGAACTTACCCAATTGGAAGAGATTGAACTCCAGCCTGATCTAACTTATCGCGAGCACCCAGTTAAAATCCTCGAAGAAGCAGAAAGGCGCACTCGGAATAAAGTTCATAAAATGGTAAAAGTACAGTGGAGTAACCATACAGAAGAAGAAGCAACTTGGGAACAAGAGGATAAGCTTAAAGAAGAATTTCCTGATTTCTTTTAGATCTTTTCTACCTAGACCCGCCAAATCTCGGGGGCGAGATTTCTGTAAGGGGGGTAGATTTGTAACAGCCTAAAAATGAAAAACAGTATATAATAAAATGGAAATAAATGTTTTGGATTTAAATATATTTATTTCTGAATTTTCTTAATGTTATTGGTTTTATTGGATTTTCTTGGATTTATGTTTAGTATGAAAAGTCCAACAAATAGAATTACTAAATGGAAAATGGTGAGAAGGTAAAAGTAAAAATAAGAAAAATTACCATGTGACCATGACTAATCTGGTAAACCAGTAAAAGTACTTAGTAAAAATCTTTAGTTCCGATTTAGAGCAAAAATAAATATTTTAATTCTTTCTTTTGACTAAAAACAGTAAATTTTGAATTAATTAAAAATAATCGAAATTGATCAGAAGCCCCAAAAATTACCAAAGAACCCTTAGGGCAGTAGTTACATCTGGTAAAAATCTCAGAAATTTATCATGTCGGCAAAACCTCCTAAAAATTCAAAAACAGAGGCTATTAAAAACAAGAAATCTTCATGTCAGAATTTTTATAAAATATTCACTTGATTTCTTGACTTGACATTTTTATGGATACATCCATATGACAAAATGAACCTCTATAAAAAGTTTGGAAAATAATTAATAAATTTTCACCTTTAAATAAATAGAATACCGAAATACAATTCCTGTACCAGTCCACAGAGTCAGAATTCTTATGAATTAACCGTAATGTATTTTAATCTGAAAATTTAACTGGACGCCGAGGACTACCAGATAAACCCAGTTAAAAAGTTTGGAAAATTTTCAAAGTGATTTGACGGTGGTTTTAATGCCCACATGGAGCTGTCCGAAGCAGAGCCTATCTCCTAATTCACTCTGTCCCTCTGACATGCGGGCCCGGGCGCTGGGATGGCTTGGCGAGCTGGCAAGTAGCGTGGACCTTCCCTCTCGCTGCCCGGTGGGGCGGACCCACCCGCCACCTCCTTTCTCCCTCTCCTCGCTCCTTTTCCTTTTCGCCGAGGAGAGCTCGAGCTCTCGTTCCTTCGCCGACTTCGTCTCTGCGTCTCGGTAGCGTTCGCGCCGTCCGGCTCTTTGGTCGCTGCCACGCCGAGTCTCGGAGTCCCGCGCCATACCTCGTCGATTCTGCGTCACGTTCACATCGGCGAGACTTTGCGCCATTTCACCGAGCGTGCGCCAAGCCAGCCGCATTGCCCTATCGTGTTCAAACACTGAGAAATCTCGCGGGGCGTCTATAAATACTCATGTGCCTTCACCACTGAGACTTCCCCCCACTCCTCATCACCCATTTAACCCAGCATTCCGGCCGCAGCCCCTTTTCTTCATCGTCTTTGCCGGGAAGACCAGAAAAAGGGGAATCCAGCCAATCAAGTGGTTCGGTGAGCATCACTTGAAATCGGTTGCGTCTAAAGCATCCTAGTGCACTCACAAACCTTGGCGCATCCTTAATTCCAGAGATCATCACTCAATTCGCCGCTGCCACGGTTGTCTTTCTTCCTCGACTCCGGCGCACGGTGGTAGAGCTCCACAGCCCTTCTCCGGCTCGGACAACCGGTAAAATGGAACCCCCTGATCTCTCTAGTGCTCAAGCCGTTACCGATTCTACCGAAAACTCGCTGCTTTTCTTCCCCGGCGAGCCGCATCTTCTTCCGCCATAGGTCACCGTCGACAGCCTTCTCCAGCCATCCTCGCCGGTGACCAACACCTCCCACGTGTGCGCCGTGACCCCCTGGTGCCTGCCTTGCCACCCATCCGACGAGACCTTCGCCGGAGCTCCGTCGCCGCCGCGCCCTAGATCTCCCTCTGTTCCGTGTCGCTGCCCGTGGGACCTCCTTGTCAGTCGGCCGAAGCAATCTCAGTGCAGTGGTAAAAGACGTTTTTCAACTCAGAAAACGCATTTCCAAATTCCAGTTAATCTCCAAAAACCGAGCCCTTTTCAAATGTTTGTAGATTTTGCGTTATAGCTCCAATTTAGATGAAATCAGTTTCTATATTCATGTAAAATCAAGTAGTTTCAGAATATGCAATAGCATTTTGAAAATGTCTACTGGATAAATTTGAAACTCAAATTTAAAGAAGAGGCTTAAATAAGTGCTACATGTTAAAAAGTTGTAAACAAACTTAAAAATGATTGGGACCAATTTTAGTGTAATACTCATGTTTCCAGAAGTTCAAATATATGAAAATATTTAATTTCCTCTTATGTTTGAATTACTTTCTAATAAAGGTTGCATTCAATGCTTTAGAAATTCAAATAGGCATAAACTGAATAACTGAAACATGGAATAAGTAAAAATTGGTTTCTAAATATTAAAATGGCAGTAGCATACCTGAGTTTGCCAAAATAATTAAGAAATGAATTGGAGTTGAACTATCTTTAACAAATATCAAATAACCTAAGTATGAAATGTATATGCATATGCGTATTGAATCAAATAATCAATATAGAGATCAAATGAATTCAAATAAACACCAAAACAGGTTTTGCTATATTCCTAGCAGACAAAGATTCCAGGTATAAAATAATACTTAAAGTTTGCTATATAAAGCAATAAATGTTTAGTAGTCCAAGTACTAATATTTGCATATCGAAATAGTTATAACTTTCGCAGATAAACTTTGAATTTGATGAAACCAAATCCTATAGCTTGAAAAAGGGTACCTTTGCTGTTTAGGCAACAATACCTTACGTTTGTGCTAGGTTGAATCAAAATAGCGTCTCGTCTAAACACTAAAATGTGCATAATCAGCCTAGATATGTTCTTCAATGTGCATGGTACCTAATTAGAAGAAATACTTTGATTTCACTGTTTGTATATAATCTTTAATAGTCGAATAATCCTTAGTTTTAGGTTTAGCAAACCTTATTATAATCAGGATAGATGAGCCTTGAAATAAGGATTTTGTAGTTAATAAATTTGTATCACCAGAACCTTCTCAAAAATCATGAATGAATCTAATTAGCTAGCTACCAGTTATAATTTATTTAAAACCTTTCCTATGCAAATCACTTAGGGTTAAGTGTTTAGCGTAACCCTTAATTAGTGTCTAATTCTTTTAATTCAAATAATTTTAGCATCTATAATTCGAAGTCATAAATACTAGAATTCACAATTTTAGCCTCTTGAATTCGTAAATCCCAAGCAATTAATCTGTAAAAGAAACCATGTTGATCATTTCACAAAAGTATTAATGTTCCAGATGTACAATTAATTACTTCGTGAAATCTTAAAAATCATATTTTTAATCCTCAAAAGGATAACCTGTTTTACTGATTATTCTTTATTTGACTTCTTATCTGCTTTCTTTTCGCCTTTTACGAATTTGGATATTTACTATTTTTCCCGCTTGATCGTCTCGTGTAGAGTCCGACGTCCTCGAAGAGGAAGACGACGCCATCGCCGATCCAGATCCTGAGTTAGACAGCGAGCTGCAAGGCAAGCACCCCCTTGAACATGTTGAGCCTAGTAATTCACCTACTTTATGTTGTTTTTGCTTATGTACAGTGCATCCGGATAGTTCTCCCTAAAACTGCTAATTTGGGTTAGACCAGTAGTTAATCCTGTAAATTATGGTTTGCCTCAATCTGTATGAACATGAGAACCTTGTAAGCCTTAGCTGGAAAAGCTAGACATGCTTAATGTCATTTTGGGTATAACATTGGCATAGAATATCTCGCTCAAAGTCGTTGATCGTACTTTCAATCTTTTCAACAAATGTATGATCCTCATTTGGGAAATGTTCTTTGGTACTTTGATTAAAACCCAAAATAAAACTATGGTTTTGATGCGGGCGATTAATGGCGATGGCGGAGGTGCGAGAGGATTTGCGTAGTTAGGGTGGAGTATCGCCTGTGTCGGATTAAGGACCGAGCAATGGGGCGCTATAGATCCAAGAATTTCGTACAACCACGAGGGCTTGTATGGGCGGGCCTTAGCCTATTAAGTTGTTTAGGTGTGGCTTTGCATCTAAGGAAGGCGGAGTCTTGCACGGGCATTCCGTTTGGTTTGTCTGTAGGGGTTTCTACATACCAATGCAGCGGTGTCGCTGGCGTGTGAGCGAAATGTGGTGTTGGGTGTAAAGTGAAAGGATCCACGTCTTGGGTGAGTGTTTACGCTTCCATGGCGAGGTCAAACGTCCGGCTGGTTCAAAGCCACATCTAGATAATGTAACGGCTCAGTATGATCTCCTTGCCGACACACCAAAGGAGTGTAAAACGGCACAGCAAAAGAGGTTGATCATTCCTTGTGGGTAAAGTGTACACCTCTGCAGAGTGTAAAACTAATCGATTAGCCGTGTCCACGGTTATGGACGCTTGGTGAAGTCATTCCAATGTTAGAGGGTTTTGGTACTTTTCTGGAAAACTGGGTTTGAAAAGGGAATCATTTTGCAACTAGTTTTTTTGGGTCAAAGGACAGACTCCGGGGATCTTTGCAGTCGGGTAGACTGGGTCGAGGGACTGGGTTACTTGATTAACACTTATTATTCTAAATGCTCATTTGAAAATGCGGTGTTTCAATTTATTATGTCATAATCTTTAAATGTTTATGCAACTGCAAAATAACCTTAAACCTGCCTTGTTTAGCCTGCATAATTACTTTAATTGCATCTGTTAAACACTATAAGTCTTGCTGAGTACCAAAGTACTCAATCTTGCATCTGCTGTCTCAGAGGATGAAACCTGCGAAGCGCCAGACGGCTTTTACTTTCACGCAGGGTGCGGGACTTTTGACGATGAGTTTCCCTAGGTTTGCCAAGTCAGTTGCCTGAGGGTTAGCGGGCAAACCACATGGCTTTTGGAGTTTTAATTCCTCTACTTTTCTGCTGTTGTAAAAATATAACTCTGTATAATTATTACTGCTTGTAATATATGCCCGTCTAATATTTATCTTGTGGATGTGATATGAATGTTGTAAACATGTGAGTGCTAGCCACTGATCATGGGACTAGTACAGTAATCACATGGAGGTTCCTGTTTGCAAAAACGGGGTCTTACATCGGGTGTGGACATCGTACGCGGTGTATGGCGTCCACCGCACGTCCTTGTCGTGGAGGCGGTCGAACTCCCGAACGAACTCGAGGTAGGACCTCCTCACCTGTCGGTGCGCGTACCTCCGCTGCGAGAAAATAAGAAATGACGGAGGTTATTCAAGTGCGTTAGTGGGGAAAAAGATACGAGAGAGCATACCTGTCGTCGGACCCAGTAGTGGCCCATGGTGGGCCAGTCCACCGGGTCGTCTCCGTAAAGGTCCTGGGGGTACGGTGTCGTGTCAACAACAGGCCTGCCGACGGAGAAACACTCCCAGGACCACAACTGAAGGAGTAGGATGCAACCCGACATCGTCGCGTCGTGCTCCGCCCGAGAGACGGTGTCGCACAGACCTCTGTACGTCGCCGCAAGCACAGTTGAGGCCCACGACCACTGCATCATCTGTTTACAAGGGGGGAGTTAGACATGCTCCGCTGAGACAAGATTTGAATTGAGTGTGTAACATCACCCAACCGAACAACAACAGGAGGTATGCCTCCAGATGGCGGGCCACGTCCGCCTCCTCTGCGTGCGGGTAGAGAAGCTCAGCCTGCAGCGTTCGCAACAAACATTATCAGCAACTTAGCGCTTCTCTTTTAATTATCAAAGAAAGAGGTACTCACCGTGAACTGAAGCAGCCACGCCTTCGTCGGTCCGTGCCGCTCACCCTGCCTGAGGGGCCGGTAGGGGGATGCCCGGGGGTGCCGCTCCACCGCGGCGAAACGCGCGGACAACTCGGCGTGCCACGTGACGGAGGCGTCGTGCGGCACGACTGCCGGACCCGCACAGGGGAGGCCTAGGAGGTACGACACGTCCTGCAGCGTCGGAGCCATCTCTCCGCACGGAAGGTGGAACGTGTGCGTCTCCGGTCTCCACCGGTCCACAAGTGCGGCAGACAGGGACCGGTCGTACCCGAACCGCGGGACCTCCTTGCCCGCTAACGGGGCAGTCACCTGCTCCACCATCCTACAAAGAGGAAGTAAGTCAGCCGCTCGCAACCTGCATGTAGTGCATTGCGTCGTTAGAATTGCATTCACAGGTAAGTACATGTACGTAAAAGAGTGCAAGCGTTAGCAGCTTACTGTGGAACCCAGCATGGGTCAATGCGAAGCAGCTCGTTGGGCACCTGAGGTCGGAGTGTCCTTAGCTCTCAGTTCTCCTCTGCAGAGTACCTAGACCGGTGGGTCGCATCGACGGTCACGTCCAGCAGCTCAGGGCAAGGTCGCGCCATCGTGGCCTGTTACAAAGCAAATACAACAAATTCGTTAGTAATTACATGTGCACACAAAATGAAATGCGAAATAACGAATTGTACCATACTGAACAAACAATACAACCGAAGTGCAGAGAGTTAAAACAAATCCCATGTTACAAACATACTAAAGACAAAGACATGTTCGACGAGGCACACAACGTCGAGAATTACATTATCCTCATTGCCTAATACATTATTTACGTAATAAAATTAGTAATACACAACCCTAATAAATTAAATTTGTAAATATTGCCTATAGTTTCTACTGAACTAAATTTCTACATACAAAATACTACATTAAATTTGCATATACTGAAATACTACATTAAATTTCTAAATACTAGATACTACATACTATATTAAATTTCTGAATATTAACTGCTACATTAAATTTCACGAGAGCTATACAATTCTAAAATTTCTAAACACTACGTAATCCTAAAATTTCTAAATACTACAACAAAGTCCTAAATATTAAATGATACTTTAATTACGCAACCTATAAAACAATTCCTACAATTATCTCTAAAAAATTCCTACAGATAACTATACAAAAAAAAATCAGAAATTTACTTTTTTTTTCTCTTCTCTCTTTGTTTCTTCCTTTCTTCTCTTCTTTCTTCTTTCTCTGCCTCGCTCGGCTCTCTGGCTGCGCTCTGCGCTCGGCCGAATAGAGTCTGCGGTTTTAAAGGCGCCGGTCGCCCCTACATGGGGCGATCGCCCATGTAAGGGGGTGATAGGCGCCAAATGACCGTTTTGCCCCCACATAGTCGTTAGCTTGCCGTGAACAGGGGACTAATCGCCCGTATATGGGGCGATCGCCCCATATACGGGCAACCGGAGGGTATTTGTGCTAATTTTTCACCCCGCCGCCTATTTTTGAAAAAAAGAATAAAAATAAATATTAAAGAAAAAAAAGATCCAAGAACTCCCGCTAGTGGATGGGCTGCATTCAGCTCAGCGACTCCGCCGTCCACCCTGCAGCCGCAGCCCATTCCCACTACGTGACAAATTAGCTGACGTCAGTGCACTTCACAATTGAATTGGAAAATTCAAAAGCCATCCGATTCATGCATGATCCGGTCTACCGTGTTTTTCATTACAGGATCTTGAAAACAAGACCCGTATTGGAATATATTTTGACGTTATTTTGTTGGATATTACGATTAATGTTCCGCAAAATAGTATTGCATTGTTCCACACGCACGTTGGATTTGTTCCACTCCTAGTCTCGAACTGTTCCACCAGCACCAGCACGTTGATCTGCTCATGAAATTTTGGAACATTAGGAAGTAAAGCATGGAACATGTCATTCTACCAACAGGAACATCAAACTCTAAACGCTGCATTTTCCTGATCAAATCCGAAGTACACACACTAGAATGTCGTCCATGAGCTGCTGAAACATTAGAAATAGAGATGCTAAAAAAAGCAATTCCGACATTATACCATCCAGCCATTGGATGCGAAATAAACTATCTCACTGATCTCTCTCTTCCTCTCAAAAACCTCCACAGCTGACTCTGAGATACAGATGGCCAACACCCGCTGCTCTGGCTCCAATGCCAACTCACTGCCGACACCTCTCCCTCCACCTCTACCTACGGGTTCACCATGCCCCTCGGATGTAGAGGGAGGCCAGTGAGGCAGTGGTACCGCGGTGGGTGGTGGCGGAGGGTGATGGGCAGTGGGTGGCACCAGAAGATAGAACGGCGGGATGACGGGAGCTATGGCGGTTGTCACGGCGGCGGAGTTAAGAAACCGGCGCATTGACACCGCCACGAAAAGGCTGCTGCTGCTAGCGAGGATTGGGAAAAAAAATTCTTGGGCCCAGGGTGCAAATCATCAGCGCTGGACCCCGGACTAGATTGCTTCCACGTGGACGCCAGGCTAATCAATATCCGTTCACTAATTAAGGTGGTCCAGCACGCGTGGACGCCAATCTAATTAAAGTGGTCCAGCGCTGATGTCCACGCGAAGGTGGTCCGTTCGATTTCCACGTGGAAGTAATATAGTCCGGGGTCCAGCGCTGATGATTTGCACCCCGGGTCCAAGAAATTTTTTTCCCGAGGATTGGCGACATTCAGGCGATGTAATGGTGGCCAGCATTTGACGAAATGTACAGAGATGCAGCTCTGAATTCTGATCGCACTAGTACTTTCTGTTTGCGGAGAAATGATGCCTCTGGCAGTAAATAAAGGTGCAACATTAATTAGCCCATATCATTTCAGAAACAAATTGGTTGATTACTGTTTTTACAGTTTACATGCATCACAATTCTTGGAATAGGACATCAAACTAGACACGGGAAAACAGTACTACTCGACTTAGTCGTGAGATAGCAATCGATCACAACATCATCAATGAGAAGGTGGCATCTCGAATGGATAACCTCATACAGGATACAGCACACAATGACCAAGAATCACTGAATCAGACAAGAGCAATACAAACCGCGAAACTTGCATCAACAGATATATAGCACACTTAAACAACAACCGGATCACTAGCATTGGCAGCGGCGGTAGCGTCGGGCCTGCTGGCAATCCCGATGTGGGTGAGCAACGCCCAGAGGAGCGTTATCAGCTCGCCACCCCGGGCGATGGCCCCCGCGTGCCCGTCCAGGTTGTCCGAAGGGGCGACGTACAGGATAGTCTCCGACCAAAAGCCGGCGAGAACCTTCCACGCCGTCTCCTCGTCCTCCATCTCGTCCACCAGCTGCTTTCCGAGCCTCGCGCCATTCTTGAGCACGTCGTGCTCCGATCTTGCAGCCAGCTGCCCGACCAGCTTCTGATACTCCGCTTCCGGCGTCGACACTGCAGCACGGCCAGCGAGGACGCGCTCGGCGTCCTTCTTGACGGTCTTGTACAAGCTCTTGCTCCACTCGTCGTCGTCGGGAAGTAGTTCCGGGGAATAGGCCACCAAGTACGCGCAATAGCGTGACAGGTGAGTGGCAGCAATCTTATGGTCAGAAGCCGATGAGTTTGGGTGCCTCACCTCAAAGATGCCCGTGGCAATGTGCCACAAAAGTAAGGTTTCTGTGGTACCTTTGCCATTGCAGGCCCAGAGGAGGTTGTCGCTGACCTGCGTGCTCAGGCACAAAGATGTCAGGTTGTTTCTTAGGCTTCCCTCACTGCTTCTCAGTGTGTCAATGATGGCGGCCTTCACTGCTCTTGGTACCATGACACTCTTTTGTTCGGGCAAAGAAATGAAACGCCTAAGAAGTTCCATTCCCGTTTTTCTTAGGTGGAGTTCCAAGATGGAGCATTGGTTCATTTTCTCCTTCCAGGGCTCAAACAGCTTGCATCTACAATGCAACACACGGTTAATCCATTTTCTCATGGTTGGAGATTGCTGCCAAGAAGCATTCTTTACGTAGCGGCAAATGAGAGATACTTTGGTCCAGTTAGAGCAGATGTAGGAAGCAATATCCCTTGCCTCAGCAAGCACGACTAGAACAAGAAGGAAAGATATTGGCACTACATCAAACATAGTGTCTCCAAAATGTAGATCACGAACTTTTTTATCGTTGATAAAGCCGCATTGCAGTCGACAAAATATCTGGTCACATGGACCTTCTTTGAGAGAAGTTACGACTATAGTTGTAACAAACAAGCAGTAAGCAATGCTTAAGAGTGAGATAAATATGCTCAAGACGGGCAGCCAACACGTTGAATAGGAGACCGGGAGGGATGAATAATAATAATCATGAAGGAAAGAAAGCTCATCTGCAATCACCCCAAATACCCTTTCATAATCACTATCCTTGAGCAACACTTGCCAGAAAAAGTTGTGGACCTTCGTAAACTTAACCACAGCAGCTGTGTACTTTGCAAATCGACACCGCAGCAGCTTGAACAATGCAAATGAAAAGCATATATCTTTTAGTGGTATTGACCTTAGAAGATAGTCGTCTGACTGCCAAACTTTGTCAATGGTCACCAAGCCATTGTTGCTCATCCTTGCTCGATCACCTTGGTCGAACATCCATTTGAAGCAGTAACCATGAGGCTGCTTATCTACCTGCACAGTCTCCTCTCCCATAACTACAAGTTGGGGAGGAATATGCTCACCAATTGTTTCGGCGTTGGCATGCTGGCTTCCACTCTGTAGTTGCTCCATATATACAACAATAAGACGAGGATTGCGTCCAAGAGCAAATGATCGTCGGGCACTGTAAAATGCATAAAACTGGAAAACCAATTTGGCAAAGATAAGACCAAATGGTGAAAAGAGCAGCAATACGTCAATAATATCCATGTATACTAAGAGCTCTTGCCAACTAAATGGCGATCCCGTTGAACTGTTATCCGTCCCCAAGGCGTAAACCAGAAGGTAGACTATCCAGATTGCTTTCACAAGCAGTAAAACGGAGGGACCATTGTTTCGACCTTCTTTAGCATCAGCGGTAACTATTGCACTGGTACTGATACCAACAATTTGAACAAGACCAGTCCATACAATAACTAGGACGAGGTGCTTGCCTTGGTAACACGTCGCTGTTATGATTTCCTCCACGACGGGCAAATTAATGCTGATAGTGTCCTGACTGTCAATGGTGGAGACAACATCGGAGACGATGGGTATGAGCAATACGGTGGCTCCCACAAAGAGATAATGGGTCAAGGGATGGTGGCGATAGCGGTGGCCGTAGGCGCCTATTCCGACCATGACTCCCCCCAAGATGGCGCTGACGATCAGGAGAGCGTTCACTCGCCAAATCTGCCCTACCATCTTCATTCTGAAGCGCTCCAATACCTCCAATACAGTATGGGAGCAGCTTCCGGTAGAATTTCCGGACATGATCTGATTGTCAAACTGAAACATTAGTGCAAGTTGTTGACGGCACAAATGTACAAGAAATAATGCTCTAGTAGAAAGACACGTGCGTGTTGAACTAAACTTGCTGTTTGAGAGTCCCAGGTAACTAAGTTCTTGTTTGTTTCTCATGCTGAGTAGATTCTCTGTTCTGTTTAGATAGTTACAGAGTCCAGAGTTTTATGCTGTCGCAATTGAGTTAGCTTTGGATGGTGGTTGAACTAATTGCCGGACTAGCTATAGCTACAGGATGTTGCATCGGTTATAGCCTTATCTGGTTAGCTAGCAGAGTTTGTTTAGATTATGAGTTTGTTTGGGAGATCTCCAAAAACATATATGTAACTTTTTTTTCTATATAAGAGTTTTGAGAAATCAGAAAACGCTGCGGCGGCATTGCAGCACAAAAATCATTGTTTCGTTGTTTGCTGTATTGCTATTTGTGTTCTCAGGTTGTTGCTCTACGCTATCCCTGAACTGCCATCAATTGAGTTCGGACTGGTAGCATGCAAGCAGGGACAAAGAGAACATTGGCAGGCGAAGATTGAATCGGTGATCACAACATTTGGTATCAGAGCCTTTTGGCTTAGAGATCGTGGTGCTACCGCCAGGCACGTCGGGAAATAGCGATTGGTCTAGGAACGGTGCAGAATTGTCTTCCTCAGCAAGAACACTATCAAGAACTCGGACTGTGCCGATTCAATACCCGATTCTCACATATTCCAACTACAGCTTATGGGCAGTAAAGATGAAGATCATCTTGCGGTCTCTCGGCGTTTGGGCAGTAATTGAAGGAGACTCACCTGTAGAAGAAGAGAAGGATCAGGGAGCTCTGGCTGCAATTTCTCAAGCAGTGCCAGATTCTGTAATGCTGTCAGTAGCAGGAAAAGAAACAGCAAGAGAGGCTTGGGAATCCATCAAGGAGATGCGAGTTGGAGAGGATCGCGTAAGGAAGGCAAGGGTACAGATGCTTAAGAGGCAGCTTGATCGGTTGGTAATGCAAGAATCAGAAAGTATTGCTGATTTCTCACAAAAACTCATTGGTTTAGTTGGTGAGATACGTGCTTTGGGCATAGAGGTAAAAGATGATGCTGTAGTGGAAAAATTGTTTAGCGCTGTGACTGACAAATTTCTTCCAATTGTCGGTACAATTGAACAATGGGGTGATCTATCAATCATGACTTTGACTGAGGCAATTGGTAGACTTCAAATGTTTGAAGAAACCATCAGAGGCAGACGACACCGCAAGAAAGAAGGGGAGCAGTTGCTTCTTTCGCAAGGCTAGTAGGGAACCCAATCTGTGAAAGAGAAGAAGAGCAGAGAGGGTACCAGTAGCTGGGTCAAGAGAGGCGGAGGTCGTGGATGGAACAGGGGACGTGGTCACGGTCACATAAATGGCCGGGGAGACGATGCAGATAGAAGATTCAACCGAGGTGGTTACAATGGCCGTGAAGTTGAAGGAGAGAGGAAGCCGTATTGGAAGTTTGACAAAATGAAGATTAAATGTTACAATTGTTCCGAGATGGGACATTTTGCATCTGAGTGCACGAAGCCAAGAAAGGAGAAGGCACATTTTGTTGAGAAGGTTAGAGATGACGATCCAACTTTGTTGATGCTTGAAGTCTGTGAGCTCTCAGCACCGGTAGATCATGGAACAGAGAGGGTTATGCTCAATGAAGAAACAGTAGACCCTAATCAGGGACATGATGAAGATCGTTCCAATGATTTGTGGTATCTAGATACTGGAGCAACTAATCACATGATAGGATGTGAGAAAGTCTTTTCTTAATTGGATACCTCAATCAAAGGATCGATCAGGTTTGGTGATGGATCTGTTGTCGATATACATGGCCAAGGGTCTGTTCTTCTGGAAGGAGTGGCAAATGAACACAGGTTACTCACGTGTGTATATTACATCCCGAGTTTAAGAAGCAATGTAATCAGCCTTGGGCTGCTAGACAGCTTTGGTTGCAGGATTGTGATTGCAGATGGCATGCTAAGAGTAAGTGATCCAGGTGGCAAGTTACTCTTCAAGGTGAAAAAACCTGGAATCAGCTATATGTGCATCGTTTGAAACGTGCACAGCCCATATGTGTCGGGACCCGAATATGCAAATCCGGACCCTCTGTGTATACTGCACTAGTCCAGGATCATGCTAGTGCACACAGGCTCAACATAAGTAAATGTCACAATCATACATAGCGAAAATATTATGAAAGACATCATATGATACATACCACTAGTCGAATGACCTCATGGTCCACTTACATGACTATGCCTCGCAAGGCTGAATAATATATTAAATCTGCGTGGAATGAAAACGTAGACAACCCCTCGGTATACCACGGTAATCGACAAGGCTTGCGCCCTAAACATTCGTCTCCTCCTGGAATCTTTCCTCCAAATTGATGTAGACTCTTCAAGCTGGTGAGGTTATTGTTGGCAAGGGTGAGTACTTAAAGCACTCAACAAGTTGTGCATGAATGCAATTCTACGCAACTATATGCAAGGCTTATTCCAAAGGATAAGCTATCATGGCTATTTTGCAACAAAGCGAAGATTTACTTAACAAATACAATAAATAGATTGTAAAGACGGTAAAACAAATAACAATAATGATAGATTCAACTTTTCTCAAGTAAACCAAGTTTCCAATCTTAAGTCAAATTCCATCTTCCATATGGCATTCGGCCATCCCAACCAAGTTGTTCATTTTAATTAAGCTAACCCTTAACTGTAATTCCCGAGCATTGCTCACTACCGCGAGCACGGCTATTCGAATAGTTTCACACTCTGCAGAGGTTATGCACTTTACCCACGTGACATGATCGTCTCTTGGTGCCTTCCGGGTTAACACACTTCCTTTGGTGTGTCGGCGGAGAGATCATGACAAAGCCTTTACAATGCTCTGGCTTAATCCAGTACTACCCGTTAAGGTTTCAACACTGGTGGGTCTGAAAACCACAACCAGGGCCCCCCTCTTGCGCCATGTGAATTACACCATAACTCGGGAACTCACACCACCAATGATAGTACCAAGTTAAGACATTACAAATTAATCAGCTAGGCTGTCCCATTACAACACGTGGTTGCATGATTGACTCAGGTCAAAGGCTTGTAAGGTTAAGTCCTTAGAGTGATCGGGCAAGACATCCACATACCCTCGCCCATTGGGCCCACCTTGGCATACTCGCCCTTGTCACTTGCCCCAATCTAAATTATTATCACCCAGTTGGTTACCAAGCACCACGTGCCATCAACAATTCAACATCATTGCGTGACATGACTCGCCACAACAACTCAATCTCATCGTGTGATTCCACATGACACACAAGTTCTTAACATTGTTCCATATTCCATTAATCAAGATTAATTATCAATGATTCCGACACATGTGATGACGTGGCATGGCTAAGCAACTAATACGGACTAATCCTCCAATGTTGATCATAATTATTAACCAACTATATTGAACCAATCTAGGGTGACAATGGATCATGGCATTCAATGACAAGGTAGGGTATAGATCAATCTGGTATATTAGCTACGCCCAATTTAATTTAAAACAATTGTATATTTGAAATATATGCAATAGGGTAGAACAAACATAGCAATTTTATAAACATGGGTTCAACATGATCAAAGCACAACTTGCCTTAGAATAGGTTCTGGTCTTGCTCTGAAACTTGATCTCGAGTTGTTGGATCTTCCTCCGAAGCGTCGCACAATTCAACGTCTACGCGTACCGAAAGAGAAAAGCAAATAAATACCAAAACAGAGAGCAATTTAACTCCAAAAATCAAATAAAATTCACTATTAAATAGATCTCAATTTTACAAATTTTTAGAAATTTGAATCACTCAAATCCGAGTTAAGATGCAAAAGATATAGCCTTTTAAAGTTTGAATAAATACTGAAAATACAGAAATTGGAAATTCAGAATTTCTCGATTTATTTTTATACTGAAAAACCTGATTTATTGCATCATCGCGACGTCACGCCACGGACCAATCACGAGCCGCCACGTCACCACGGTCCACGCACCGGTCCACGGTTTGGATCGGTCCACCGTGGACCCGATCCACGTCTCTTCTGCACCCGTCTTGAAACCACGCGCGCTACGCTGGCGCTCTGGCGCCGCCCACGATCGCGCGCCGTTGCCGACGCGTGGCGGGATCGGAACCACCGTGGAAGATCGGACGGTCGGATGATGGCAACGACAAAGACTCACGTGGCTTAATCCGATCGCGCTCACGTAAGATCGGACGGCCACGATCCAACGAGCGGCGCGACGGCGAGTCGGTGGCGCGGCTACCGAGCCGAGGAAGAAGATGCTCGGCGGCGGAATAGCACGAATAGGCGCAACTTCGAGCGGATCTGGTAGGCGGTTCACCGGCAACACGACGAGATACACAGCTACGGCGAGACACACCGGGCGACTAGGCGACGGGAGAAACCTTCGATTGCGGCGGCACAACCGGCGAGCAAGAACTTCGATGACGGTTGGCTTCGGGTGGCGGCGGCGGCGACAAAGTGCGGCGGCAAAGCGAATCTCGGGGTGGGCGGTGTGCTTTATAGCCCTCGGGAGGCGTGCGCGTGCTGGAAATCGGAGACGGTCTCGTGGCGGCGGTCCGCGAAGAACACGGGCGGCGGCGTGGCCTCATCTCGCGGCGTCCACGTGGCTTCAATCCGACGGCTCACATGCATCGGCGACGCGGCAACTCTTGATCGCTCGATCAAATCCAACTACCGAGGCCAAGGGCGGCTAGGGTTTGGTGAGACGGGCTGCTTTGGCCGCCCGAAGCGGGCCTCACGCGCACAGTATTGGGCTTCGGCCCAATACTATTCCAAAAGGATTTTTAACACTTTATTTATTTAAATAATTCTAGAAATTCATTTAATTGGTTTTAGGCAAATAAATAATCATGAAAAATCCAAGAAAATTCTAAAAAATACTTTGAGACATTCTGGACTCAAATAAAATATTTTTGGCAAAACTTTATTTTAACTTTGCATAAATTTAAATGGATTTGATTAAAAGGTCAATAAACTTAATTTAACATTATTTCAAATAAATCCAGAAAAATCCAAATAAATTCCCGAAAATCATAAATGCACAAATAACCAATAAAATAACATTTAAGCAAATTTTGGGATGTTACAAACCTCCCTTAATGTAATCTCGGCCGAGATTCGGGGCTAACTAGAGAATAGGTTCGAGAATTCTGACTTCAAATCTTCTTCTCGCTCCCAAGTGGCTTCACTTTCAGAAAGATTGCTCCACTGAACTCTGCAAAAGCGAATAGACTTGTTTCTGGTCTCGCGTTCCATAATATCCAAAATTCTGACCGGTTGCTCTTCGTAAGTCAAGTCTTCTTGCAGCTCTATTGCATCCAGCGGGATTTGCTCTGTTGGCACTCTGAGACATTTCTTAAGCTGCGACACATGAAACACGTCGTGCACTTCTGCCAAGGACTGAGGCAACTCTAACTGATAAGCTACTTCTCCTCGACGGCTCAAAATTTTGAACGGGCCAACACATCTTGACGCAAGCTTCCCCTTAGCGTGAAACCTTTCGACACTTTTCAGAGGCGAACTTTGAGATACACAAAATTATCGGCTCGAACCTCAAATCTTGGCGACGGTCATCAGCGTAACTCTTACGTCTTGATGTGCTATCTTCAACCTCTCTCGATCATTGCAACTTGACTTTCGCCTCTTGAGAATATCGGCCCAAAACCAAACGTTCTCTGTTTGTTCCAATTTAATGGAGTACGACAAGCACGTCCATACAACGCCTCAAATGGTGACATCTGCGGGCTAGCTTGATAACTATTATTATGGCCAATTACGCATATGGCAAACTTTTATCCCAAGATGTAGCATAAGCTAAAGCACAAGCTCTCAACATATCCTCTAAAATCGATTTACTCTTTCGGTCGACCATCCGTGCTGGGTGATATCTTTGTACTAAAATTCGGACAAGTCCCCATTGCTTCATGCAACTTGTTCCAACACCTTGAGGTGAATTGGGTACCTCATCAACACAATCTTCTTGGCCACTCCATACAAGCATACAATCCTTGACATGTACAACTCCGCTAAACGATCTCTCGAGTAAGTGGTCTTTCTTTGATATAAAGCAGGCGACCTTGGTTAGGCGATCCACAATAACCCAAATGGAATCGTAATCTCTCCGAGTCTTAGGTAAACCGGTGATAAAGTCCATTCGATTTCCTCCCACTTCTATTCCGAATTTTCAACTACCGCAATAAACCAGTGGGTCTTTGATGCATGGCTTTACTCTCGACATCGTCGCATAAAGCAACATGCTCAGCTACTTCACGCTTCATATTAGGCCACCAAAATCCCTCTTTCAAATCCTGGTACATCTTAGCACTTCCTAGATGAATTGAATACTCAGAATCTTGAGCTTCTTCCAAAATCAACTGTTTTAATCTCTTTCTTATTCAATACATAGCTTTGACCTTTAAACTGTGTGGTTCCTTGGTTATCCCTGGTAAAATCCTCAGCTAAGCCTTCATCCTTCTGACCCACTTCGATCTGATCTTCAAGCATTGGCTTAACTTTCAAAGCAGCTATAAATCCTTGTGAAACCACTTCTAATTTCAACTTTTGAAACTCTTTGCACAATTTCTATTGATCACTTGATATTGGTGTATTGGTACTATGGCCTTTACGACTTAAGATATCGGATACCATATTAGCCTTACGGGATGGTAATGATCCCACTTATAATACTTAATCACTCCAACCATCCTCTTCGTTTTATATCAAGGTCTGCACTTCGAACTCTTATGGTCTGTACCTATCCCCAATAATATAGTGACGCAATGACTTCAAAGCATGCACTACGGTAACAATTTCCAATTCATGCGTAGTATAGTTCTCTTCATGTGGCCTCAACTGTCCTGACGCATAGGCAACAACTTTACCTTTCTGCATTAACACACATCCAAGATTTTGTCTTGAGGCATCATAGTATATATCAAACTGCGTTTGCGCATCTGGCAACACTAAGATAGGTGCTATCGTCAAACGTTTCCTCGATCACAGAAAACTCTTTTTGCACTGCGGCGTCCATGCAAACTTCTTCTCCTAGTTGCCTAAGCGGTCTCGGTTGCTCCCACGTAACATCGCTTTTGGTTGGATCCACGATAACTCCTTTAGCAGTCATCTCATGACAAGAAATTCAACTTTCTCCTTCCAAAAGTCACATTTGCTAAGCTTAGCATACAGACCATGGGTCTAGCCATCTTTCCAACACTACTCCCAAGCTGCTCGCATACTTTCCTTTTGACTTGAAGCAACAAAGACATCCCACCTATACACCATAACAGCTTGACCAATTTCCCATGGAACTCCGTTCGTCATGTCCATAAATTACAGTAATGGCATTGATCATTCTAGCGATACACCTGTAACCTCATCTCGTCCATCTGCGTAGAAAACTCGACCTAAGAACATTCTCTGCATGTGTTCGAACTAATGATAACTCGATCGAAGATCTATTCTTGAGACACTCCGGCTCCTTTTGGTGATCAAACAAATTACGATCCCGGCGTGAATACTTACCCTTTTAATCATCACTTCATTAAATGCTCGACGGTCGATACACCTCCCTAAGCTCCCATTTTTAAATAGAGCAGCGCTCCTATGGTGACAAATTGGTTCTAGCGAACCACCTTTCTAGCAACTCTTGATGCCTTCTTCATCTCAACTAGCTCATCAATAGGCATTCGATGAGGTCTCTTTACTTTTGGCGCTGTACCAGGGACTAACTCCATCACACACTTGATCTCTCGATCTGGTGGGATCCTTCAGAAACACATCTTGATACTCTCTAACAACTGATACCCCTTCAAAGCTGACAACTTCCACACTATTGACCTTCAGCTGGCCAACACAAACCGTAGTCATTTGAAATTCCATTTTCCTGCTTTCAGGGCTTTTAGCTGACACACTTCTTTGACCAAACTCCAGGACAGCCTTATGTCCGGACGACCAATTCATTTCAGGAGTAGCATCTCGGGTCTGATATCCAATATCGCTCGCTAGAACTTTTCTCCAACTTAACTCCATCACATTCTAGGTTAGATCAAGCAATAGTGTACTTTCTGACCATGATAATTCCTCGGTGACAATCTTTACAACCACCATTGAATCGATCATTGTTGCACACGCAACATCTTGAGTGAACCACAACATAGGGAATACTCGGAACATCCTTTATCATTAATGCTTTTATTCCAACACTTCACATATCCACCTCTCAACCATCTTTACTTTATTTATTTAGGCACGAAAATCTTTACATGGAATTCACCTCTAGTCACTTTTCTTTTACAAACGAGGGTATGACACTTGCATAGGCTAAAATCATCGATCTAAACTTCCTCGATTGGTATTGGCGCTGAAGTTTTTGACTGGAACAGAATTGAGATTGACTTGCACTGGTGCGATCACTTCCTTATGAGGGCAATTGTTAGCAAAATGCCTGGCTTGTTGCAGTGTAACAAAGCTTAGGTCCACCTCTCTTCCTTGAGCATTCGTCGACTAAGGCAGTGTCTTCATTCAGATGCCTCTTCTTCAACTGATTCTCCGTACAAACTTCTCTTGCGACTTTACTGCTCACTCTTGGCGTTATGAACTTGGTAGGTAACCACGGAAGGACCGCGTCATAGGAGACTCTAGATTCTTTCGCGGGCATTTCTTAACAAAATGGCCTTCCTCATGACAGATTATAACACACCGTGTTATTGTTGTGCAGCTCTGTACATTGTTGTCTTCTTGTTGCGTCGTAACTGGTTGCTTCATAGGGCATTCACTAGCCCAATGGCCTTCTTCATCGCACAGAAACATCTTTGTTGGTGATCGCCAATTACTTCTTTCTTGATGAGGTCAACAGGATTAAGGTATTGTGTCCTTAGCTCTTGAGTGGCACCACTTTTGCAACCGACGTTCCGCCTCTTCTTGGCGACTCGGAGCAACTACGGCTCGAAGATTCTTTTCGCGATCTTTGAATTACAGCGGTGACTATTGGATTGAGAGGACATTGAGTGGACCATGATCTCGGCCTTCACAAAGGTAACATGTGATGTCACTCATAGGACATTCTCCCGAGAATGACTTCCTTCACACTGGAGCAATTAATCGCATGCTCGTCGTGGTATGTCCTATCTCTCCACAAATAATGCACGCACGATCTTCTCGATTTGTTTGGTTGACAACACTTCGAGCAACTCTTAGATGTTGAACAAGGTGCAAGAATAGTATTCGCTCCGTATTTATCGTGACCATACTGTCTCTAGGTGAAGCAAAGAGATTACGAAAAGCAACAACAAATTCATTCCAAGTGATACTCGCGGGGCTTCATGAGCAAGACAATATTTCTTCCACCATTCAAAGAATGATTCCTTATAATCGATAAGAAGCATACAGGACTTTCTCATCGTCTTCACATCGAGCAATGAGCGCTTCCTCTCAATGGTCTTGAGCCAATCATCTACTTCGAGGGTAACTCATTTCACAACGTCGGCGACGAGTCCTTATGGTTCGATAACCTTAAGTAGGAACGGAAATCATTGGTAGCGACTTGGGACACTTGGTTGACATTAGTTGGGTCGGTCATATTCTCATCCGCTTCATCATTGCATGCATCAACCGAGTCCGAGCGATCAAGAACTCTCTCAAACTCTGCATATCCATCTGATTGACGGTTGAAGAACTAATCCACTATTGAGATTCTCCTTGGATTGATTTTCACGCCATCGATTATGTTGTTTCCACGAATCAACCTCCGCTTGATTGCTTCACTTGGAATAGGGAAGAGGAAAATAGCATAGGTAAGAAGCAGAATCCTAAAGCGGGGAGATAGGTTTAACCCAATAACTTAAGCAAACAATATTAATAACTTGGTATGGTTGCTTGTATAAGCCTAAAAGCTCGCAACACATACGCACACTCAAAGAATCAAGGAAGAACCAATTCAACCTATACACACAAAACTACCGCCTACTGGGGTAACACTTCTATCTTAAGCGGACACGACTCCCACACCGAGTCCCAACTCGACTACTCGAAGCATAGATCTTCTAGCTCTTGGGCGCTTCATGGATCTACTCCTTCCTTGAGCACGATGATCCCTCCTTCATGATTTCCGTGGTTGACAAGAAGCACTTGATACTTTCCTCTATGATGTGGCACGTCAACTACCAAGACAACTCGGATAAGGTTTTTAACTCGATCCAAAGAAGGGAGAGAGAAAGAAATTCAGCAGGGGAAAAGAGAGAAATTTTGACGAGGAAAGGAATAGAAGAATAAGATAAGTTAAGAACATATTATTCTTTCAAGTTAATTCTTTTCTTTAGAAAATAATTTTGAAGTTCCTATAGAGACGACCAGACTATCTAGGGTCAGGCCTACAGTCAGTATGGCTCTGATACCACTTCTGTCGGGACCCGAATATGCAAATCCGGACCCTCTGTGTATACTGCACTAGTCCAGGATCATGCTAGTGCACACAGGCTCAACATAAGTAAATATCACAATCATACATAGCGAAAATATTATGAAAGACATCATATGATACATACCACTAGTCGAATGACCTCATGGTCCACTTACATGACTATGCCTCGCAAGGCTGAATAATATATTAAACTGCAGCGGAATGAAAACGTAGACAACCCTCAAGATACCACAGTAATCGACAAGGCTTGCGCCTAAACATTCGCCTCCTCCCGAATCTTTCCTCCAAAGATTGATGTAGACTCTTCAACTGGTGAGGTTATTGTTGGCAAGGGTGAGTACTTAAAGCACTCAACAAGTTGTGCATGTAATGCAATTCTACGCAACTATATGCAAGGCTTATTCCAAAGGATAAGCTATCATGGCTATTTTGCAACAAAGCAAAGATTTACTGAACAAATACAATAAATAGATTGTAAAGACGGTAAAACAAATAACAATAATGATAGATTCAACTTTTCTCAAGTAAACCAAGTTTCCAATCTTAAGTCAAATTCCATCTTCCATATGGCATTCACCATCCCAACCAAGTTGTTCATTTTAATTAAGCTAACCCTTAATCAGTAATTCCGAGCATTGCTCAATACCGCGAGCACGGCTATTCGAATAGTTTCACACTCTGCAGAGGTTATGCACTTTACCCACGTGACATGATCGTCTCTTGGTGCCTTCCGGGTTAACACACTTCCTTTGGTGTGTCGGCGGAGAGATCATGACAAAGCCTTTACAATGCTCTGGCTTAATCCAGTACTACCCGTTAAGGTTTCAACACTGGTGGGTCTGAAAACCACAACCAGGGCCCCCCTCTTGCGCCATGTGAATTACACCCTGACCCGGGAACTCACACCACCAATGATAGTACCAAGTTAAGACATTACAAATTAATCAGCTAGGCTGTCCCATTACAACACGTGGTTGCATGATTGACTCAGGTCAAAGGCTTGTAAGGTTAAGTCCTTAGAGTGATCAGGGCAAGACATCCACATACCCTCTGCCCATTGGGCCCACCTTGGCATACTCGCCCCTTGTCACTTGCCCCAATCTAAATTATTATCACCCAGTTGGTTACCAAGCACCACGTGCCATCAACAATTCAACATCATTGCGTGACATGACTCGCCACAACAACTCAATCTCATCGTGTGATTCCACATGACACACAAGTTCTTAACATTGTTCCATATTCCATTAATCAAGATTAATTATCAATGATTCCGACATGTGATGACGTGGCATGGCTAAGCAACTAATACGGACTAATCCTCCAATGTTGATCATAATTATTAACCAACTATATTGAACCAATCTAGGGTGACAATGGATCATGGCATTCAATGACAAGGTAGGGTATAGATCAATCGGTATATTAGCTACGCCCAATTTAATTTAAAACAATTGTATATTTGAAATATGTGCAATAGGGTAGAACAAACATAGCAATTTTATAAACATGGGTTCAACATGATCAAAGCACAACTTGCCTTAGAATAGGTTCTGGTCTTGCTCTGAAACTTGATCTCGAGTTGTTGGATCTTCCTCCGAAGCGTCGCACAATTCAACGCTCAGCGCTGCATCAAAGAGAAAAGCAAATAAATACCAAAACAGAGAGCAATTTAACTCCAAAAATCAAATAAAATTCACTATTAAATAGATCTCAATTTTACAAATTTTTAGAAATTTGAATCACTCAAATCCGAGTTACGATGCAAAAGATATAGCCTTTTAAAGTTTGAATAAATACTGAAAATACAGAAATTGGAAATTCAGAATTTCTCGATTTATTTTATACCGAAAAACCTGATTTATTGCATCATCGCGACGTCACTGCCACCGGACCAATCACGAGCCGCCACGTCACCACGGTCCACAGACCCGGTCCACGGTTTGGATCTGGTCCACCGTGGACCCGGTCCACGTCTCTTCGGCACCCGTGCCGACACGCGGCTACGCCTGACTGGCTACGGCGCCGCCCACGATGCGCGCCCGATTGCCGACGCGTGGCAGGATCGGAACCACCCGTGGAAGATCGGACGGTCCCGGATGATGGCAACGACAGCACTCACGTGGCTTAATCCGATGCGTTCACAGAAGATCGGACGGCCACGATCCAACGAGCGGCGCGACGGCGAGGTCGGTGGCGCAGCTTACCGGAGCCGAGGAAGAAGATGCTCTCGACGGCGGAATAGCACCGAATAGGGCGCAACTCAGAGCGGATCTGGTAGAGCGGTTCGCTGGCAACACGACGAGATACACAGCTACGGCGGAGACACACCGGAGCGACTAGACGACGGGGAGAAACCTTCGATTGCGGCGGCACAACTTCGGCGAGCAAGAACTCGATGACGGTTGGCTTCCGGGTGACGGCGGCGGCAAAGCGGAGCGGCAAGGCGAATCTCGGGAGGTGGCGGCTGTGCTTTATAGCCCTCGGGGCGTGCGCAGCGCGAAATCGGAGACGGTCTCGTGGCGGCGCGAGTCCGGCAAAGAACACGGAGCGGCGACGTGGCCTCATCTCGCGGCCCACGTGGCTTCAATCCGACGGCTCACATGCATCGGCGACGCGGCAACTCTTGATCGCTCGATCAAATCCAACTACCGAGGCCAAGGCGGCTAGGGTTTGGTGAGACGGCCGCTGGCCGCCGGCGGGCCTCACGCGCACAGTATTGGGCTTCGGCCCAATACTGTTCCAAAAGGATTTTTAACACTTTATTAATTTAAATAATTCTAGAAATTAATTTAATTGGTTTTAGGCAAATAAATATTCAGGAAAAATCCAAGAAAATTCTCAAAAATACTTTGAGACATTCTGGACTCAAATAAAATATTTTTGGCAAAACTTTATTTTAACTTTGCATAAATTTAAATGGATTTGATTAAAAGGTCAATAAACTTAATTTAACATTATTTCAAATAAATCCAGAAAAATCCAAATAAATTCCCGAAAATCATAAATGCACAAATAACCAATAAAATAACATTTAAGCAAATTTTGGGATGTTACAATATGCCTTATGACAAAAATATGATGAAGAAGATTGGCTTTAGCATGCCAGGTTTGGTCACATAAGCTTTCAATCCCTAAACAACTTGTCACAGGGTGGTATGGTCGGTGGATTGCCGGAAATCGAGCACAAGGAGCAGCTATGTGAAGCCTGTTTGCTAGGAAAGCAGAAAAGGAAGCCATTTCCTCATAAGTCCTTATTTCGGGCTAATACCCATTGGAACTCATCCATGCTGATTTGTGTGGTCCGATAAATCCACCGACACCAGTAGGAAATAAGTATTTCTTGTTGATGGTTGATGATTACTCACGGTTTATGTGGGTGGTACTGATCAAAAGCAAAGATGAAGCTTTGCTTGGTTTCAAGAAGATCAAAGCAGCGGCAAAAGTTGAAGTTGGAAGAAAAATGAAGTCGCTTCGTACTGATCGGGGAGGAGAGTTCGTCTCACATAACTTTGAAGACTTCAGTGCATAAGAAGGGATCAGACGACTTTTAATAGTTCCTTACTCACCGTAGTAGAATGGGGTTGCGGAACGTCGGAATCAAACGATACTCGGCACTGTGAGATGTCTTCTCAAGAACAAATGTATGCCAGGACGTTTTTGGGGAGAAGCAGTGGCTACGACTGTTTGTCTTTTGAATCGTGCTCCAACCCGCAGCAATGAAACTGGAACTCCATATGAACTCTGGTACAAGAAGAAACCGAATGTGAGTCATCTTCGGATTTTTGGATGTATTGCCCACATCAAAGTACATGTACCTTATCTGAAGAACCTTGAAGACAGAAGTATGAAGGTAGTCTTCATTGGGTATGAGACCGGCTCAAAAGCCTATAGGTTTTATAACCCAAGTTCTAGCAAGGTGGTAGTCAGCCGTGATGTGGTCTTTGAAGAAAAGGCACAGTGGACTTGGGATGAAAATGATGAAATAGAGTCTGACAATAATCATCAAGGGATTTTCTCGGTTGAATTTGATATTGAGGCTGCGTCAGGCTCAGATGCACGAGCTGCGGAAGTGGAACCGGTTGATCAAGAGCAAAATGTTGAAGTAAATGATCAAGACACTGGCGAAACTCCAGAACAAATACAGGGGTATTCTTCTCCAATTCCAAAGAAGCCTCGGAGGAACTTCGATGCATCGTAGCGAGCAACGCCAAGCTCAGATTCTTCTTCAGAAGGACCGGTACATTATCGGTTACTAGAAGATATATATAAAGCCACATCTGAAATAGAATTGCAAGAATCTGGGTTGATGTTGTTAGCATTGGAAGAACCGGCTTGTTATCTTGAAGCAATGAAGGAAAGTAGCTGGAAGAGAGCAATGGAAGAAGAACTAAAGTCGATTAAGGAAAATGAAACGTGGGAGCTTGTATCCCAGCCGGAAAAACAAAAAGCAATTGTCTTAAAATGGGTATTCAAAGTTAAGAAGGATTCATCTGAAAGGGTTGTCAAGTATAAAGCTGGTCTCGTCGCAAAAGGGTATGTACAAAAACATGGAATTGACTTTGAAGAAGTCTTTGCTCCAGTAGCTCGCATTGAGACAGTAAGATTACTCATTGAGATGGCGGCCCATGGAAATTGGGAGGTGCATCATATGGACGTTAAGTCCGCTTTCTTGAATGGAGACTTGAAGGAAGAGGTATATGTATCACAACCACCTAGTTTTGTTGATGATCATAAACCTCATTTTGTGCTAAAGCTCAGGAAGGCACTATATGGTCTTTGACAAGCACTTAGAGCATGGAATGCTAAACTTGATGAGAGCCTTATGTCGCTTGGTTTTGAGAAATGTCCTCATGAGCATGCTGTTTACCGGAAGCAAAGCAGGAGTTCTATCATTGTGGTAGGAGTATATGTGGATGACTTAATCATCACTTCCTCATCTCATGAAGACATTGAAGATTTCAAGAATCACATGAAGAAGCTTTTTAATATGAGTGATCTTGGACCCTTAAGCTATTATTTGGGAATTGAAGTGAAGCCATCAGCTAGAGGTATTTCATTGTGTCAAGCTGGATATGTTGCAAGAGTGCTTCAGCAATTTGGCATGAAGGATTGTAATTCTTGTCAGACACCCATAGAAAACCGACTGAAATTGGTCAAGCAAAGCAATGATCCAAAAGTGGATGCAACTATGTATCGAAGTATAGTTGGATGTTTGCGGTATTTGGTGAATACCCGTCTGGACATTGCCTTTGCTGTTGGATATGTCAGCCGATTCATGGAAGCCCCAACATCTCAACACCTTGCGGCGGTGAAACATATTCTGAGATATTGTAAGACCCCCATTTTTGATATTGAATACCAACAATGGGTTCCCTATGCATACTGTACTAGTCCCATGATCAGTTGCTAGTACACACAGATTACAAATTGAAATCATATCCATACACAATAATATTGCATACGCTAAGCGTCTTGAGATTACATAATAGTATTACAAGCCAAAAACTTGAAACTAGCATCGGAAACATTATTTCTCTTGCAGTATGCCCATACACCCTCAGGCAACAGACAAGGTAAAGCTCTAGAAAAGATGTCATCATAACCCCAGTGTCCTGTATGGTCGTAAATATCATTGGGGTACTCGGTATCATCACCTAAAAACAACATTGATAGCAAGATTGAGTACATTGTGTACTCAGCAAGACTTATAGTGTATCACAGATACAAGTATAAATAAATGCAGGTTATAGCAATGGAAAATTTTCTACAATTATTTTGCATTGGCAAATTAAAGCATAATCATATGCCAGATTGCAACCGAAATTTGTAAAAGAGCATCTATTGTACTAACAAAGTATTGATATAGTGATAAGATCATATTGCAGTCTACCCGATTGATTCAATCCATTCCCATGTCATTCCCTGACATGAAGTGTATTCCAAAACACCATTTCCCCATCAAATCATTTTGGAATTATTAAAACTCTAACCATGTGATGATGTTACCAAGTGCCTTTGACCGTATGCGCAGCTAATTAATTAGATTTACACTCTGCAGAGGTGTACAACTTTACCCACAAGAAATGATCTGCCATTTTTGCCAGGCCAATTGACACTTTTTCTTTTGGGGTGTCGGCATGGTGATCACGACATAATCGTTATATTGTCTAGACCTAACTTTGCACCAGCCCGATGACGTTGAACCCTTGTTATGGAGAAGAAACATAATTAGGTAAAATATAACAGTCCATCTCTATATGTAGATTATTAACATTGGCAGTCCATCTCTACAAGAAATGATTTCTTCCCATAACAAGGTATACACCGTTGTACCGGCATGCATTTTCCCACACCTCGGTGTGCAAGCCCCGTACAAGCAAGCCCAGAAAGGATTGCTCATACTATCTCCGGCCTACCAATGTGCAAAGCTAGATCTAAGCAACTTAATAGATTAAAGCTGCCCATAATAGCACCTGTGGTTGCACGGTTTTCTTGGCTTGAAAACAACCCATAGCTCGGTCCTTAATCCGATACGGGTAATACTCCTCCCTACACTACGTACAAGTCTAACCCTTGCACAACCGGCTATTGGCAATAATTGCCTGCATCTAAACCATAGTTTTATTTTGAGTTTTTAGTCAAAATATCCACAACCGACAACATAGCATATCCAATATTTTCAAATTCCCAAGAAGCAGTTTGATTTGATCATCTATTTCGTTGCTAAAATGAGCATGGCTAAGCATGATTATTAATCGTATATTACCCAAGTTGACATTATGTAATGTCTACCCTTTTTCTATGGTTATCAAGGTTCACATGTCCATACTTATCAAGGAATTTCCATGAAACACCAGGTATATATACCAATATTCCATTATAGCATTTTTATGACAAGTACGCACATGCATAATAGTTTTGCAAGCATTGAAAGTAATTATTTGAAATAATAGGATCAAAATGATCAAGGGGGTGTTTGCCTTGCTGATCGTTGTCAGGTATAAATTCTGGATCGTCGGCAAGGTCGTCGTCTACCAACTCAAGTTCGTCGGAATCTACTCGTCGATCATCAGGAATATACAATAAACAGCAAATCAAAATAAGGGCAAAAAGAAGACAGATAGAAAATCCAAATAAAAGCTTATAAAGAGAAACATGAGTATTCATTAGTAAGGTTATGATTCGTGTTTATGTGGTTATACTGTCTTTTTTTTATGTTTACCTTTACTACTTTTGGACTAAATGATATCAAGTGTTTCTTGCTTCATGTGAATTAATCATTTTATTTTAATGAATTCTAGATGCTAAAATTATTTAGAGAAGAAAGATTTGTCTTACAGTGATAGCATAAAGTAGTATGTTGTTAATAGGATTCGGATGCAAAGCAATATATTTATAGACTTTTAAATTAAACATTTATCATCATGCTTCTTGCTGTTATGAATGTATGACATATTAGGTTATTTACCACATCTTCATGTACCAATTATTAGATGCATGTATGTTCTTATATGAACACAGCCTATTTGCATAAACCATTATCTATCCAATGTTTTTACCTAGCCTAACATCATGCTGAAAAGAAATATGCTTAGCAACCTTCTGAATTTCATTTCTATTAGATCATCTATTATTGCATCATTAAACTAATAATGTCAGACTTTAGTAGTAAAGACCTAAGACAAACTAGATAACCAAATATTTTTATATGTATGGGGTCCTACCAGAATGAGGATCATAGCAAAATTGATCCCATACAAAATCAACTTTATTTGCAAAGTTTCTACATTTAGTCTATTTTCATAACTTCTATACACCTCTGTATTTAAATATTTTTCTAGAGTAGCTTTTCAAAGTATTTTTGCATATTCTGGAAGGTCTTGATTTTATATGAATTTATAAATTGGTTTCATATCATTTGGATTTCAAATGCAAAAGATATTCAAGTTTGAATCCAAGTCGGTTATGAAAAACAGGAAAATAGCAAAATACGTTTTCAGAATACTGAAAACGTCTTTTGCTTCGTGCCAATAGTTCCCATTCAAAATCGACGCAGACACTGACAGCTCGGGCCCACATGTCAGCCGGCCGAAACAGGGCATGAGCTAGGGCTCGTCGCCGGCGAGGATCCGGTGACTTTTCGGTCCGGCCGAAGGCACGACTAGCATCAGCACACTTTTGCGCACCTAATGGTTGTACCCATTCCTACCGGTGACTAGCCAAACCACCTTACCACCGTGGCTATGCAGCGGCGGAAGAGGCGGCGAGCCGTGCCGGCGACAGAGAGCTCCACTGGATGAATCGGTTCCAGTTCTAGCATCAGGGTAACCTAAGCATTCCATTTTACCTAATTGGGGCTATAAAGATTTGACGGGTGAGCTCAACACCGATCGCGGTTTCGGAGAAGAAGGGGGCTCGGTGTCGGCGAAGCTCCAGTTGACGATTCCTGAAAAAGACAGAGGGTTTTTAGTGCTTGTGAGTTGGTAATGCTATAATGAAGAGCAATTGAAGAATGGTTGCTTGTACCACCTTCAATCGACCACACAGCGAAAGCTTGGGTTCTTCGGCTGATTCGGGAAAATGCAAAATTGGCAGAGCTTGGTGGAATAGGATGGATTAAACTAGGGGGGTTTTGAAGCACGGTCTCTAGCGATCTTTCTCCGGTATTTATAGGCCAGGGGAGATGCTGTAGAGAAGCTCACACTGGGTGTGAACTCGGTGCAGTTTTGCGGCAGCAGCACAAGAGAAGGCATGGGCCAAATTGCGGGAAATCAGGGCAAGGACGATGCGTGGCAAGGTATTGATGAGGCGGTTTCCTCGAGCGGCGTGAGGTTGCAGCGGTGGCGGGAGCTATAGCCGGCGATCTTTGCTCAGTCACGCGTGAGAGCTCAGCCGAGAGGAGAGGAAGAAGACAGGGGCTATGGCTGACGGGTGGGACCGCACAGGAGAAAGGGCCCGCATGGCAGTGAAGGAAGAAGAGAACTTCGGTTCCAACTGCGAGCAGGGTTGATTTGGGTTCACTGAATCCATTACCTATCTAATCGGTAAATTAATGAGGAATTTAATGAGTCTACTAAGGATAAGTTGGCACATAATATTAAATTTTCAGATTGATTTGATGTCTGTGGAATTTGTAAAAATTCTGCCAATGCACTGTGCTCACTTTTGTGCTTTCGGATTCTGATTTATTTGAGTGTTTATATCTCATTCAAAACTTTGGAAACTTTTTGTAAAGGTTCCTTATGGCTACATTAACCTCCTGTAAAAATTGCGACTTCAAATTCTAGATAGTTTATTTAATAAAATTCTGACACTGATATTTCTAGATTTTCAACTTTTTGTTTTTGAATTTTTATAAATATCAAATATAAAGATTATCTCCTGATATTTTTAATGTAGATGTCTCTACCTAGTTTTAAGATAATATAAAAAATTTCACATCGAATTTATGAAAATTTAATTTCTGACATATTTACTATTATTAGTCATGATTCATTAAATTACCTTTCTTTTCATCTTTTAATACTTTGACCTGACTTTAAAATTATATTTTAGTGTTTTGGATAGCTCCACGAATTTTACAGGGATTTTTATTATTTTGTTGTTTTACAAATCTTTTCTTATCACTTATGTAATGTTTGGATGATTATCAAAAGGGATTTTCCCTTTAAGCAATAATCAAAGGAAGTCAAGAAAACTCAGAGAAAATTCAGAAAAACCAGGGAAATGCAAAAATAAAATTTGGTTTAAATATTTACTTGATTTCTTATTTTTACTAGATTGACAGGATGTTACAGATATGTAAGTGGAACACTAAAGTTTGGATGTTTTTACAAGAAAGAATGCAGTGAAGAGATGAGGTTGACTGGCTATTGTGACAGTGATTTAGCTGGGGACTTAAGTGATCAGAAAAGTACCACTGGGATTGTATATTTCTTCGGGTCAAGCCCGATCACTTGGATGTCACAAAAACAAAGAATTGTTGCTCTTTCATCATGTGAAGCTGAGTATATAGCAGCTGCAAGTGATGCCTATCAGGGAATATGGCTGGCTCGGTTGCTCGGCAGCCTTCAGAGGAAACCAGTGGAGAAATTTGAGCTGAAAGTTGACAATAAAGCAGCAATTTCTTTGTGTAAGAATCCTGTGTATCACGAAAGGAGCAAACACATTGATACTAGGTATCATTTTATAAGGAAATGTGTTGAAGATGAAGAAGTTAAAGTTACTTATGTCAGATCTGAAGATCAGAAGGCTGACATGTTAACCAAGGCACTTGGACGGGCAAAATTTCTGGAATCACGATAGAAGCTAGGCGTGATGGATGTGGGGACTGAACATCAAGTTTAGGGAGGTGATTGTTGAACTAAACTTGCTGTTTGAGAGTCCCAGGTAACTAAGTTCTTGTTTGTTTCGCATGCTGAGTAGATTCTCTATTCTGTTTAGATAGTTACAGAGTCCAGAGTTTTATGTTGTCGTAATTGAGTTAGCTTTGGATGGTGGTTGAACTAATTGCCGGACTAGCTACAGGATGTCACGTCGGTTATAGCCTTATCTGGTTAGCTAACAGAGTTTGTTTAGATTATGAGTTTGTTTGGGAGATCTCCAAAAATATATCTGTAACTTTTTCTATATAAGAGTTTTGAGAAATCAGAAAACGCTGCGGCAGCATTGCAGCACAAAAATCATTGTTTCGTTGTTTGCTGTATTGCTATTTGTGTTCTCAGGTTGTTGCTCTGCGCTATCTCTGAACTTCCATCAATTGAGTTCGGACTGGTAGCATACAAGCAAGGACAAAGAGAACATTGACAGGTGAAGATTGAATCGGTGATCACAATAGTGCGGAACTAAGACGTTACATTTCAAGAGCTGTCGATCGTACTAAAAGCGACGAACAGTAGATATCTGTATGTGGCTCTGGGTGGCGCCTCACGAAGCATCGCTTATTACTTCCGAATGCAAACACATCCATTTCCAGAGAGTTGGTGCAAGCATGCATATATGAACCAATCAAGTCAAAAACAACACAAAAGAATCTGACAGCTGATCTAGTCTGGTGCCTAAAGAAGCATGCATGCTTGCTAATTCTGAAACAAGAATATGGGTATACTAGATGCGTAATGGGTCCGCGCGTTGCTGCAGGCGGAAAGAATCGCCGACACACGCAGAGATTCTAACAACAAAGGAAATCTTTTATAGGATACTGTTGGCACTAAAAACTTGAAGTAGGGTTCTTGGCTACAGCACACCAGACGAACACATGGTTCAGAGCGTGCCAACTGATTTGACCCTGCAATCGGTAAGGACAAATGCAAAACTTGATTAAATCCGATATTGAAAGACAATCGGCTTAGATCTAATCAGCTAAAAGCCAATCAAATCAAAATAAGGGGTAAGTCTAATTAGCCGATGAAGGCAAATCAGAGGGTAAAGGTAGATCGACTCTGAAGAAGGCGATGCGCAACAAAATCAGAGCAAATCGAACCTAGGGCGTAATTAATGAAGATAAATAATCGGCGATGCGCAACTTTATTAATTGAAACCAGATTACAAGAAGACTAAATTACAAAACTACTCCTAGTTTACGAGAAAAGAGAACAAAGTAGAATTGTGAATTTGATTGTTGTTATTCGCTGCTTACTCTTGTCCACCTTTTATACCCACCGGCCGATAGAGTCCTCGTAAAATACGCTATGAGCAGTATCCGTGTCAGCCTCTATTTTGAGGATGCTTTCCTTAACGATCTATCTTGTTTCCAAATATCTTCAATCCGTATCCTGGTTATATCTTATTGACTTCGGACTGCCGATTTTTACCGTGTCTGCCAATTTTTGGTGCAAACATATGCCCCCCATTTTTGGGAGATGACTCGTTATCTGCCAAAAATTCTCACTTGTCGACTTTTGTTCCATCGGCTTTTATCAATTCTCATATAGTAACCGTCGTATTTATTGCGCCATAATTTTCTGACGCGCATATCGTGCGTTTTAACTGCTTGCGCCCCTCGATATCCTTCTTCTCGCCTTTTTATCTTTTTACCTAGCTATAAAATGCGGCCCCCACACTGTCATTTTCACGCACTCAAGCTCTCCAGACCAATGCGATCAGCTTCTTCACTCCTCGCTGACAAGCCTTCAGAGCACAAGTTCAGTTGAGCCGTCTTTCCCAAATCGGTTGAAATGGATCCGAGTCAGGTACTCATCCCGATCCCACATAGCACTGACCAGTATTACTTGGGACCTCTAGGAAACATAGATGTCAACACTGTTACAAACCAAGAAATTCCGCATCTTCCTCTGTCAGCTTCTGGTCACAATATAGAAGGATGGAATGGTAGCTGTAGGGCTTGGCTGACAGCTCCTAAGGGGCGGAGAAATCGGTTTATTAGGGTGGCAGCTCAGAAGAGGGAATCATGGGAGAGAATGGGTATAGCTGAATGCATGCAACTTTCTTTAGCTGATCCAGAAGCCAATGAGTCCTTAGTGGCCACGGCCTGTTATTTCTGGTCGGATTGCTTTAACGCCTTCTTGTTTCGTACGGGTCCCATCGGCCCAACTCTTTTGGACGTGGCTCAGTTGTGCTGCCTCAGACCAGATGGCGAGCAAATATCGGCTTTTAGCGGTAAGCCCAGATATAAACTTATCAGATCGAAGGGTGAAGGATGGGCTAAGTATATCGGCAATAATAACAAAGTTAATGGGCCCGTATCGGATGAAGAACACATTGCCTTTCTTAACCTTTGGCTAGACCATTTTCTATTTTGTGGTGCATCTCTTGGACCGACACAAGTATATCAAGTCATAGCAGAACGGCTTGTTGAAGCCCGACGGCTAGCCTTAGGCAAGACTTTGCTTGGAGCTGTATATCAAATGTTGTACGTAATGAGTCGGCTTTTTACTAGTTTTGGGCAATTTACTGTCGGCAATGTAGGGGGACCAATGTGGTTAGTGTAGATTTGGCTGTATTGCTTGTTTAGCCATACTTTTAACCTGGATCTAATCGACGGGACTCCGTTCCCAAGAGATGATACTCCTGAAGGTACACCTTTCCAGTTCAGAGAATGCCGATCCTTTGATGAAAAGTTCATGATGTTCTCCGGTAATGAGACAAGAATCACCCCCATCGGCTGTAGGAAATACTTGGCATTTTTTCTGCAACTTGATACTGAAGATTTTAAGCAGCAAGGCTTTTTCAGTTACAGTTCTGCAGTTGATTTCTCTTGGCCTACTTTCTTGCATTTAGAAGCCGATAGTTCTTCAATGCCCAAGGAGACATTAGACTTGTACAAGCTTTTTGTTTCTCCGTGTGTTCTGCATGTCGGCCTTCATACTAGAAACCAGACATTCCAACCATCCTACGAGTTTTATCACCCATCGGTCTATGCAAGATAGTTGGGTTTTGGCCAAGTTATTCCGAGTCTGCAACTTCTTGATCGGCTACAACCCAGGGCTAGGGTAAGGAACGTTGCTGCAGCCAAATTGGTTTTTGAGATAGCCGATGAGCTTCAACTTCGCAGTTTTCCCCATTTCTTCCTGAATGCTCGTCGGGCAGGTGGCTTCACATCGTGGTGGTCAGCTATTGCAGAATCATTGTATATGGAGAAATCTCCATCATTCATAATCAAGGAATTCTTCCCAGATTTGCCAGAGCCGGCGTTAGTGTCTAACAGCGATTCTAGCAGTGAAGCTAGTTCGTCAGGTTACACTAACACAAGCATAGTAGACGTAACAGGCGAGGTATCGGCTTTAATCAACTATATTCTTTATTCCTTTTAATTATCTAAGATAGGTTTTTGACCAATCTTGTTTATTTGCAGACCATGGGCGCTGGCAAGAAGCCTATTTCTAGAAAATCGGGCAGTGGCCAGCAAAGCAAACGGCTACATCAATCGACCGGCCTTACTGGGTATACGTCGGGTACCCTAGGCATTCAAAGTCCGTCGCTGCCGAACATAGAGAAACAACAGCAGCCCAGTAAGCATATCCTGATCGACTATCACCTTTCTCATACTCCTTCTAATTACTAACTTTGTAGCTGATTATTATTTCAAAAAAAAGAAAACCAAGTGCACTAAAGCTCCAGCCAAAAGGGGTTCGAAGCCTCAGGAGCACAGTGGCGAAAGCTTGCCACATGCGTCGGCCACTGGAGGGGTAAGTTTTTTCCTTCATAGACTTCATAATGAAAACCATCATGGAGTTGGCTCTAACCTTTCAAACTATCTTTATGCAGCCAACCGCATCGGTGCAAGTGGCGAATATTTTAGCCGATCTGCCCGGCATTTCTATGGAGGCTCTACCTCCTTCTTCCCAACCGACGCTGCTGGCCCCGATAATTGCTGCGGTCCCAGAATCATCTAATCCAATGGACTTGCTGGGCTTTATTTTGGCTGATCTGGACAACCCAAAGATCATGGCCACAGATGATTATGACACTGAGATAAGGAAAAATTTTGAAGTATCAAATGAAGTGTCGGCTGTAGTGACTTCGGCTCCTGGAATGCAAGAGCGTCTCGACAAGCTCTTTGACTTGGTGATGAAGCCTCAATTAGAGATTCTTGCCAACAACCAACCGATACACGATGCCATAGCAGCCGTAAAAGCCGATTTAGCTCCAGAGGTGATGGAGGCGCTCCTAAATGTCTGCCATTTGGATGAGAAGCTGATTAAATTTAAAGGTCCTTCCCACGTAGGGGACCACTTACCGAATCGGCTATCTTTCGATCCGATGGGTAGTATAGTCTTCCATACCAAATCAGCTTCACTAAAGGACTTGAACATGACTTTTTTGTTGTACACCCTAGCCACCCTCAACTTATTTTTCTTAAGCCAATCTAGTGTAGTTAGACGTATCTCCGCCAAGTTGTCTAGATTATCGACCATCAACCCTTTATAATCTGGAGCCGATAACTCATTCTGCTTGGCCACACGAATAGAATCGATGTTGATTTCTACGGAAAAAACGGCCTCCTGGCCATAAACTAGCTGATAAGGTGAAAGTTTAGTCGATCCATGGTACGCTAACCGATATGCCCATAATGACTCCGATAATGTCGAATGCCAATTCCTCGACTTTTCTTCAATTTTTCGTTTGATCAACTTAATCAACGTCTTGTTGGACGACTCGGCTTGCCATTAGCCTGAGCGTAATATGGTGATGAGTTGAGTAATTTAATACCCAAACTTTTGGCGAAAACTTGAAACTCATCAGATATAAACACTGTGCCTTGATCGGTCATAATTGTCTGCGGGATACCGAACAGGTGAATTATATGTTCATTGATAAACCCGATGGCCTCAACACTTGTCACTTTTTTGAGGGGTATGGCTTCAACCCAATTGGAAAAATAATCGGTCGCGGCCAAAATAAACTTATGGCCTTTACTTGAAGTAGGGAATATCTGGCCGATTACATCGATTCCCCATCCTTTGAGTGGCCACGGTTTGATGATTGGGTGCAGAGCTGATGCTGGTGCAAGCTGTATATTACCAAACTTTTTGCAAGTCTGGCACCCCTTATAATATCGAGAATAGTCTTCCATCATTGTTGGCCAAAAATACCCTGTCCGTCTGAGTATCCATTTCACCTTATGAGCTGATTGGTGAGATCCACAAATTCCTTCATGCACTTCGCCCATTACTACCCTGGCTTCATCGACTCCAAGGCATCTTAGTAACAGTCCTTCCAATGTCCGGTAATATAATGTCCCACCTAGGACTACGTATTTCAGTGCCTGTTGTCTTATCTTGCATTCTATCGGCTTAGATGGATCGATGAGGTACTCTTTTATCCGTGTTCTCCAATCATCAATATCAACACAAATCACTGCCTTATCGACTAACTCATGCTCTTGGTATCGGCTAAAGTGTTTATATCTCGACGCTTGCTGAGCCAACATATTAGCCCTACAGTTCATTTCCCAGGGAATATGGCTGATAGCAAATGAAGTAAATGAGCCGATTGCATCGAGGCATTGTCCTAAATATTCGAGTAACACCTCATCGTGACATTGGTATTCTCCTTTTACCTGTTGCACAACTAATAAGGAGTCACCATAAGCCTCGACAGTGCCTGCTCCAATAGTCTCCAACAACTACACACCTTTGAGTAGTGCTTTGTATTCTGCCTGATTATTAGAGCATCAGCTATTTAGCCGAAATGCAAACGCAAAATTGTGCCCCTTTGGCGAAATAAGCATTATACCAACATCGTCACCTTCCTTACATACTGATCCATCAAAATACAGTTGCCACGAAGCAACAGAAACTATATTAACGCAAGTATCGTGCCCTGTTATAAAATTGGCAATAACCTGTCCCTTAACCTCCTTAGCCGATTCATATGACAGGTCGAACTCTATTTGCCGAGTCGACCTCGCAGGATTGGAGCTAACAACATATACTTTATAACATCGGTTTTGCATACTACCTTACAAGCCGATGCTAAGATATAATGCCTTAACTTCATACATGCAAAATATAAAAATAAGAATAACTTTTCGACGAAAGGGTACCTGACCTCAGCATCCAATAGGCATCGACTTAAATAGAAAACTACTCTTTCTTTACCATCGGCTTCTTGTGCCAGGACAGCTCCGATAGTCTCTTCCTCGGCCGATATGTACAGCTTGAAGGGAACACCTTTACGTGGTGCGGCCAAGACTGGAGGACTAGTCAAGTACTCTTTAATATCATCAAAAGCCTTTTGTTGATCAACTCCCAAGAAAAATTCCTGATCATCTTTTAACTTCAGCAGAGGGGTAAACGCGCGAATCTGACCGAAAAGGTTGGAAATAAATCACCAAAGATAGTTGATTTTGCCTATTAACTTTTGCAACTCATTCTTGCATGTCAACAACTTTGTCTTGGTTATAGCCTTCACTCTTTCTTGGTTAACTTCGATTCCCCTCTCATGAACCATAAAGCCCAAAAATTGCCCTGCCGACACACCAAATGCGCATTTGAAAGGATTCATTTTCAGGCCATGTGCCTGTGTATTGTGAATACTCTTTCTAGATCGGCTAAGTGCTGTAAATTATTCCTGGATTTCACCATGACATCGTCGATGTATATTTCGACAATATGGCTGATTAAATCATGAAAAATCAGATTCATTGCCTGCTGATAGGTTGCGCTAGCGTTCTTTAAGCCGAATGTCATAACCGTCCACTCAAATAGCCCTATTGCGCCAGGACATCTGAAGTCGGTTTTAGGTATATCAGCTTTTACCATAAATATCTGATTATATCCAGCATTACCATCTAGAGAACTAATAATTCTATTTCTGGATGCAGCGTCGATAAGCATATCGGCTATTGGCATCGGATACTCATCTTTTGGTGTGGCTTTATTCAAATCTTTGAAGTCGACGCACACCCTAAGCTTTCCATTTTTCTTCATCATGGGAACAATGTTAGACACCCACTCTGTGTATCGGCAAGGCCTGATAAATTTGGCCTCCAATAATCGCTCTATTTCTTCTTTTATAATTCTGTACAAAGCTGGATTAAACCTTCGAGGAGATTGTTTAAACTGTCGATAACCTGACTTTATAGGTAGCCGATGTTCAACAAGCTGACGGCTTAATCCAGGAATTTCATGATATTCTCAAGCAAAATAATCTTTATAATTTCTAAATATTTTGACCAACTTTTCTTTATATTCTGCATCTAAATTTGCACTAATAAAAGTAGGTCTCTTCCTATTGCCATCTCCTATATTGACTTCCTCAAGCAGGTCAGTCGATGCGAATCCTTGGCCTAACTTCTCGATTTCTTGAAAATCTTCAATGGCCTCACAGCTATCCGTCATTTGCTGATAGCTTTGCATTTTGTTTTGTAACGTCTTTATTGCTTGGTTGGCCCCCATCGGTGCAAAACCTTGTTTGTCCGATCAAACGTGTTGGGTCTCACGCTAATCGTCATAAGCCCTGCCTTGCTGATGCAAATGAAATCGCAATAGTCTAATACTTTGCCTGATATGCACTCAGCTTCTTCATGTTGCCAATTCGCATCCGAACTAGCCATAGCAATATGAGACGATGTATCGGCTAGAACGACTTTGACCTCGTCCCCGTTCCATTGAACGAGTAACTGATGCATAGTCGATGGGATGCAACAATTTGCATGTATCTAGTCCCTTCCAAGCAACACACTGTTGTTGCCTTTGGCATATATTACAAAGAAAGCAGTCGGCAATATTTTGCTGCCGACGGTCAATTCTGTTACCATAACGCCCTTAGCTTCGATGGGGTCGCCTGTGAAGTTATCCAAAACCATGTTAGTTTTGATTAAGTCTTCATTAGACTTACCCAGCTTCTTACATGTGGTGTATGGCATCAGGTTAACCGTTACTCCTCCATCCACCAACATTTGTGTAATCGGCTTGCCGTTTATATGCCCTTTTAAGTATAGCGGTTTAAGATGCCGATGAATGTCATTGGGTCAAGAAGACTACCAGCTGACGCCAACTCCTGAGCGATAGTTTTCACACTATTCGTAATTATCGGCTTAAGTGTTGTGACGAGAGCCGATGATTGATTTATCAGAGCATGATGTACGGACTGTTAATCATAGTCAATAGTTTGGCTTGAGCGGGCAGATATCAACTTATCGGGCAATCTGCAACACCTGCATCACCAAGGGCGTTAACCGTCGGCAACGCGGTTTTTTGAGTGACACCGCGTCGAGTCTTCTGGTAGCAATTAAGCATCATATCTTCAAGAGCAACTTTTCGATTTTCAATTTCCTTGCGCTTCTCTGACATCAAATCATCCATTGTAGGGACGATTATGGCTTCAGTATTAAGATCAGATGGTGGAATTGACTTCTCTGACAAAGACATTGTGGTCCCACCGGCATGCCAAGAGTGTGTTGGCGCCAAAAACTTGAAGTAGGGTTCTTGGCTACAGCACACCAGACGAACACCTAGTTCAGAGTGTGTCAACTGATTTGATCCTGCAATCGGTAAGGACAAATGCAAAACTTGATTAAAGCCGATATTGAAAGACAATCGGCTTAGATCTAATCAGCTAAAATCCGATCAAATCAAAATAAGGGGTAAGTCTAATTAACCGATGAAGGCTAACCAGAGGGTAAAGATAGATCGACTCTGAAGAAGGCGACACACAACAAAATCAGAGCAAATCGAACCTAGGTCGTAATTGGTCAAGATCAATAATTGGCGATGCACAACTTTATTGATCGAAACCAGATTACAAGAAGACTAAATTACAGAACTACTCCTAGTTGAGAGAAAAGAGAACAAAGTAGAATTGTGAATTTGATTGTTGTTATTCGCTGCTTGCTCTTGTCCACCTTTTATACCCACCGACCGATAGAGTCCAGGTACAACACGCTGTGAGTAGTATCCATGTCGTCCTCTATTTTGAGGATGCTTTCCTTAACGATCTATCTTATTTCCAAATATCTTCAATTCGTATCTTGGTTATATTTTATTGACTTCAGACTGCTGATTTTTACCGTGTCTGCCAATTTTTGGTGCAAACAAATACCTAAAAATAAGGAAACAAAATTATCATAATTTTAAAAAATTGCAAAAGCTTGATCATAATCCGATTTTTTTTATGGTAACTCAGACATGCTCTTAGGATCCTTCTAACAAATTTTAAAGAATTTACAAATTTAATAGTTCAATTAAATCAGTGAACTTGATTTAAGTGTGTCATTAGCATTGTACGCCTCTCTAAAGATTATCCTTAGTAAAATGGCACTCAAAAGGTTTTTCTTTCCCTAGGCTTGTTTGGATAGGCTTAGATTAAAATCAAAACTCTTCGGATTAACAGAGATTGTAGTACAATGTTCTCTGCCCATCTGAAAGGATTAGACCTAATCAAACGCATCCAAACAAGCCCTAAAAATCTATCCTAGATCGATCTTAACCCTCCGATTTAGTCGTACACTCCATATTTGCTTTTTTTGGCCTTTCTCCCAGTCTATCTTTCCACAGAAGCTGGAATCGAATAATCTTTTCTTTCCTAGAAGCACCTGAGCGTGCCTTTGGCAATTTGGCATCTGCTGCTGATTCTGGTTGGTGCTAGTGCTAGACTGCTCGTGCGCACCATTATGCATAACTGCATATATGCCCTCTGCTTTGCACGGCCCAGGAAAACACGTGGGAATCGAAGTTTTTATCATTACTAGGAGGTATCACTAAATTAGTTTTGAACTTTTGTACCTCTTGATACCTTCACATTTAAAGTTTTGGTACCTCTTAATGCTAACTTAATGTATATTTTTTTATATTTCAAAACGTTAAAAAGTCTCCACAGGAGTATATACAACACCTAGAAGACCTAATTAAGAATCATAGCAGCCAAGGCTCGAGCAATCGAGCTTGTTTAGTAGTACTTACATTATCGTGGACTTGTAAAAATTGAAAAACCATGAGGCCAGAGCCCGAGCAGTGTAGCTGGCAACGGCGCTCTGTCAATCTTCCTCTTAATTGAGGGACTCCCTGTGCTTAGGCCATCTACGGTGTTGGTAAAATGGCTTGTTGGTAAATTTGTCGCTTCACTGTCCTATCATATTGGTGACAGATTTGCTTTTCTCGTGAATTGTTTAACACCTCCTTCACGGACCTATAGCTAAATACACTTGCTCGCTCTCCCTCCCCTATTTCACTTCCTGTAAATCATGAGTTACATTGCTCAGTGCAATGGCTAGCACCGTTGCTAAGAGCCAAAAAAAATAGGAGTTAACACTGATTGGTGGACTTATAGGCATCCACGTGACTAAGGGCCAGTTTGTTTCTGATTTTGATTCTAGATTGTCGCTCTAAAAGCTGAATAAAAAATAAACAATTCAATTTTAGAAATCGATTATCATAATTCAGTCCCCATTGTACACTCGAATTCACAATCCAACTTTAATATGTTTCTTTGAATTTCAAGAAATATAAATATAAAAATACACTGAACTTTGAAAATAAATTACCCACCAATCCTGTTACTCCCACCCGAGCCTATCTCCCCATTAGAGGTGAGCACTGGGCCGGGCCTGTCGGGGACTTGTTACTCCTGCGCAGTCAACAGCCCGCTGGCTCGAGTTCATTCAAGCCGGGAAACCAGCTCGACAGCAAGGTCAGGCTCGGAGGACCTGGTCGGGCATGCAGAACAGGTAGTTACCAAGTAAAAGGGGAGACTTAAAAGATAGAGTTAAAGTCAATCGTGGGCGACAATCTCGGGGCCGTTACCATCTGACTTCACTGCGCGTCTTGTCCGAAATTGGCGCCATGCTCCCGGGAATCTCTCCCGGCTATTACCGGTAATGGGCTATACAATAGAGGTATAAAATCTTACCCCCTACGTGGGGTAGAAGAGAGGAAAAGAAAGGCAATAGCACACACAACACAAAGAACCAGTGTTCGACCTCGGCTTGAGCACCTCTTGTATTCAACCATAGTGAATCGCCTCTGGGCAAGACTGGAGTAGAGCTGTTACCCGTACTGGCGGCTCGAACCAGTATAACTCCTCGTGTCAACCGCTCTCTTCCTCTCACTCTTAGAGGCGATCAGAGTTCCTCCCTTCGGACGAGCACGGTCTTGGGCTTTGCACTCACATCACTCTCACCTCCTTCTTGCGATCAGGTGATCCCGATCGTCGACAGCTAGCGCCCACCGTGGGGCCCGAGAGTTTCGCTTGTTCGAAGGAACTTCGTCGCTTTAATATCACCAAAACTTTCGGCTTCAACGACAGCATGTCACATTCGACGAGCTCGGACTCGGATGTGATCCCCGAGTACAAGGGCTCCACATCCATGTTCTCACCCTCGCCGCCGCCGCACGAGCGCCTTGCCTTCATGGCCGGCAGCCTCACGGCGGGCGCAAGGGAGGAGGACCGTGATCCGGAAACCCCAGAGGAGGCGCGGCGGTCGGCTCAGGTCTCCATCAGCCAAGCTATCACCACTCTCCGATGGGAGGCGCACAGGGAGATCCGCACCCCGTCCAGGCAGCTTAACCCTGCCCGCCTAGGCGCTTCCACCAATCGGGAACACTTGCGAGCACTGCCATTTAGTATCCATTATCCACTAATCGATAGTTTATTTTTCTGACAATATATATGTTCGTAACATGCACTGATCGATGCCTTCCGTAATCTCCTACGTCAATACCGACTAGGCTATACATTCGCTGCATACTGTAGCACCGCGTGCACACGCTACTGCAAGCAACTTCAGGTCCTTCCTCTCATTGCAATAGTGTAAATGGGCCGAGCTTGGGCCAGCACGACATGAAGCAGGCACAAAGTGTAAATGGGCCTTGCCTGGGCTCGCCGAAGGCAAGCCGGACCAGCCTGGCACGGCACAGCGGGCACGACAGGCCGTCACGGCCCAGTACGGTTTAGTCCCGAAGCACGATAGACTTGTGCCGGACCAGCCTGGCTCGGCCCGACGCCCACCTCTAGTCCCCATCCCTCCCACCCGAGCCCATCTCCCCTCGTGTTGTTCCTCTCTTCCCTCATCTTGTTTCCCTGGCGGCAAAAGGACGTCACCTCCTCCTCTCCACCCAAGCACGCCGATAGCAGGAGCCGCTCCTCCCTCAGCACCCGAGCTCCTCCTCGTCGCCTCCTCTGTCCAAGGGTATCTCTAGGCAATCTGCATCCATCCACAATAGCAAATCCTGCTCTTGCCATAGCCTCTCTGTCCCCAAATGCTCCGATTGCCCAAAGAGCGACTTGTAGAAGTTGTGTTCTAATGGGCTTGCTCCCCGATCAGCCCTTGTTCGTTTTATAGACTTCAAAGTGGGATTTTCATTCTTTATTATCGTTGGCCTAGTGCTCTTCTTGATTTCTTAGTAGGTGTGGTTTAAGGATATATATAACCTCTTCTGTAAGTATGAGGAGGCCACTAGTTTTGCAGTTTTGCTAGTATGCTTGAAGTTTCTACGAGGTTGATTTCATGGCGCCTGCGAGCAGACATTCTGTTGACTCCAGCAAAGACTCTCTTCATATATGAGGTTCATCCATTGCTACCAGAAGCTATATATGGTTATTTTTGTTACTTTCTTCTGTAATTCAGAAAGTAACATGCCATTATGGAATTGCATGGTTATTGTGCCAAGAGCTTGTAATTTGAGATGTCAGAACTGCATATATGCACTCCGCTTTGTGCCGGTGGCTTTAAAGCCTTTGCACGGCCCAGGAGCACACATGGGAATCGAAGTTTTTATCATTACTAGGAGGTATCACCAAACTACTTTTGAACGTTTGTACCTCTTGGTACTTCATCATTTAATTTTTTGGTACCTTTTAATACTAACTTAATGTATATTTTAATATCTTCTAAAACATTAAAAAGTCTCCACAGGAGTATATACAACACCAAGAAGACCAAGTTAAGAATCATAACAGCCAAGGCTCGAGCACTCGAGCTTGTTTAGTGGTACTTACATTATCATGGACGTGTACAAACTGAAAAACCATGAGGCCAGAGCCCGAGCATGTAGCAGGCACGACGCTCTATCAATCTTCCTCTTAATTGAGGGACCGCCTATGCTTAGGCCATCTACAGTGTAGGTGTTTGTAAATGAGAGATTTTACTATTCTTAGAAGGTAAAGTATTTCTTGGTACAATCTTAATATAAAATTTAGTACCTCTCAAGTATGGTAAAATGGTTTGTTGGTATATTGGTGAGAGATTTGCTTTTCTCGTGAATCGTTTAGCACCTCCTTCACGGGACCTTAGCTAAATAAAGTAATAAACTTGCTCTCTCCTGCCCCTATTTCACTTCCGGTAAATCATGAGTTACATTGCTCAGTGCAATGGCTAGCACCGATGCCAAGAAAAAAAATAGCAGGAGTCAACACTGATTGATGGACTTACAGATATCTATGTGGCTAAGGGCCTATTTGTTTCTAATTTTGATTCTGGATTCCGATCTTAAAAGCTGAATAAAAAACAAACAACCCGATTTAGGAATTAATTATCATAATCCAGCCCACCCCTGTATATTCGAATCTAGAATCCAATTCTAACATGCTTCTATAGATTCTGAGAAATACAAATATAAAAATGTCACTAAACTTTGAAATAAATTATCCACCAATCCCATTACATCTCCTATCCCTCCCACCCGAACCCATCTCCCCTCGGGCCGTTCCTCTCCCCTGTCTCGTTTCCTTGGCGGCGCAAGGACGTCGCCTCCTCTCCACCCAAGCACGCCGACAACAGGAGCCCCTCCTCCCTCAGCGCCCGAGCCCCTCCTCATCACCTGCTCTGCTGCCCTAAGGGTATATTCTAGCTAGATCTGTCCTGCTCTGTCAAAGGGTGTCTCTAGGCAATCCGTATCCAACCTCGATAGCATATCTTGCTCCTGCCATATCCTCTCTGTCCCCAACTGCTCCAATGAGGGTTTTGAAAACCGTGGTAAACCGCTTTTCCACTGTTTTCACGCATACCGGGCCAGCTCGGCAATTAGAAACGAGCGGTTTACCGCTCGAGTTCAAATTTGAATTCGAAAATTTTGAAAAATAAATTCATCCACAAAATTCCTAAAATTAGTATTAATTCCTCTGTGATCTATGGTGTAATTTTTTAAAAAAAACAAAATTTGAAGATGATTTTGAGCCATTCGATATCTAGAAAATAGAAAAGCCAGCCTGTGAGCCACCCGCAGGCCGACTGGCTGGCCCACCCGAGTGACCCAACTCCTCTACAAGGAAGTGGCTGCCCGAACGTGCTCAAACGACAAATCTCAACGTGTGCGCACTTCCCCATTCTCTCTTCTCACCGACCGTGATGTCGCCAGTCAGATTCAGTCGCCTTGCGATGTGAAACCACCGGGGAAGCTGTGGTTTTTCATTCGGTAAGGGTCATAAACCACTTGGTTTTTGCGGTTTTTCGAGGAGCTTTAGATTTTCACGAATGTCTACGAATTTCGCGGTTTTAGCTCGGTTTTCTCTCGGTTTGGGACGAAATTCAATCGGTTTTGCAGGGAAAACCGTTCGGCTTAGGTGAATACCGGAGGAAGAGGTACATATTCGGATATTCCATCCAATTTCATGAGCAATGCTTGAATTTCCATGGCACACAGATTGTGTCTCCAAGATTTTGAAACATGTCTTGTGCTACTCCAATTCGACTTTCGTTACATGCAATCGAAGTGCCAGTAGCTCGTACGACGCATAGCTTCACAGAAGTGAATTTTTTTCAAGTTCTAGTTTGTCAGAAATCAGCATTGTGTATGACTAATAATTTTCGTCCCAAATGGCAATTTTACACTTCCTTTGCTACTATATGTATGCATGGACATGGTCCAATAAAAATGGTCACTCTGACTCTCTTCATTTCATCGTGAGCATGCACCGACAGGAATTGAAGCAATATTTGTTCGGAGAGAAAGTGGTAGAGACTAGAGTAAGCATGTTTAGTACCAATTTTTGTTCAAATATATCCAGTAGCAATATTTACTTGAACATATTTTTGTATCAATATTTGTTTAATTATATTTGGTACCAATATTTATTCAAGTAGCAATATTTATTGAGGTACGTATAGTTGCAAAACTTGTTAAATTATGTCAAGTTGCAATATTTTGTAGCAACTTTTTTTGAAGTATATGTAGTAGAAACATTTGATCAATTATATTTAGTAGTAATATTTGTATGTATGCTTACTTTTATTGTGTTCTTTTAACAGATGGCAGATATCAATGTGGTGTGGGAGCACGGCGAGAAGTTGGGTGCTGAATTTCGATGCAAGCACTATCTCAAAGAGAAGAAAGGAGGCGGTGCGACCCGATTCAAGCAGCACTTAGCAGGATGTGGTACGGGTGTCGTCCATTGTAGTAAAGTTTCTGCAGACGTTCGTGAGTCCTTTCAACGTGAGCTAGACAGGATGAAGGATAAGAAGAAGGAAAGGAGAGAGGAGATACTGAGGAAAGAAGCAATAGCTGGAGATTCCCCACTGAGGCAAAATGTATACTCAGAGTACACAGGTGATGCTGATGAGGAGGACCAACTCCAGCATACCATGGCTGCCTCCAAGGTGGAGGCAGAATTTAGAAGTCGGGTAGGTGGGAGGTACGAGCACGGTAGTGGCAGTGGCTCCTCCAGAGGAGCTAGTGGAGATCGCGACGGTCTATCATCGAAGATGTTTTGGAGTTCCTCGCAATGAGAAAGACCGTTGACGATGGGAGATTACAATGTTGGTACGGCCCGTGGCCCCTGTGCAACCAAGGATTGACACCCATCAGTGGACACAGAAGGGGAAAAGTGCGAAGCAGGCCATTAGCTCAGCGTGGGCCAAATTATTTCACACTGCTGATATCGTCGGGCGAAAAGCAGATAGTCCGTACTTTGTTAGCACCTTGAGGGAAACACAAAAATACGATAACTGAGGTTTAAAATATTCATTCAGTTGTACGCCGATTCATAGCTAACATATATGTTTCATTTGCAGGCGAGGGTGTCTCGTCCCCGAGTGGCCGAGATATAGATGGAAAATATTTAGACGCCAATAAAGTAGACATTAAGCAGAGCTTCACAAAGTTCATGGAGCACTGGCCTATGTATAGAGTAATAATCATGTGTGATTCTTGGACTGGGCCGACACGCATGAGCATAATAAACTTTATGATTTACTGCAATAGCACCATATTTTTTCACAAGTCAGTCGATGCCACCGGCGTCTCTCAGGATGCCTCGTACTTGCGCAAGGTAATTGGTTTCGTTTGTACTCTTCTGCAGTTGAATTAACGTTCACATCACGTAATGATCATACTTGGTTTTGTTTACTCACATAGGAAATATATTCAGTGGTCAACGATGGGTCCGACAAATATGGTGCAGATTGTTACTGATAATGGTGCGAACTACAAGAAGGCATGTAAGCTAATTGCACGCCAGCACTGTAACATCGTGTGACAGCCTTGTGTGGCCTACACCATTAATTTGATGTTGAAAGAGATTGGAGAGTTCCCTAATCACACCTCCGTCATTGAGAGTGCAAGAAAAATCTTTTGATGGATATATAATCATTCCAAGATACATGCTATGATGAAGAAGTACATTGGAGGCGAGTTGGTCAAGTGGAATGCAACTCGTTTCGGCACTAACTATATGTTCTTGGACAGTGTACGACAGGATGCCCACATTGAGCGAGACGATCCTACGGTACACCATAGTATGACAGGAGTACGATAATTTGTTCTACGAGCCTCCGGCAACAAAGGACATGCATATGAATGTGGTGGACCGAAGAATGGATGACTTAACGCACAAAACTTACATGAATGCTGGCAATATATTCTTCCTTGCAACATAGTACATTGCAATTGCACATATGTTACATACTTGTACTGACATGCTTCGTTTCACATCATGAAGCTGTCGCCTTAAACCCCCCGAACTGTCTACGCTTACGACACGAACAACACATTCTTGCCAAATCTCCGGGATGCCTTTGAGGCGCTTGCTGATGATACTGAAGAAGCCACGCAAGCTCTTCATGACGCCGACATTTTTAGAAGGAAGGTTGGATGTTCTCAATAGCTCTAACTGCGAGATGGCATAAGATGGCAAAACACCCCCTAGTATTTTTCTTACACTGTCCCAAATATAATGGTACTCTCATCGGTACTTACTATTTTATTCGTTAATTTGCAGCACATTGGTGGGATGTGTTCAGATCGAAAACACCCACCCTTACGCGGTTTGCCATACGTCTCGTGCCGCAATGCATATCTTCTAGCGGATGTGAGCGCAATTGATGTACATTTGTATTCATCCACACAAAAATCTACAACCGCCTGTCATACAAGAAGCTACATAAGCTGGTGTACGTCAACTACAACCTTTAGCTTCGAATTCAAGCCACATAAAATCAAAGGCACTCAAATGAAGACGATCCATTCCAGCAGTTTATGGAGCTAACACTATGCGATGATGCAAACCCGATCCGACAGTGGATGGAAAAAGGAAGTCCAACGGTGACCCATTACTTGATGAGGAGGATACAGAGAGTGACACCCCTCTACCATCACAGCTTGTGACAGACCCGATTGACCCTGCTATGTTAAGAAAGGACACTGGGGCTAAAAGCGTCCCCGAATGGGCAAACAAGACAGTCGGAGATACTCATATAGGGAAAAGGAAGCACCAATCAATCCCAAGAAGGGATACAAAAAAAAGGATAGCATCCTCCAAAGGAAAGGGGAGCATCTCGCAGATGAGCCCCAACTTTAGGGAGTGATGACTCCACTGAGAGTGAGGATTGTCGGAGCCCACCATACCAAGAGTCCAATGATAGCAGCTCGAATATGGATACCGATTGCGGTGACAATACCTCCATACCTCCCACGCACCAATCAAAAAAGCATCAATGCATCGAATTTACAGGGGAGTCGCACTTCACTCATGCAACACAGGACAAAGATCATGGCACTCAATCACAGAGGACAACAACTAAGGGGAAGGGAAAGGGAAAGAGCGCACCACAGGATAGTTGCGCACCATAGGATAGCTCTAGCTCCTATGGCGTCGATGAGACACGAGGGAGCTATGGCTCATATAGCAGCTACGACTACGCCATCCCCAACGCTCGTGCACAACCTCCCACGCAATGGGTCTACGAGTAGCACAACCTTGAGTTTTATGCCATATTGTATCAACAATGGCAAACGACAAGCACATGGACAGGTCAAAGCTGGCACGATTACAAGGCAGAGTTGCTAGATACACGAGGATTAGCCTTGATGTCCACCGAGGAATACAATATGGCTAACCAAGTGTACACACAACAATACAACCCGTAGCTTCGAAGGTAATGTTTCATTTGCATGTTTCATTTCATTGCAACTTGATATTGTACTAACATAGCGTCTATGTAGGTCCAACATGGCATTTGTGTTGGAAGGACGATGAAAATATGCCGACCTTACAACTTCAAATGAAAGGTATCTAAATGTGAATAGTATTGATATTTGAATGCCTATTTTTTGTACCTATTGGATTGACATGTGAATGTTATTAAAATAAAAGGTTATTTGTTCACATATTATTACTAAAACCTAAATGCCTACTTTACAACTTCAAATTATCTAAAATGTAGTAAAGGTCATGCCGAAATTTTGTTTCAATTGTATGTTTGATTTTATTGCAAGTGGAATTTTTTACTCACATTCCATTCATATAGGTCGAACATGGCATTTCTGCGACAATGGAAGAATGACGAAGCTATGCCTATGCCTACTCCACAACTTCAATTGAAAGGTATTATAATGTAAATGGTGTTGACTAGTGAATGGTAGTGAAATTGCGAATGATATTGCTATGTGATTATGTAAATGCCTATCTTTGCACTTGTGTGATTGTAGTATTGCAATGAAAGATTATTTATTGACATATTATTGCTAAATGCCTAATTTACAATTTTCAATTGTCTAAAATATAGCAAAGGTCATGTCGAATTTTTTTCATATTTAAGAGATATCATACTGGAATTTTTTTTGTGTTTTCACATACCTTTTTTATATATTTATTATATTTTTACTAAATTTTATCCTTTTCTGTATTTTTAAAAAATTTACAACATTTTTTTTTGCAATTTTCCTCTTTTTTGGATTTTTTTTCCATTTTTCCAACCAAGCTCGGTTTTTGGCAGTTTTCACCAAAAACCGCTCAGTTTTTCGCAAAAAACGAACGGTTTTCACGCATGGGTTTGATCAGATTTCAAACCGGTTTGAATTTCCAAACTGTCCAGTTTTTCACAGTTTTCGAGCGGTTTTTCGCGAAAACCGCTCCCGCTGGGGTAGCGAAAAATTGCTCCAAAACGAAATTTTGAACCCTAGCTCCGATTGCCCAAAGAGCGACTTGTAGAAGTTTGTGTTCTAATGGGCTTGCTCCCCGATCAGCCCTTGTTCGTTTTATAGAATTCAAAGTGGGATTTTCATTCTTTAGTATCGTTGGCCTAGTGCTGTTCTCAGTTTCTTAGAAGGTGTGGTTTAAGGATATTGTTGAAGTCAAAAACTTGATGTAGGGTTTCTGACAACAGCACACCAGACGAACTCCTGGTTCAAAGCGTGCCAGTCGATTTGACCAGTAATCAACAAGGTAAAATATAAAATTCACTCAAAGCTGATTTCGTGAGAACCAATCGGCTTATAGTTAATCAACCCAAAGCCGATTTAATTAAAATAAAAGGGTAAGTCCAACTAGCCGATTAAGGCTAATCGGAGGATAAAGGTAGATCGATTCTGAAGAAGGCGATGCGTAGCAAAATCAGAATAAATCAAACCTGGGCGTAATTGATGAAGATCAACAATCGGCGATGCGTAACTTTATTGATCAAAATCGAATTACAAAAAGGATTCTAAGTTACAAAAGCTACTCCTAGTCGACAAGAAAAAAGAGAACAATGTAAATTTATGGGTTTGATTGTGTTATTTTTTGCGGCTGGCTGTTGTCCGCCTTTTATACCCACCGGCCGATATAGTCCCAGTACGACACGTTTTGGGAGTTGTATCCGTATCGGCCTCTATTTTGAGGGTGATCTCCTTAACGATCTGTTTTGTTTCCAAATACCTTGATCCATTATTCCAATCGTACCTTGCTGATTCTGGACTGCCGATTTAACCATACTTGCCAAATTTTGGTGCAAACAGATATATATACCCTCTTCTGTATGTATGAGGAGGCCACTAGTTTTGCAGGTTTGCTAGTATACTTGAAGTTTCTACGAGGTTGATTTAATGGCGCCTGCGAGCAGACATTCTGTTGACTCCACCAAATATTCATATATAAGATTCATCCATTGCTACCAGAAGCTATATATGGTTATTTTTGTTACTTTCTTATGTAATTCAGAAAGTAACATGCCATTATGGAACTGCATGGTTATTGTGCCAAGAGCTTGTAATTTGAGATGTCAGAATTGCTCAGGAGTTCATGTGCTTTTCTTTGGCTTCTTGTCTGAATGTTGTTTTGGGCAACTATGGTACGTGTGGAATGACTCGATAAAAACACATCCAGGCATGACACACTAGCACAAAGCCACATATTTCTGAGATTTGCAACGAAGGAGCTAGTTTCAATTGTGTAGTCTAAAAATTTCTAGCGACCAACAGAATTTACTACATGTCCTTATGGGCCGTTTTTGCATTTTTGTTCCCAGCATTTTTGTTTCTGCAGTCAGTCTGTCACTGGTGAAATAGCGAGTCGTCATATTTGAATAGATCTGCATGGCATCAACTGTTAACAGATTTTGAGGAGGGTCTTCCGATTGATGGGTGTTCCCTTGCCACAGTCACAGCATGGAGCCGACCAAACTACCATTTCTCAATGGTGGGAGGCTGTTAGGGACAGCACTCCAAAGCAAAGGAAAAAGGAGGTCAACGGCGCCGTAATATATGCCTTTTGGAATCAATGGAAGGAAAGGAACAACAGGATATTCAATAGCTTGTACTGAACAGCACAAAATGTTTTCGACTCAACATCTCAGGATGTTTGTAATCGTCGTATGGCATGAGCAAATGCATAATGGGATTCTCCTACTCTGGTCCATCTACAGCTTCAGGACTACTCCAAATGCTATCAGTGCTCTTTCGTATTACTGTTGCCTCTGTTGTCTTCGCTCTCTTAAGCTAGGTTTCCTAAGGTTTTAGTGCTATCCTGTTGTCTTGTTCGTTGGGCTTACTATCCTAATAGCTTAGCCAAACATGTTGAATTTATGTTTTTGTTCTTCACTCCAACTTCAATGAAAGGCAGAGCTCCTGCCAATCTTTTCGAAAAAAAACCTGTTAATAGATAAGTCCTAGTCAGTAAATTACAGTTGTATAGTATTGTTGACGTCAAAAACTTGAAGCAGGGTTTTTGACAACAGTACACTAGATGAACACCTGGTTCAGAGCGTGTCAGTCGATTTGGCCTGCCATCGACAAGGTGAAATATGAACTTTATTTAAAGCCGATCGTGAAGATCAATCGGCTTAAATTCAATCCGCTCAAAGCCGATGAAATTGAGGCAAAAGGGTAAGTCCAAATAGCCGATTAAGGCTAATCAGAGGATAAAGGTAGATCGATTATGAAAAAGGCGATGTGCAGCAAAATCAGAATAAATCAAACCTGGGCGTAATTGATGAAGATCAACAATCGGCGATGCACAACTTTATTGATCAAAATCGAATTACAAAAAATATTCTAAGTTACAAAAGCTACTCCTAGTCGACAGGAAAAAAGAGAACAACGTAAATTTATGGGTTTGATTGTGTTTTTGTTTTGCGGCTCACCATTGTGCGGCTCTTATACCCACCGGCCGACAGAGTCCCAGTACAACACGTTTTGGGAGTAGTATCCATATCAGCCTTTATTTTTAGGGTGATTTCCTTAACGATCTGTCTTGTTTCCAAATATCTTGATCCGTTATCCCTATCGTATCTTGCTGTTTCTAGACTGCCGATTTAACCATTCTTGCCAAATTCTGGTGCAAACATATGCCCCCATTTTTGAGAGATGACTTGTTATTTCTCAAAAATTGTAACCATCGGCTTTATTCCATCGGCTAACTGCTAACCCTCATTCAGTAACTGCCGCTTTAATTGCGTCATAATTTCCTGACACGCACATAGTGCGTTTTAACTATTCGCGCCCCTTGATATTTTCCTTCCCGCCTTTTCATCTTTTACCACGCTATAAAATGCGGCCCCCACACTATCATTTTCACGCAAACAAGCTCTCGAGTTGTCTGCAATCGGCTTCAGCTCCTTCGGTTGACGAATTTTCGGAACAGTTCCCAATCACCCTTTCAGATCGACTACAATGGACCTGAGTCAGGTACTCATCCCGATCCCACATAGCATTGATCAATACTTCTTGGGACCCTTAGGAAATTTAGATGTCAACACTGTTACAAATCAAGAAATCCCTCGCCGTATGCCTCAACAGTATCCACTCCGATATTTTCCAATAGTTGTAATCCTTTGAGCAATGCCTCGTACTCTGCCTGGTTGTTTGAACATCGGCTATTCAACCGAAATGCGAACTCAAAATTGTGACCTTTGGGTGAGATGAGTACAGTACCAATACCATCACCCTCTTGGCATACCGACCCATCAAGAAATAGCTACCACGGGGCAACAGAAACTAGGTCGGCAGTGGTATCACATTCTGTCATAAAATCGGCTATAACTTGTCCTTTAACTGCCTTAGCCGATTCATAAGATAGGTCGAACTCTATTAAGGCATAAGCCCATTTACCAAGTCGACCTCGTAAAATCGGAGCTGATAGCATATATTTTATAACATCGGTTTTGCAAACCACCTTACAAGCCGATGCTAGAATATAATGCCTTAGCTTTGTACAGGAAAAATATAGAAAAAGGCATAACTTCTCAACAAAAATGTACCTGATCTCAGCATCTAGTAGGCGTCGACTTAAATAAAACATTACTCTTTCCTTACTATCGACTTCCTGTGCTAAAACGGCTCCAATAGTTTCTTCTTCAGCTGATACGTATAGCTTGAAAGGAATCCCTTTTCGGGGTGCGGCTAGAACCGGAGGATTGGCTAGGTATTCCTTGATATCATCAAAAGCCTTTTACTGGTCAACTCCCCAAACAAATTCCTGACTATCCCTTAACTTCAACAAAGGGGTGAACGTATAAATCCGACCAGAAAGATTTGAAATAAATCATCGGAGATAGTTAATCTTACCAATCAGCTTTTGCAATTCATTTTTACATGTCGGTGGCTTTGTTTTGGTTATAGCTTTGACCCTTTCTTGATTAACTTCGATTCCTCTTTCATGGACCATAAAGCCCAAAAATTGCCTAGCCGACACGCCAAACGCACATTTGAAAGGATTCATTTTCAAACCATGTACTCTTATATTCTAGAAGACCTTTTCTAAATCGGCCAAATGTTGTAGATCATCTTTGATTTTACTACAACGCATCAATGTATATTTCAACAATGTGGCCGATTAAGTCATGGAAAATCATACTCATGGCTCGCTGATAAGTTGCCCCAGCATTTTTTAAATAGAAAGTCATAACCGTCCACTCAAATAAGCCTATTGCACCAGGACACCTGAAGGCAGTCTTAGGTATATCGACTTCCGCCATGAATATCTGATTATACCCGGTATTACCGTCTAAACAACTTATGATTTTATTTCCTGATGCAGCGTCGATAAGCATATCGGCTATCGGCATCGGATACTCATCCTTTGGTGTGGCTTTATTCAAGTCTCTAAAGTCGACACATACTCTAAGCTTCCCATTTTTCTTCATAACTGGAACGATATTGGAAACCCACTTTGCATATCGACAAGGCCTAATGAATTTTGCTTCCAATAATCGTTCTATCTCTTCTTTTATAATATTGTACAGGGCCGGATTAAAGCATCTAGGATACTGGTTAAACGACTGATATCCTGTTTTAATAGGCAACCGATGTTCGACCAGTTGTCAGCTTAAACCAGGCATCTCGTGATACTCCCAAGCAAAACAATCTTTATAATTTTTGAGAATTTTGACCAACTTTTCTTTATATTTTGCATCTAATTTCTCACTAATAAAAGTTGGTCTCTTCCTATCACCACTCCCTATATCGACTTCTTCAAGCAGATCGGTAAATGTGAACCCTTGGCCTAACTTCTCGATTCTTGAAAATCCTCGATGGCCTCATAGCTATCTGTCATTTGCCGATAGCTTTGCATTTTGTCTTGTAGGGCCTTTATTGTTTCCCTTGACTCCATGGGCGTAAAACCTCACTTGCTCGATCGAACTTGCCTGGCTTGACACTGATCGGCATAAGTCCTGTCTTACCAACACAAATACAGTCAAAATCGTCTAGCATTTTCCTCGATATACATTCGGCCTCTTCATGTTGCCAATTTGCATCTGAACTAGCCATAGCGATATGAGCCGATGTATCAACTGAGACGACTTCAACTTTGCCTCCATTCCATTGGACAAGCGCCTGATGCATGGTCGATGGAATGCAGCAATTGGCATGAATCCAACCGAGCAGCACACTGTAATTACCTTTGGCGTCAATGACGAAGAATGCGGTCGGCAAAGTCTAACTACCGACAGTCAACTCCGTGACCATAACGCCTTTGGCTTCTGTGGGATCGCCAGTGAAATCATTCAAAACCATATTAGTCTTAATCAAATCTTCATCGAACTTACCCAATTTTTTGCAGGTGGTGTATGGCATTAAATTGACGATAGCTTCCCCATCCACCAGCATCCTTCATATCGGCTTGCCGTTTATATAGCCTTTTAAATACAATGGCTTTAGATGCCGATGATCATCTCGTGGTTTTTCAAAGATCGCATTTTGGGTACCTAAACATGATTGAGCAAAAGTTTCTTTGGCCAATTCGGTTTTAATTTTGAATTCGGCCGGTAATGTGAATACCATGTTGATGTCTATCGGAGGCGTATCATCCCTAATCATGGGAGAATCCAGGTCATCGGCTGAATCAAAATCTTCTTCAACCTGCTCTTTCTTCATCCACTCTTTTTTGGTAGTTTTGATCGGCCGAAGTTCATTGAAGGTTTGATCCCTCTGTTTCTCTTCATTAGCCTCTCTGATTTCTTAAGTTCTTAGTCTTTGCAATTGTCTACGCTGTGATCGGCTAAGACCGGGTGGACACCACCTTGGTTTGGGATCCATTGGCTTACCTATTTTTTCGGCCAAATCTTCCCGATCAGCAGAACCTGACTCTTGTATCTTAACCTGGTTCGGCACCTGATTTGGTATAGAGATTCTCTCGTGAACTGGTTTTCTGTAGCTTTTGTAAGGACGATCTCGTATCAGCCCAGACAACCTTTCTTTGGCCGATCGGCTAGGCCAATCATCTTGGGAATAGTGTTCCATTGGGCACGTGTATGGAGATGGCAATGCTACTCCTCTCTCCCAACAAAATTGCCAAAAGGGGCACCTCCGAGGCGCTCTTTCTACGTTCTCAGTTCGATATAAGTTATCCAACCGACGTGGAGAATATCGCGGCCGATTATTCATTCTTTCATACTTCTCCATCAACTCAGAAAATGTTAGCCCAGGCCTTCTCGCTGGTTTTCTTGGCGGTGATTTTTCTGCTTTATACCATCTGCCAACTTGCGGGTCTCCCTTGGGTTTAATGGTCTTTGAATTTTTGCCCTCTTGATCGGCTTCTATTTGTAATGAACCGATCGTGATTTTTAATGTTTGACTACCACCCAAATTTGACTGAATATCAACTCGTCGATCCCTTCTTGGCTCCTCGCTGTGCATCGGATTTTTCCCCTTGCTCGAACATTGCACCATATTTATGGGGAATGGATCAACGTCAACTTGCATGGTCAGCTCATCAGCAAATTTTAACCGACCATCCTCAATAGCTGATTGGATCTGCTGATGAAAAATATTGCAATCGTTAGTATTATGAGAAAAAGAATGATGCCATTTACAATACCTCCGCTTCTTGATCTCATCGACCGATGGTATAATGTGTCCTTCGGGCAACCGTATTATTTTCTCTTGTAACATTAAATCAAAAATACGATCACATTTAGAGACATCAAAAGCGTATTTAACTTCCGACTTATTCCTAGTCGGCTTAAGCTAGGAATAGACTAAAGATTTCTTAGACCCTTTAATCCATTCAACTATATCCACCTCTGCTTCATCGTCTTCTGAGGATTCGCTGGGGCAATAATCGACCATATTAACTTTAGTTTAATCCTTTTCTTTATTATTGCGGTTTGTTTTGAATCTATCCTTGAACGCCCTATTATCCGGGAATCTACTTTCTTGAGCCGACACACGATGAAGCAGGTGTCTTAGATCAGTGAACTACTGTCCTCCAAATTTTTCTCGGAGTGGTGGAATTAGCCCTTGGAAAGCCAAATCGGCAAGTTGATTTGTCGGGTAATGTGACACTAAAACATCGATTTCTGATTTCCCTAAATCTTTTAATGTAATCAGTTACCGATTCTCCAAATTTCTGGCGGACAGATCTCAGATCGAAGATCTTGAGTTCTAAACTACCAGAGAAAAAGTATTCATGGAATCGGCTTTACAAATCGTTCATAAATGAACCGAATTTGAAGATAGACAAGTAAACCAAGTAAAAGCTACTCCTGATAATGATAATGGGAACAATTTGATTTTTAGCCCGTCAGACTGAGCTGCTTCACCGCATTATGCGATAAAGCATCCGACGTGTTCCAATGTTGTAATTGAATCATCTCCAGAGAATTTTGCAAAATCTAGGACTTTAAAATTGTGAGGATAAGGCATACGATCTATGTAATCGGGATATGGTTTTCTATAGCAGATAACTTTCCCTTTTGGCTGTATGCCGAATTGATCCCTTAATACAGCGGAAATTTGGTCGACCCAACTAATGCTACCAGTCAACGGAACGGTAGATCCTTGATAATGTTGTTCATAATTGGTATTCGGCCCCCCGAGTGCAAACTCAGGCTGCCGATTAGGTTGAGCCGACGGCAAATGAGTGCATTGGTCGTATCCATTGTTTCTCTTAGTTGGCGGTTTCGGCAATGGGACGAAAGGTTTTGAATAGGTCACTACCCTGTGCGGAACCGGATTCCTAGACAGGACAGGTTCATGACATTGTGAGTATCTATCAGATTCAATCGACTGTGGAACCGATTGTGGAAAAGCGTAAAATGGAGCTGTCGGCGGTAAATTTACCGATGCATCTAGCTTAGCAGCATCAGTATAAGCCTGGTAATGGGTTACTCCGCTCGACCGAGAATCTCTTGGCAGTATGATGGTAGGTTGAGTTGGCATCATGGTTGGGGGTGAGGTTATAGCCAATGGTTTAGGATCGGCTAACGTGCTCTGCGTGCTTTGTGCTATTGAGAAAATAGGGTAGCTTGGCAGAGCTTGCATCGGGTCAAGTAGACTCCCGGATGAGGCCAATTCCTAGGCAATAGTTTTAACGCTATTTGCAATCATCAGCTTAAGTGTTGTAACAAGAGCCGATGATTGGTTTATCAGAGCATGGTGTACAGATTGATTAATCATAGTCGATAGCTCGGCTTGAGCAGGCAGATATCAACTTACCGGTTCTTCTGTAATGCTTGCATCACCTAGGGCGTTAACCGTTGGGAGAGCGGTTTTCTGAGTGATGCCCCGTCGAGTTTTCTGATAAAAATTTAGCATCATCTCTTCGATAGCAGTTTTTTGATCTTTGATTTCTTTACACTGCTCTGGCATTAAATTGTCCAGCGTCGGGACGATTATAGCTTCAGTATTGCGATCTGATGGTTGAATCGACTTCCCTGATGAAGACATTGCGTGTCCACTGGGCGTGCCAAGAGTGTGTTGACGTCAAAAACTTGAAGCAGGGTTTCTAACAACAGCACACTAGACGAACACCTGGTTCAGAGCGTGCCAGTCGATTTGACCTGTAATCGACAAGGTGAAATATAAACTTTATTTAAAGACGATCGTGAAGATCAATCGGCTTAAATTCAATCAGCTCAAAGCCAACTAAATCGAGGCAAAAGGATAAGTACAACTAGCCGATTAAGGCTAATCAGAGGATAAAGGTAGATCGATTCTGAAGATGGCGATGCACAGCAAAATCAGAATAAATCAAACCTGAGCGTAATTGATGAAGATCAACAATCGGCGATGCGCAACTTTATTGATCAAAATCGAATTACAGAAAAGATTCTAAGTTACAAAAGCTACTCCTAGTCGACAGGAAAAAAGAGAACAATGTAAATTTGTAGGTTTGATTGTGTTGTTGTTTTGCAGCTCGCCATTGTCCGCCTCTTATACCCACCGGCCGACAGAGTCCCGGTACAACACGTTTTGGAAGTAGTATCTGTATCGGCATTTATTTTTAGGGTGATTTCCTTAACGATCTATCTTGTTTCCAAATATCTTGATCCGTTATCCCAATCGTAACTTGCTGTTCTGGACTGCGGATTTGACCGTTCTTGCCAAATTCTGGTGCAAACAAGTATCCAACACAATCACAGCAGATTGCTAGAGATAAGTTTGTAGTTGTTTAGATTATTGTAACAGCTGCTATCTAGAAAGTAATTATAGAAGAATATAAATTGATGTCTTGTGAAATTGATAGGCTTCAAGTTAAAATTGATTTGGATCTAGGCGCCTATCTTATTTTTTGGGGGGTAGAATTGGTAGTTGCATGCTGGATATCAACATAAAAAACGTGCTTGTATGTGATCTGAAAATTATCCAACTGTACTAACTAAAGCTCCCTAACTGTAATCATGTTGTCCTTTAGCTGTTTTCTAACTAAGAGCCACCTTTTTTTCTTCATGGAAGGGCACAATCTTGAATATAGCTTTGTGACCAGTAGTCCGCACAGGAACATATAACAAGGAAATGCTTGAGATAAGCTATTCTTTGTGTTCCAGCATAATATATATGTATGTTATTTTTATTCCTGATGTGCTGCATAATTATTTGTGGTAAAATTAGATAGAGGACAAGACTACTTTAAAATCCAATTGAGATACCTATCACACTAGGGTGTTTTGCACTATTTGTATGGAGGAGATAGATGCTGGTAATAGGCCTTTTGGAACTTTGACTGTCAAAGGGTATAAGAACTTAGCAGAAAAGTTCTTCTCTAGGATAGAGAAGGATTACAAGGAACAACAACTTAAAAACCAATGGGATTCATTGAAGGGGTTGTACAGCTTCTGGGTATCTATGAATTGTGCAACTGGACTTGGGTGGGATAGTGAAAAAAGAGCGATTGTGGTAGATGACGAATGGTGGGCAAAGAATACAAAGGTACTTATCTTATGTACATCTATTTCATTATATTACTTATCAAGCTTACACTAATATTATCTTTAATGATTTTCAGGGACATGTAGAATGGAATAAGCTACCTTTGTCAGGGTCCACTTGAGAACCTCAATGACCTGGAGAATATGTTTGAGAAAAGCCATATCTTTGGTTCTTCTGCATGCCTTCCTGATGAAGGAGTGGAAGATAATGCCATTAATGTGGACTGTGAGGATGAATTTGTTCATGTAGGCATGGATGAAAACAATACCAACAATGAGGGTGGTAAGCAATTGAAGAGAAAGACCTGTATCACTACCTATGGTTAGGGTAATGAAAGGCATGTTGGAAAATATGCAAAGTTCTAGTTCAGTAACATCGAGGGCATTGCAAGATGAATTGACTATTGAAGCTATTAAGGAAGTGATAGATCTGGTTGTGCAATCTGGAGCTTACTCAAAAAGTTATGAGCATTACATGGCTACCAAGCTTTTTGTCAAAGCTGAAAATAGTGCAATATTTCTCACTTTCAAGACCAATGAAGGAAGGCTCAACTAGTTGAAGAGATGCTATGAACATAGGAAAAAGTAGTATGCCTTTATGAATTGTTGCTTGAACATTGTTACTGCATTTATGTATTGCTACTTGATCTTTGAGATTGCATTTATGTATTGTTGCTTGAACCTTGAGATTGCATTATGTAGTAATAATTGATCATTGTTACTGTCAGTGTGTAACTTATCTTGCATTTGTTTGTAGATGCGTTCAAGTGGTAGTTCTGACAATAGATCAAGTGATGGTAATAATGATGATGATGAAATATTTGATCGTCGGGCACTGTAAAATGCATAAAACTTGAAAACCAATTTGGCAAAGAGAAGAGCAAATGGTGGAAGGAGCAGCAATCCATCAATATTATTTACTCTTAAGAACTCTTGCCAACTAAATCGCGATCCCGTTAGATCATCCGTCCCCATGGTGCAGACCATAAGTTAGGCAGTCCAGATTGCTTCCACAAGTAGTAAAATGGAGGGACAAGTGTTTCAACCTTCTTTAGCATCAGTGTCATCTATTGCACTGGTACTGATACCAACAATTTGAACAAGGCCAGTCCATAATAAGACTAGGCCGAGATGAAGGTCTAGGTCACAGATCCCTGTTAGGGTTTCCTCCCTGCTGGAAATGCGGCGTATGATTACCTAATCGCCAGTGGCGCAGACAACATTGGAGATGATGGGTATGAACAATGCGGTGGTTCCCACAAATAGAGAATGGGTCAAGGGATGGTGGTGATAGCGGTGGCCGTAGGCGCCTATTCCGACCATGACTCCACCCAAGATGGCGTTGACGATCAGGAGAGCGCTTACTCGCCACATCTGCCCTTCCATGTTCATAGAGAAGCGCTCCAATGCAGTATGGGAGCAGCTTCCGGTATAATTTTTGTACATGATGTGATTGTCAAACTGATACATTAGTGCAAGTTGTTGACGGCACAAATGAACAAGAAATAATGCTCTAGTAGAAAGACACGTGCGGAACTAAGGCGCCACCTTTCAAGAGCTGTCAATCGTACTAAAAGCGATGAACAGTACGTATCTGTATGAGGCTCTGGGTGGCGCCTGTTAGACTAATCTTGTAGTCTGTTATAGATACGAAGTCAGTTTTGTTTTGGTTTTTACCTTCAGATAAGTCGGTTGTTTTGCGTCCAGCTGTCGGACATGATACAGTGCTTTGTGTCATAGTAAGTTAAGGTTGTTTCGATTCGTTTTGTTTGCAATCGATGCAAACTCTTGTAACCCTAAGTCTATATAATTGAAGAAAAAACCGAGAAAAGACGTGAGCAATTTTGCACGTCGCAAAAGGTTTCTTGTGTGTTTTCTCGTCTGAATTCTCAAGTTCAGGTCTTCAGCCATTGCTCTGAATTCTTGATCTTGTGCTGCTCTGTAATGTGCTGAAACTCTGCTTCAAGTTATCAAAGTTTTTCTTTGTATTGTTGGCTGAATTATCAGGTTCGGTACTACTAGTTTCAACAAGTGGTATCAGAGTTTTATACAAGCGCGACATGGGCGACAATCCACCACCGGCAGCTGTAGCCGACGATCAATTTCCAGTGAGGGGAGCACTGACCGATCCATCGATGTCTAGTGTTAAAGCGGTGGCAAGAGGGATTCCCATCCAGTACCCAATGCTTGATGACACATCTATAGCCTTTGGGCTGTGAAGATGAAGATCATCTTCTGATCGCTAGGAGTATGTGAGCAATTGAGGGCAAAGCACTGCTTGGTGAAGAGATAGATCAGGGCACTCTAGCTTCAATCTCTCAGTTTGTCTCAGATAACGTCATGATGGTCATTGCTAGCAAGGAATCAACAAAGGAGGCGTGGGAGGCTATCACAGATATGCGCGTCAGGGAAGATCGCTTCAAGAAAGTGAGAGCGCAGGTACTGAAGTGTCAATTCGATCGTCTGATCATGGGCGATGTTGAGAACATCATGGAGTTCTCTCAAAAGCTTATCGCCACAATAAAGGAGATTCGGTCTCTCGACATAGAGCTAAAGGACAGTGTCATAGTTGAAAGATTGTTCAATGCATTGTCTGATCGATTCTCACAACTCATTGGCACAATTGAACAATTCGAAGACGTTGAAAACATGTCATTGCAAGAAACAATTGGACGCCTAAGGGCATTCGAGGAAAGCATCAAAGGGAGACGCCGAGACCACATCGGGAAAGAGGGAGAGTAGCTCCTGCTCACTCGAGCCCAATGGGAAGGCCTGACCGTGAGTGAAAAGAAGCACAGGGAGGGGACTGTTTCGGGCATGAGGAAGAACAGCAGCCGTGGGCATGACCGTGAAGGAAGCTGAGGTGAAGAGTGAAAATTCAAGAAATTTGATAAGTCAAAAATCAAGTGCTATAATTGCGACATGATGGGACACTTCCGAAGTGAATGCCGTAAGCCCGAACAGGAACGAGAACACTATCGAGAAGAAGGATGAACCTGAACTAGCAATGCTCGTGGCCAAAATTTGTGAGTTGGTGCAGACTACTCAGGATAGGGGAGATGCGGTAATGCTTAATGAAAAGAAGGTGATTCAAGAACTTAGAAAGGAGAAGGACATGTCTGGCAGCACGTGGTATCTTGATACCGGTGCATATAATCACATGAATGGTTCCAAAGAGCTCTTTACAAAACTTGATGAGACAGTACATGGGACTGTAAAGTTTTGAGATGGGTCTTGTGTGGACATATGTGGGTGTGGTTCAGTGCTTGTCAACTGCAAGAACTATGAACACAAATTGCTTACTGATGTGTATTACATTCCATGGCTCAAGAATAGGATAATGGTCTCAGTCAGCTATGGAAGATGGACTTATGTGCATCTGTGACCGAGATAGGAAGCTCCTGGCACAAGTGAGAAGGTCCCAAAATAGAATGTATGTTTTGGACCTAAATGTGACAGAACCAATGTGCTTATTGTCACAAGCATCTGACTTGGCATGGTTGTGGCATGCTAGATACGGCCACTGGAATTTTCAGACTTTGAGGAATCTTGGAACCAAGAAGATGGTAGAAGGAATGCCAACAATTGTTCACATAGAACAGTTATGTGAAGGATGTTCTCCGGGAAAGTAGCACCGTCGGCCTTTCCCTCATATTGCAGCATACCGAGCTGAAAAAATCTGGAACTAGTGCATGATGATTTGTGTGGCCCAATTTCACCAGTCACACCTGCAGGTAATCAATACTTTCTGTTGTGTGTTGAATTTCTTAAGAGCAAGGATGAAGCATTTTAGTGCTTCAAGAATTTTAAAGCAACAGTAGAAAGTGAAAAGGGTTTGAAAGTCAAAGCATTTCGAACTGATAGGGGAGGAGAATTCACTTCCATAGAATTTGGAGTCTTTTGTGAAGTAGCTGGAATCAAAAGATACACCACAGCTCCCTACTCTCCACAGCAAAACATGGTGGTGGAGCGTTGTAATCAAAGTATGGTAGAGGTGGCACGAAGTATGTCAAAAGGCAAGTCGATGCCAAGGAGATTTTGGGGAGAAGTAGTGAGGACAACTGTGTATGTGTTGAATAGTGCTCCAACTCGAAGTCTAGAGGAGAAGACACCATATGAAGCTTGGTATGACCGCAAACCAAAAGTACAACATCTACGAACTTTTGGGTGTGTGGCACATGTCAGAATTGTAAAACTAGGCCTCAAGATATGTGGAAGGTTCCAAAGCATGCAGAGTATATAATCCAAAAAAGCAGAAGATTCATGTATCTCGAGATGTTATATTTGAGGAAGATAACAGTGGCAATGGGAAACTTCTAAGGGTGCAACACTGGCATGTTTGTCTAGCATTATCCCACTATCATTGAGGAGTCACAAAAACCAAATGGAGATGTGTTAGATGGAAGTGCTAAAAAAAGTCGAGCCAGGTGGGCTCAGTCCAACTCAGACATCAAGCCACGGGGGAGCAAAACCTGAGATGACAAGTGCTGGAAATGGAGAAGAGGAAACATCATCTATCTCTCCACTTCTGCCCCCAGAAAACTCGTTCATTGCGAGAAATTTATGAAGTGGCAGAACCTATTGAACTAGCCGAAGAAATGGGGTTGTGTTTGTTGTCTACAGAGGAACCAACAAGCTATGTAGAGGCTGCTAAGCATGAGTGCTGGAGAAGGGCAATGCAAGATGAAATAAGTTCTATTAAAGACAATGAAACATGGGAATTGTCTGATTTGCCACAAGGACAGAAGGTCATTGGGTTGAAGTCGATCTTTAAAGTGAAAAAGGATCCACAAGGAAACATAGTGAACCACAAGGCTCGATTGGTAGCCAAAGGGTATGTGTAAAGGCATTGAGTTGATTTTGATGAAGTATTTGCTCCTGTGGCAAGAATTGAAACAGTGAGACTGTTAATTGCTTTGGCTACACAGGAATCTTGGGAAGTGCACCATATGGATATGAAATTAGCATTCCTTAATGGTGAATTATCAGATGAGGTATATATGTCTCAGCTACTCAGTGTTGAAGAGGAAGAGAAGAAAGCCAAAGCGCTTAAACTCAAGAAAGCTGAAACGATCCTCATTTTGGTATAAAATGCTAAAATGAGAATCTATGTGCATACAGTACTAGTCCCATGATCAGTGGCTAGTACGCACATTTACTACAATGATATCACATCCACACACAAGGTACATATATTTCATTAAGTAATTACTGTCTTACAGACCAAGCGAAAAAACTAAAAGACTTGTAGTTTGCCCATGATCCTCACAGGCAACTGACAAAGGCTAAGCCTTAGGAAAGCTCGTCAGTAAACTCCCCGTAGCCTGTTTCATAATATGTATCTTCCAAATTCCCATTATCTTCAAAAGCTAAACCAACAGATAAGCAAGGGTGAGTACTTTCATACTCAGCAAGACTTAAGGTGTATTTGCAAAATATAGTAATGTAGGCTATATCAAAGGAGGCTTCTATAGTTAATATGCATAAAGCAAATTTGAATTTGAAAATAAAGTAGTAATTTACAAATGGAATTTGTAAAAGCAAGTACGATTGATATGAAAACAACAATTATGTAAAGCATAAATAACGACTCACAGTCCTTCGTGGGCAGCAGTTCGACCAATTCCTACCAACACATGGCATAACACCAGACTTTGCCACCACATGGCAAATCAAATAAAACCAAGAATTTTGAAAATAACAAAATATTTAACTAGTGTCAGTAAACCAAGTCTCCCATAACCGCGGGCGTGACTTTTTGAAAAGATTTTCACTCTGCAGAGGTGTACAACTTTACCCACAACTCATGACCGATTCTTTGTGTAGATCATTAGCACACTTCCTTTGGTGTGCCGTAGAGAGTCATGACATAACCGTTACATTATATAAACCTAACTTTGCACCAGCTCTAGTGACGACAAACCTTTGTTTTGGCGGCGAAAATCCAGACCCGTACATATAATACTAACGATGGTTTACGCCCCATTGAGTCTTTTACCTCATAACTAGGCGTACACCATTGTATCGGTAGGTGTTATTCTCAACACCTTGCTAAGAGAACCCCTTCGAGCAAATCTAACCGAAAAGCCCGCATTACTCCAGCCTTCCAATGTGCAAAGCTAAATCTATGTAACTTAATAGGTTAAGGCCGTACTATACCAGCACTTGTAGTTGTACGGATATCTATTGGATCATACAACACTATGTTCTACCCTTAATCCAACACGAACGATAATCTCCCCTACACTACGTGCAAGACATGCACCTTTGGCTATTGCCAATAATCTCTTACATCAAATCATAGTTTTGTTTTTATTTTTAACCAAAATACCAACATCATTCAATGTCACATCAACCCTTTTTAAATTCTCAAGAAACAGTTTAATTTCAATTTTTGTTTCTAAAGCATGTCTAAGCATGTTTAATATATAATCGCATATACCCATGTTGATATTATGTATTGTCTAACCTTATTCTAGGTTCACATGTCAATATTTATTAAGGAAGTTCTATGAAATAATAGATATATCTACTGATACCACAATATAGCAAATTTATAGAAAATACACGCATACATTAATTGATGTGGTCAAATAAAAATGAAAATTAAAACACTGGGATCAATATGATCAAAGGGGGTGCTTGCCTTGCTCAGTTTACTCTTGTGCCGTCTCAAGGTCGAAGTCGACAGCGACGGTTTCAGCTACGTTGGATTCTACACGTTATTATCGAACAACAGCAATAAAAAGTAAATAACAACATGAGGCAAAAAGAAGTCAAATAATACCAATTTTAAATACAACTTTAAAATGAAGGTTCTGGTGATAAAAATAGTTTGGTTGCTAGTTTCTCATTATTTAGGTTCACTTATTTATATTATAGATTCTAGGGTTCATAAGGCATCGGGTTATGTTTTTAATAGGATTCAGATACAATGCATATTATATTAAAATTTTTCCTACATTATAAGGTAGTCTGGTCTTTAGGTTTGTAGCAACAGATCTTTTTATGTATGCTATTAATTTGTAAAAGTTTGGGTTTATGCATTATTACATATATAGGGTATGTGGCCTTTAATAGTTTTTGCTTGATCCTATACAAATATGACATATTGTTGTTTAGCTAGGGATGTTATAGTCCTATTAAGGTTTAAAAACCAGTTTCACTATTGTTTACATTTTATTTGCATTATTTATAGTTACTTGCATTTCTATTGCATTAGAAAATGGTCTAATTACAAAATAAATGTAAAATAGGTTTAACCTTAACTATTTTTACATAAATGGGCTTCTACTGATATCAGGAGGATATATAAATTATTTTATAAATTATGGTATACATATCTTTATTAATGTCCATATTAGGGTTTCCTAGAGTTGTTAATCCAAATAATTAAAAATGAATTCAAAAATTAAATATTTTTGTACAATTAGGTTTATTATGATCTCATCAACATAAATAAATTTATTTTATTATTTTATGAGTTATGGTGTACAACCTTTGCATAAAGACCATATTAGGGTTTTTATCAAATTTAATTTAAGTAATTTAATTGTGGTTAAAAAATTAAATATTTTTATATATTATAAAACTACATGATTTTATATGAATTTATAATTTTATTTCACTGGAATTTTATTATAAATGCAAAAGATATTAAAGTTTGAATTTTAGTCGGTTTGCATATTCACTGGGAAAATAGAAAATACGCCTTCTATTAATGAACACATATTCTGTCTTTTCAACGGGGTTGCCTTTGTGTTGACTGACAGGGATGGCCCACCCGTCAGAGGCACAAAGCAGAGCTGTGAATTGGGCTCGCCAGCGATGCTATTCCGGTGGGATTTCGGCTCGGGCGAGGGCATAGAGAGCTTGAGCAAGCCAAGGTGCACTACATGATGGGCTTTATGCTGGCCGGCGGTTACGGAAAATGGCGCATCACCGAGATCCGCGGCAGCAGTCATGGCCGGTTGGCCTCGAAGCTTCCCGGAGCTTGCTTTTGTGAAAATGAAGGTTTGGTAAGCATTAGTGAGGCTAGAGGAATCCATTTGTGGTGGCTTGCCACCGGTGGATCGGAGCCGGGGAAGAAGACCCTGCGGCGGCGTGTTTTCTGGTGACGGGAGCTGAAATTGAGGTGCAAGCTCGTTTCCCCCTGGCTGATGGGTCCTATTAAGTGGCCGTGCCCACACGTAAGTGAAAGGCAAGGAGAGACAGAAAAGAAATGACCTCTCGACAGCACATGTTTAGCATTCAATTGGCTATAAAATCATGTTTAAATTTTTTTATAATTTTTATAAGGCTCCTGAGATACTTTTTGTGATCCTGTAAAATTTTTAGGTTAAAATATTATATATAAAAATTCCTATAATTCTGACAATCTGGACTATTCTTTTTATTCTTTTATGTTTTTCATTTATTTTAACATTACAATGAGGTTAATAATTTTTTAAGATTTTTTATGGTCCAAAAGATCTTCTGTAAAAATTTCATATTTATAACTTGAATATTTATTTTCTAATAATTCTGACATTGTAATTTCCAGATTTTCTTGTTCTCTGTTTTTAAATTTTAAAAAGCAATAATTTTGAGTATTAATTTTTTATATTTTTAAAAAGATTTATATTTCTCTGCAGAAGATATGGTAAAAATTTTAGCTCGAGGTGAATTGCATATATTTTTTACAAAAATATGACAATTCACTGTTTTCAGTCAAGACTTCATTAATACCTATTTCTTTTCATCAATTAATGTATCCATATAAATTTTGAATGCTGAAAGGGATTTCCAGAGATTTATTATTGTAAATATAATTTTTGTAGATTTTTTATAATATTTACTTTTTCCTTTTTCCTTTTTACTAATTCATTATAAAAGACTTTTCTTTAGAACAAAATTCCAAGAAAAACCAATAATGCCAGAAAATTTATAAATAAAACATATTCAAAATTTAAAATTTAAATTCTCATTTCTTTTAAATTTTTGAGGTGTTACAAAAGTGCTCTACGGGTTGCGATAGGCTTCTCGGGCATGGAATGAAAAACTAGACAGCACCGTTGTGTCTCTCGATTTTGAGATATGCTCTTTGGAGCATGCAGTCTATAAGAGAAGCCAAAGTGGAAATAATTTGCTTGTAGAAGTATATGTGGATGATTTGATTATAACCGGTCCAAACATCTCGCATATTGCAAAGTTCAAAGATCAAATGAAGAGAATCTTCAAGATGACTGACTTGGGTTTGTTGTCCTATTATCTTGGTATTGAGGTGAATCAAAGTGCAGAAGGGATTTCTCTGGTTCAATCAATTTATGCAAGAAAGATAGTTGAAAAATATGGCATGCCAGACTGCAACTTAATTCATATTCCAATAGAGGTAGGTCTGAAATTAAGCAAGATCAGTGTAAATCCTCCTATTGATTCAACCATGTATAGAAGTACTGTAGGTAGCCTCAGATATTTGGTGAATACTAGGCTAGATATTGCATTTGTAGTTGGTATTGTCAGTCGCTATATGGAGGTGCCTACAACTCAACATATGGTAGCAGTAAAGCAAATTTTGAGATATGTAAAAGGAACACTGAATTATGGATATAAATACACCAGGAAGAAAGAAGCTGATCCAGGATTTGTGGGCTACACAGACAGTGATCTTGCAGGGGATCTAGATGATAGGAAGAGTACTTCCGGTCTAGAATTCTTCCTTGGAACCAATCTGATTAGTTGGCTTTCGAAGAAGCAAAAGGTTGTAGCTCTTTCATCTTGTGAGTCTAAGTATATTGCAACGACAACTGGAGCTTGTCAAGGGGTTTGGCCTAGTAGGTTGCTGGGAAGTTTGATGAACCAGGAGGTAAAGAAAGTGGCGTTAAAAGTGGATAATAAGTCGGCCATTTCATTGTGTAGAAATCCAATCCACCATGATCAAAGCAAACATATCGATACCAAGTATCATTACATACGGGATTGTGTTGAGAGAGGTGAGGTTTATGTTGAACATGTTAGCACTCAAGATCAACTCGCTGACATATCAACCAAAGCACTTGCAAGGGTGAAGTTTACTAAGCTGCAGGAAAAACTTGGTGTGGTGAAGGTAAAATTAGAGAAACAAGATTAAGGGGGAGATTTGTTAGATTAATCTTGTAGTCTATTATTGATGCGAAGTTAGTTTCGTTTTGGTTTTTAGCTTCAGATAAGTCGGTTGTTTTGCGTCCAGTTGTCGTACATGATACAGTGCTTTGTGTCGTAATAATTTCAGGTTGTTTTGATTCGTTTTTTTGCAGTCGTAGCTGATACAAACTCTTGTAACCCTGAGTCTATATAAGTGAAGAAAAACCTAGAAAAGACGTGAGCAGTTTTGCACGTCGCAATAGGTTTCTTGTGTGTTTTCTCGTCTGAATTCTCAAGTTCAGGCCTTCAGCCATTGTTCTGAATTCTTGATCTTATGCTGCTCTGTAATGTGCTGAAACTCTGCTCTGAGTTATCAAGGTTTTTCTTTGTATTGTTGGCCGAAGTATCAGGTTCGGTACTGCTAGTATCAACAGCGCCTAACGAAGCATTGCTTCTTAATTGCATCCAAATGCAAACACATCCATTTCCAGAGAGTTGGTGCAAGCATGCATATATGAACCAATCGGACCAAAAACAGCACAAAAGGCTGACAGCTAATTCTGAAACAGGAATGTGAGATTACCGGGCGAAAGGTAGCCGGAGTCGAGCCGACGACGATCTGGACCGCTGGCCACTGCAATGCTTTGTACTAGTATGTCAGTATTTCTTTCCCCGTCATTGCGTTTGAATGGACTAATTATATTAAATAATGGACTACTTATAATGGCTCCACACGCCGAATCGTTCTGTCGTATCACGGAAGAGATGCCTCCATTGTTGGCTTCCTTCGTTAGTTACTTTACCGGCCAAACAAAGAAAGAGAGATGTTTTTATGTTTTTCCTTTTGACAGTTGCACAAATATTAAAACATGAATAAATAGTAAATGGTGATTACTTAACTCTTCGTTTGCTTCAAGATTTGTGTAACCTGTATTAGAAGGGAAAGCATTAAAGTACTGCTCAGAAAGAAAGGTACCTGAATAGCAAATTAGGTAGTGTTAAATAATGTGTGCTATTATGTCACTACAAAGATTATGCTTTTATGTACGCCACTCTAAAGATTATCCTTAGTAAAATGCCCTACTCAAAAGGTTTTTATTTCCCTAGGCTTGTTTGGAACTTTGGATAGGATTAGATTAGACACAAACTCTTCGGATTAACAGAGATTGTAGTTATTTCAATTTCTCAGCCCATCTGAAAGGATTAGACCTAATCATATGCATCCAAAACAAGCCCTAAAAATCTATCCTAGATCGATCTTAATCCTCCGATTTAGTCGTGCTCTGCATACATGCTTTTTTTGCCTCTCCCACTCTATCTTCCCACAGAAGCTGGGATCGAATAGTCACATGAGCGTGCCATTGGCATCTGGTGCTGATTCTGGTTGCTGGTTCTGGTGCTAAACAGCTAGTGTGCACCATTGTGCATAATTGTACCTCTGCTTTGTGCTGGTGACTTTAAAGCCTTTGCACAGCCAAGAACACATACGGGACAACTAAATTACCCTCGAACTTTGTACTCTACTATTTAAATTTTTAGTACCTCTTAATACTGACTTAATGTATATTTTGATATCTTTTAAAGATGTTAAAAAGTCTCTACAGGAAGTATATTCAACACCAAGAATACCTAGTTAAGAAGCATAACAGGAAAGGCTCCAGCGATCTCTACTCCTTGCCGCCAGTCGCCCCCACGCACCTCGCTGCTCCATCCACGCTTTGGCTTCAACGTCTTGGTCACCTTGGCCTGACAATCCTCAATATTCTACCAAATTCCTCCTTTATTTCATGCAATAAAGTAGAACGCACCCTTTGCCATGCATGCCAACTTGGCAAACATGTGCACATCCCTTTTGCTAGTTCTAGCTCATGCGTATCGTCAGTAATTTAGGTTTTCAATATTATTTGATGATTCTAGCTACCTAATGGATATATATATCTTTTGTAGCTCGTCTTCCATTCAAAGCTTCATCTCCTCTCTATCAGGGCCTCCCAATCATCAAGCTTCTTTTGCTACTGACTTCTTCAACAATGCAGAGGCACGCCACTTATCATCGCGGCTTTTAGCTCCTTCGGCTTTGGCCTTTCTCTTTTATTTTATTTGTAATCCAATTTTTTGTTGAATTCATACAAAAATCCAATAGCTAATGTTTCTTTGATTTTTATGCCAAATTATATATATTTAGGGATTTTATTTAGAAATTCATATGGAAATTGAATTGGAATTATTGTGCAAATAAATTAGCATTTTTTGTTTGTATTCTAAATTTTATTTCTGTATTGTTGGATCATACATGACATAGATTTTTTTAATATAGTTTTATGTTGGAATCGTATTCTGATGTTGGAAAATGATGAGGTATGAACAACAGCAACCTGTTGGTTGGAGTCCTCGCTCGGAAGAGGGAAACTAAAGCAGATATGATCGATGGATGGTGGTGATTAGGATTAGGATTTCCGTTCATATTCTCCAAGTATCCCACAAAAAGTACTCTGTTTTCTTTTGCTGAAAGAAAGCCTTCCAAATAGTTAATGTTTAATTAAGGATGAAGTCAAGTCAAGTCAAGTCAGTGCTAGCTTTGTGATCTACCATGCCCACCCATTAATAAAATAGTACTCTTAGCTTTCAAATTTTGAATATATGTTTTTTTACAATTTCAATTCTGTTTCTACCGTTTCTTTCTTATATATTCCTCCCAAGTGGCTATTTTCATTATTATTTACTAGTATAAACTAGAGTAAGACATACTATCTAAAAAACAATAAGTGATCTAATAAAAAGAGTAGCATAGTCGTTACCATGCTTGAGAGATACCATGAGATAGCACGATATGTTTGGTTGCTTGTACCAAGTGGTACAGGTAACCATCCTATCCTGGATGGTGGATACAAATTTAAGAAATATTCTCTATAGATATTGAGCTATTCCATTCACCCAAAACAATGTAATCAAATGGTACGAGACCATCCCATCCAATTCAACCTCATCTCACCAACTAAACACACCCTAAATTACCCTTAAACTCCCGTACCTCTTAGTACCTCCATCCATTAAACTTTTGGTACCTCTTGATACTAGCTTACTGGATAGTTTGGTGCATCCCAAAGATGGCAAAAAGTCTCATTTATTTCTCGCTAATTAATAATTCAGCCAATTTCAATTTCATACTTTTAGAACAATCATAATCTGTTCTATCAAATAGCACAGTAGTATAAACGAAAAAAATAGGGATGGCGGCGGCCGGAGACGGAGAAGAGGCGGTCGTGATAGCGAGTTACCGACCAATGCAAACGAAGAAGGCTGGAGCTACAGTCAGAGGTGTGCGTGGGGCGCCAGTGCAAGGACCTGTGTTATCGTCGCCGAGGAGACCAGCGTCGTGACGACCATGGTTGCGGGAGCCGGGAGGAGGAGCCGAGGAAGAGAAGAAAAGGCCACGCACGCTGGTCAGAAAGTGTATGCAGCTAGTAGGGATCAGGAAACGCGTGAAAAAATTGGCTCAGAATTCTGATAAAAGATGTCCATCAACACAAAGCAATAAGAAGGGTAAAAAGTCTTTTTTATGTATGCGATTGAATTTACAAACCAAAACTGAATGCAGGCTGTATGCACTATGCAAACGATGAAACACGATTCTTAAATAGTAATACTAGAAGCTTGGAATTTACCAGAAGACAGGACCGAGCGCGCGAAGATTTTGGATCAGATCACCTGGCACCTGGAAATGGTACGCTCTCTACTGTCCGCGTTTGCATTCAGAGGGTAAGGAACATAAGCAGCGATAATTCGAGCCTGGAGAAGAAAAATCAACACCCCACATACACATATATATACACTATTATGTAACAGCTTGTACAATTGTTTATTGAACGTTCGGGCCAGTTAATCCAGTCCGACGGAGCAATACATCCCACTAAGGTGGCGTTTGGTTGGATGGATGAAGGTGGATGGGATATGGTGGTCCTTGGATTTAGAGCCATCCAATTGTTTGGTTGGGTGGATAGGGTGGATATGGCTGTCCAGTTTTTTGGAATATTCCTTCAAGATGCTGGACAGAGTCATCCCAGAAAAAAGGCCATACGAGTTCATCTAGTTTGTTCTACGAAGAGGTATACTCGGTCAAATTCAAATTTCGTCAAAGTGTACTCGGTCAAATTCAAATTTTAGTCAAATTTTGTCCGAAAATTCAAATTTCGGTCAAATTTTGACCGAAAATTCAAATTTTGCCCAGAAATTCAAATTTCGGTCAAATTTTGTCCAGAAGTTCAAATTTTGTCCAAAAATTCAAATTTAAGTCAAATTTCATCGAAACATTTCAAACCAAAATTCGAAACCTTTATTACAACTAGCCCATCCATCCTTATCAATGCAACCAAACAAAAAATTAGCTCATCCTATCTACATTCATCCATCCAACCAAACAAAACATTGGCTCATCCCTATCCACCCAACCAAACAACTACCTGGATAGTTTCATCCCATCCAGGTTGGATGGCCATATCCCATCCAACCTCATCCAGGCAACCAAACGCACCCTAATTAGCGCAATACAACTGCTCTAATTGATTAAGTCCATCTACGTGGCCAAACCAATGCGTTTCTTATTTGTACATGAATACGTTTTTATTTTATTTAGCCATAATTTTTTATTGACAGCTCCGATTTACGAACAATTTTCACAAGTAGCTTACTGATAACGAGAGCAACATATTGATATGGCTCTCAAATAAATGCCACATGAATGAGATTTTACTACTAATTTACCAAATGTGTTGTAAGATTTTACCACCACACAGGCTGCTGAATTATCCAACATGATAGTAAAATCTATGTATATTGATAGTAAAAAAATTCATATATACGAATAGTAAAATCTGATGCATACAACGTTTATTTGCGAGACTTATATCAATATGTTGCTCTCGTCAGCAGTAAGCTACTGGTCAAAACCGTTTATGAATTAGAGTTGTCAATAAAAAGTTATAACTAAATCAAAGAAAAAACATATTCATATACAAACAAGAAACATTTACTAGTAGGTGATTGGCTTAGTCAACACGCGGGCGTATATGGGATGAACACGCGGGCGTATATGGGATGATTTGCATGCGCTTCTCTGATCGAAGCGCAAAATAGCTAATTTGCACGCAATCGTGTCTGTGTATAGGAAGCCTTTTCTGTACTCCTGGGAGTGCATACTCTCACTTCTAATATACTACTTAAATCAATGTGTTATACTTCTTTATTACTTTTGGTATACTTAAATGCAAATTCTAAGATACTGTAACACAACATAGTTGAAAAAAATTTCATTGAAGCCCTTTATTTTTGCTATATATCTTTTTCGTATGTAACATGAATATATACACAAATTATACTATAAAAAGTGAATTTTGATGAATTTTTTCATATAACTCACTTTAGAGTATCTTATAATCATTATTATAATATGCATAAAAGGATAAAGAGTTATAATTTTTTTGTTTAAGCGGTATGCGCAAGGTGGAAGTATGTACTCCCTTGAGTTTGGAACCATTTTCCTAAACACCTAAGGAATCGCCGGCCCTTGGAGCGTCCACGTCACCATTTTTGTGAAAAGACTTGCCAGCCCCTCCCCACAAATTAGGAGATTATACGTCGAGGCCTAGACCAAACTCATACTATCTCTTTTGCGAAAAACCCCTTGTGATTCCTAAAATTTCTCCTAGGTCTTGAATCCTCCTTTTGTGAAAAAGCCCATGAATTAACCAAGATCTTGTTCTTCATCTTTTTGCGAAATGCCCTCCTGCGAATTTCAAAATTGCATCGGGACTAGACCGAGCTCTCGTCGTCTCTTTGCCAAAAAAAAACTCCCTCATGGTTCCTAAAATTCCTTGCAGATCCTAAATCTCTTTTTTTACAGGAAAACCTATAAATTAACCTCTATTTTTATGGGAACACCCCAACATAAATCATACTTAAGATATTATCACCATTAACATTTTTAATCACTTTTACCATGATTGTAACTATAATTTCAGCAGGCATTCTAAACAATTAACACCTATAATAAACCAACAATAACAATAATTTGCATAAATGTATAAACCTTAAAACCATGCTCCCAAGTACGCCCAAGTCTTCGCACTTGGGTACACCCAGAGCATATACGTCTAAGAGCAATCTTCACCTTTTCGGCAACGACAAAGAATAAGGATAAATAAACAATAGATAAACAACTAGACTTCTTATTTGTAGCATTAAATCAAACAAGTTTGCAAGACTAAACGATGACATGAAAGTTCAATGCTAAACCGTCTAAACAATTCATTATTCATACTAAGTTATTATGAGTGACGGTGTGTAAGTAAATTGATGGCACTCCTCCCATCTCATGTATGTCGTTCTCAATGTTCACCTAAATCATTAAATAAGCAAGGATGAGTTCACGACTCAACAAGTACATAATAAAATAGTAAACAATAGCAATAGCAATTTTATCATTATTAGCTCATTTATATCATTTTTCACATTGCTTAATATAACTTTATCTTTATTTAAAATGCAAATGCTCATGCATATCTCTTTCTCTTTTGCTTATACTAGTATAGCGGGGTATATATCCACCCATCGATGAATCATTCATACTCCGTCGTTTTTCATACAGAGTCTTGCCCCATCCTTTTTCTCACAGGGTCCATCCTCCACTCCCGTGGGGTGCCACTTCAATAGTTCTTTCCTCTCTCATTCATGTGGGATTGCCTACACACAGCCTATATTACTTGTACTTTGTGACGTTCCTAGCTAGGTTTTTCTATGTAAATACTGGGTTTGAATTATGCATTAATTAAGTCAAACAAAAGGAATAGGAGTTCCTTGATTGTTAGTAGTATTATGTGTTAAACTATGGCTTATTTACCTTACCATATTTGTGCTGGTAGGTTGTCAATCCATGACTTTGGGTTTACTTGGTGAAAGCTCCGACCTTCTAGCCCTTTTGCGTCATTAGTCTCAAATCTGGCCCCCTCCCCATGGAAATTACAAAACTGGCCTCCTCCAGCGTGCTCCCTCCCACGCTCGCCGGCCACGGGAGCCGGTCTCCCGTGCTCGTCGGCTGCACCCTCCTGCCTCCCATGCTCGCCCGCCTTGCGCACACCGCCGCCGTGGTAGCGCATGCTCCTGCTTGGCCGGCCGCAGCAGTACGCTCTCCCGCGCCAGCCCATTGCCGCCTGCTCCTGTGCTCCCGGTGCGTGGCATGCCGGCTTCCGTGCCAGCGAGCGTGGGAGCACACCAGAGGGCACCAGATTTGCAATTTTCATGAAGAGAGGGCTAGATTTGGGAAGAACCATGCAAAGGGGGCTAGAAGAACGAAGCCTTCATACTTGGTACCGGTCGTCAAGTGAACAGTAGGGTCACTTGTCTCCTTGCTAGCTCTGAGCTACGGTCTTGCTCATGTCTGGTCTCATCCGCTGCTCGGCCTGTGAAAGTTTAGATTTTCTGATTTTAAACGTGTACGAACTGATTGCCCTTTGGAGCAACTCTTATGCACGGATTGGTTAGGATACACAGGGCAGTGCCACTTTTGTTTGGGGTGACTGACTCATGCTACTTTTGGACATTTGTCTTTACTAAATTGCAAAAATATCTAATTTGATGATCTACATTATACAGGGAAATTTAGTTAATACAGTAATACATATCTTCTCTACATTATGATGCACTAGTGTGACATTTTCAGATGCTGTTTCGTGCATATCTCTTTTGACGTAAGCCTGGATAACAATAGTTGTATGCTATGGTGTTGTAAGATGTACATATCGTGTTGTTACAAAATAAACGCAGTTCCTTTATTCAGTCAACAATACGAAGATGGTTGACTGTGTTAACTAGCTAGTGGCTACTGCAAAATTTCTCTAATTATATGGGTGTCCAGTTTGATATGCCCGGCCGTCATAAGTAGTATCTATTCATATAGAAAAGAATTATTTAAAAATGAATATTTTAAGAAATTGAAATGAAATTAGTGTTTCAACTATATGAAGGAATAATGCTATCCATGTGGAAATTTAGTTTTAGTTATCTTGGAAATTTTCCAGAACTTATTGTTTTTCTCCCTTTTTTTAGAAAGAGCAAAGAAGGTGCTCAAACCTGTTCCTCTAATGATGTGGATACGCTTTGAAATAAAATTTACCTGACAAGAGTTATTAACAACTATGGAAGAACGAATGTGCCATTACTTATTCATATTTTTCTGCAACAATGAGAAAGTTACGGTTAGTAACTTCCAAGTTAGCCTTTCTTTAAGTGTTTATTGCACAAACATTATGCCACAGGCTCATCATGCTGGCATAATTAGTTCATACTCTTTATTTTATCATCACTGTTCTTGGAATAGGACACCAAAGATCAAACTAGCTAGACACGAGAAAACAGTACTCAACTTCGAACTGAGATAACAATCATGGGAGCAGCTTCCGGTAGAATTTCCGGACATGATCTGACTGTCAAACAGAAACATTAGTGCAACTTGTTGACGGTACAAATGCACAAGAAATACTGCTCTAGTAGAAAGACACACATGAGGAACTAAGGCGCCACATTTCAAGTGCTGTCGATCATACGAAAAGCAACGATGTATGAGGCTCTGGGTGGGCGCCTAACGAAGGATCGCTTCTACTTCCGAATGCAAACACATCCATTTCCAGAGAGTTGGTGCAAGCATGCACATATGAACCAATCAGGCCAAAAACAACACAAAAGAATCTGACAGCTGATCTAGCTAGTCTGGCGCCGAAAGAAGCATGCTTGCTAATTCTGAAACAAGAATATGGGTATATATGATGTGAGATTACCGGGCGAAAGCTGGCTGGAGTCGAGCCGACGACGATCTGGACCGCTGGCCACTGCAATGCTTTGTACTAGTATGTCAGTATTTCTTTCCGCGTCGTTGCGTTTGAATGGTCTAATTATATTAAGTAATGGACTACTTATAATGGCTCCTGTCGTATCACGGAAGAGATGCCTCCGTTGTTGGCTTGCTTCGTTAGTTCGTTTTCCTAATAAAGAAAGGTACCTGGATAGTAAATTAGGTAGTGTTAAATAATGCGTCGTATTATGAAACTACAAGGATCAAGCTTTTATATACGCCTCTCTAAAGGTTATCCTTAGTAAAATGCCACTCAAGTTTTTTTCCCCTAGGCTTGTTTGGATAAGCTTAGATTAGACTCAAAACTCTTCGGATTAATAGAGATTGTAGTTAGTTCAATTTCTCAGTCCATCTGAAATGATTAGACCTAATCATATGCATCCAAACAAGCCCTAAAAATCTATCCTATATCGATCTTAATCCTCCTATCTAATCGTGCACTCCATATATGCTTTTTTTGCCTTTCTCCCACTCTTATCTTTCCACAGAAGCTGAGATCGAATAGTCTTTTCTTTTGTAGAAGCACTTGAACGTGCCATTGTGCATAACTGCATATATGCCCTCTGCTTGTTTTGCTTGGTCCCGAAACATAATTCCTTTTTTCTCTTCTTTGTGTGCCGGTGGCTTTAAAGCCTTTGCACGGTCAGGAACACATGCGGGACAACTAAATTATCGTCGAACTTTCTTACCTCTACTGTTTAAACTTTTAGTACCTCTTAATTGTATAAACTTTTAGTACCTCTTAATTAGTTAACTTAATGTATATTTTGATATCTTTTAAAGATGTTAAAAAGTCTCTACAGAAAGTATATACAACACCACGAAGACCTAGTTAGTTAAGAAGCATGACACCAAAGCCTCGAGCAGTCGAGCTTGTTTAGCTTTACTTACATTATCGTGGACGTGTACAAAGTGAAAAAACATGAGGCCAGGGCCCGAGCAGAGCAGCAGGTACGAAGCTTTGTCAATCTTACCCTTAAATGAGGGATTGCCGACGCTTAGGCTATCTACAGTATAGATGTTGGTAAACGAGAGATTTTACTGTCCTCAGATACTACTAAATTTTACATTGAAGTGGTACTAAGAGTACTAAAAGTTGGTACTTTCACCCTTTAAATATTTTTATACCTTTTGATACTACATCAATGTAATTTTTGGTACCTATTAAGAACGGTGAAAAAGCTTGTTGGTAAATTTGTCACTTCACTGTCAGATCATATTGGTATAAGATTTTATTTTCTACTAAAGTATTTAGCATCCCCTTCTCTTTTCAAGACGGCACCTACAGCTAAATATAATACAACTTTTTAGTCCGTTTGAAGACATCTATGTTGTTTCTTAATGAACCGGATGCACTAATTTTGTATTAGAATATAAAATACAGAGGGAGTAATACGCAACTGTTTTCTTTTTAACTAGTTCAATTTCTCAGCCCATCTGAAAGGATTAGACCTAATCATATGCATCCAAATAAGCCCTAAAAATCTATCCTAGATCGATCTTAATCCTCGATTTAGTCGTACACTCCATATATGTATTTTTTGCCTTTCTCCCAATCTATCTTTCCGAGAAGCACCTGAGCGCGCCATTGGCATCTGATGCTGATTCTGGTTGCTGGTTCTGGTGCTGTAGCTAGACTGCTAGTGTGCACCATTGTGCATAACTGCATATATGCCCTCTGTTTTGTCCCGGTGGTTTTAAAGTCTTTGCACGGCCCAGGAACACGTACAAGACCATTAAATTACTCTTGAACTTTTGTATCTTTACTGTCTAAATTAGTAGTAACTCCTGATACTAACTTAATGTATATTTTTTTATATCTTTGGAAGATGTTAAAAAGTCTCTGCAGGAGTATATACAACACCAAGAAGACCTAGTTAAGAAGCATAACTGCCAAGGCTCGAGCAGTCGAGCTTGTTTAGTGGTACTTATCCAGCAGGGTTTTCGAGAAGCTGCTGCCACACCTGCAAAGGCACATGAAATTCCTTCTAGTTATGGCTATAATGCAGTTGTGCAGGATCAGTTCTATCGGGCTGAATTTGATGAAGCTTAACCAGATGCCAAAACATACGAATTTTCAGGGTTGTACTCGTCTTTGTGTGTGTGTTTTTGTCGTATCTTCATAAACCACCGTTTTCTTATGGTTTCCCCGCCCCCCAGTGTTTCGGTGGTGTTTTTTCCCGTCCGGCCAACCTTGCCGTGGTTTGAGCCGGCAGTCTGTAATGATACTTTTACTCTTCTCCTCTCTTGAATAAAAGGCAGAGCTCTTGCCATCTTTTAAAAACAACAAACTGAAAAAACATGAGGCCAGGTCCGAGCAGAGCAGCAGGAACGGCACTCTATCAATCTTCCCCGTAATTGAGGGACTGCCGGTGCTTAGGCTGTCTACAGTGTAGGTGTTGGTAAATGAGAGATTTACCATCCTTGCGAGGTCTAAATTTTTGGTAGCTCTTGATACTACTTTAATGTAAATTTTGGTATCTTTTAAAGGTGATAAAAAGGCTCTTCGGTAAATTTGTCGATTCCCTGTCACGTCATATTGCTGCGAGATTTGCTTTTCTTCTGAAGTGTTTAGCACCTCCTCCTCTCTTCAAGATGGGACCTGCGGCTAAATAAAATACCACTTCCTTTTATCCTGCCACACACTCGCTCTCTCTCTCTCCTTATTTCACTTGCAGTAAATCATGATCTAGTACCGCTCAGTGCAATGGCTACAACCGATGCCATGAGCAAAAGAACAGGAGTTAGCACCGGTTGAGTAAAACGCTGATGGATGGACTTATAGATATCTACGTAACAAACTAGGAAAAGTTTCCGGGCTGACGACGGCAGCCAGCCTACGTTGGGTTGAGCTGAACATCGAGCGGAGATGCATGTGTCTTCCTCCGTTCGAAAACAGCAAACGCACGCGGCCCAACCAAGAGTAGCTATATATAGACTTCACCACCATTTGTCCTGTACAACGTAAGACGAAACAAAGTCATCTATGGATTTAGCCGTTTGAAGACATCTCTTTGCTGTTTCTAATGACCCAGATGAGCTAATTTTGTATTGGAATATGAAATAGGTCATATATTTATGGACAAAGTCATTTAGAAAATACGTCTTATAAACTTGGACGGAGCGAGTAATACGCAACAGTTTTCTTTTTAACTAGAAATAATGAGTGGCTTGGGTCGGCGCTTATAAAGAAGCATGTGAGTGTAGTCTTAGGCAAAATTTAGATGTGGTAAAGGAGAGAATGCTATCTAGTTTATTAGAACTAACATGGTGGCTTGCGTATTTGCACAGCTAGATTCGCCTCAAAGTTTGTAGTATCAAATGATATAATTTATATATTTGAGAATGTATTTACATATATTTTAAGCTACTTAGGATTTTAAAGACTTCACAAACATTGTAAATGACAATGGAAGGTTGAAGGAAATACAACTTAAGAAATATAATTTAAGTTTGAGATTTAGTGGAAGAAAATCATTGAGCATACTAAGTAGTTGGGGTTCTTAGAAATGTAAGAACTCTCCATCATGCATGGATCATGTAACTGTGTGGCTCTATTCTTCATCCATCGGTTACTCTTTTCCGAAATGTACATTCATGCACATGTACCTCTATTTATTTTTCAAAGCGATACTTTCATTATATGTGCAGCAAATTGTCTTATTAGTTTACATTGTATCAGAGTACTTTACTCACACATACAGTGATACACCATACACGACCTACCTTGAATTTATATTCCCTCACACGTCGGCTGCCCTACCGAGCCGTGTGTTTTCTATCTCTTCTCGCTACTACAACTTTTCTTCTTAAACCTCCAACAACATGCCTAATTCTTGATCAACCTCTCTTAGTCGTACCATTTCCAATACAATACCCTACCACATAGTTATCTTATACTTCTCTCTAATTATTGCTTAATGTAGAACGTTGCAATATCAAACATGCATAGATGGGCAGCCGTCATTGATCCCTACCTGGACACCTGTCATGTTCTCTCTGGTGGCCTTGAGCCTACTCCCAACAGTTGCATCATCTCTACTTTGAGCTCATACTCCTTTGCTTTTGTGTGCCCATACTTTCGTTCATATAGATGCATGATGTGTTACGTACTCAATGCCCTCTTCTCCCATGTCGATCACTCCTCTACTTCGACATAGGCCAACTCAACATTTCTGACTTCCTCACTAACCATGACAACCTCTTATCTTCATTGATACCGGCATGTATGCTTTAGTTATTGTCTAATGATATGGAGAAACTTTTTTGTCATCATCGCTAACGCCACGCTCCTTGCTACCTAATGGCACCATATTGTCCATACCTCGTCTTTGATGCAATGTTTCAGCCCCTCTCTTCCAATGTTTGCTCGTCATCGTGCTTAATTGACCACTAACTTCTTGAACACTATCAACGCTCACCAATCGTAGTCATGACCCTTGGCTTATTTGACTCTGACCTTTCTCTCCGGCGACTTACTTAAAGAAGAGGAAATGAGCAATACAAAGCCTAGACGAGGCAGATTTTGGCCCAACAATCCCGGCATAGGTATGTTAGCAATCACATTTGTAGATATAGATCAACAGAGGAACTACTATGCGTTACAACAGTGCGCTTCTTCTATTTTCGACGTCAACAATCATATAATGATTCTCTGTAACAGCCCCAAAATTTAAAATAAAATAATAAATTAAATTTAAGAATTGAATTATATTTATTAATTCTTTTTTCTGATTTTTCTGGATTTTTTGGATTTTTATGGATTTTCCTTGATTTTTGCTCTAATGGAAAAATCTTTATAAGTAATAGATAAATGACAATAATAAAATCTTATAACAATGAAATGTATAAAATTCTGAATAATCTCAGGAAATTACTAAAACTTAAATTCTGAATTTTAAAAGTCATATCAAAGCACTTAAACATGAAATGAAAGCCAATTAATGATTCTTGACTAGTAATAGTAAACTTGTCAGATTGTTAGAATTTTAATAAACATAATCCAACCTTATATGTGAGACCTCGTTCTGATGAACAGGAACCTCCATGTGATTACTGTGCTATTCTCTAGATCAGTAGCTAGCACTCACATGTTTACAACATTCATATCACAACCATGCTCGCAAACAAACAGAAGGATATACATAACAGTAATAATTATACAAAGTTCACTACAAATTTAAAACGTTTAACAGCGGAAACCAAAAGAAAGCTGAACAACTCCAAACAGCCTTGCGGTTGCCCACTAAACCCTCATGCAACTGACTAGGCACCCTAGAAGAGACTATCGTCGAAACCCCCGAGACCTGCCTGGAAAAGAACGTCGTCTGGCAGATCGCAATCTTCTTCCTCTGAGACAGCAGATGCAAGATTGATTACATTGGTACTCAGCAAGTCTTATAGTGGTTCACAGATGCAAATAAGTAATTATGCAGGCTGAACAATAGACAGGCTATGGTTATTTTGCAGTTGCATAAAAGTATTGAAAATGTATAAGCATATTAGATTGCAACTTCGCATTTAAATAAAAGCAATTTAAAGACAATATGTTACGCAGTTATTCCAGATTTTCAACCCAGTCTACCCGACTGCATAGATCCCCGGTGTCGATCCTTTGACACAAAAGCTGGTTACAAAGCGGTTTCCAAAACCAAACCCATTTTTCCAAAAAGACCCAAAAGACTTTAGCATTGGGAGGATTTTCCCCAAGTGCCCATTACCGCGGGCACGGCTAATCAATCAGATTTGTCACTCTGCAGAGGTGTACACTTTACCCACAAGGAATGATCAAACTCTTTTGCCAGGCTAGTTAACACACTTCCTTTGGTGTGTCGGCAAGGAGATCATACATAGCCGTTACATTATCTATACGTGGCTTTACACCAGTCCGGGACGTTAACCCTCGCCCTGAAAACAGAGACACTCACCCAAGTCGTGGATCCACATTTATCACACACAACACCACGTCTCTGTCCAGGGCAAGGCGTACACCTTTGCATTGGTATGTAGAAACCCCTACAGACAGACCTGACCGGAATGTCTGTGCAATCTCCCGCCTTCCATAGATGCAAAGCCACATCTAAACAACTTATTAAGCTAAGACCCGCCCATACAAACCCTTGTGATTGCACGAAAACATGGATCTACAACATCCCATTTGCTCGGTCCTTAATCCGACACAGGCGATACCCCACCCTAACTACGTGCATATCCTTTTGCACAACCGGCTAGTGCCAATAATCACCCGCGTCAAACCATAATTTTGTTTGAGGGTTTTTAGTAAATTATCACCAACCATTTCCCAAAATGGACCATACACTGGTTGAAAAGACCGAAAACAAAAATGAGTAGCTTAAGCAGGAATATTATGCTAGCGGTTATACCCAAACATGACAATAAGTATGTCTAGTTCAAACTAGGGTTTACAAGGTTCACATGTCCATTGAGATTGAGACAAACCACAATTTACAGGATTAACTACAGTTCCAACCCAAATTAGCACTTCTATGGAGAATTATCCGGATGCATCATACATAAGCAAAAACAACATAAAGTAGGTAAATTATCGGGCTCAATATGTTCAAGGGGTTGCTTGCCTTGCAGCTCACTGTCAGGTATAAAGTCTGGATCTACGATACAGTTGTCTTTTTCTTCGATGATGTCGGCGTCTACTCGTCGAAAAAACGAAGAACAACAGAACATTAGTAAACTCCAAATGGGCAAAAAGAAAACAGACAGACAAGCAATTAAACACAAGTTCGAACCAAATAGTGGGTTGCTTTTTACGAATTATTTGAATTCATACATCGAATTATAGATGCTAAAATTACTTAGATTAAGAAGATTTTACTCATTAGCAACCCTAGAAGAGGACATGAGAGAGCAGCACTAGGAAAACCACTCTCTGCCTTCTCAAAAATCCAAGTGAACATTCAAAATCATGACTTTTAGGGTTATTCATCTAATGAGATTTATGTGCAACATCTAATGAAATCAGGGTTTTAATCTTGAACTAGCTAGAGCATACTTTGGTTAACAATTATAATGGCTTCTCTTAATTTTTAGGGTTTAGACAAGGCTTGGAAATTACTGATAAAAAGGCTTAGTTGAAATCTGGACTTAGGCTATAAAATTGGCTAAGGAAAACAGACTAAGTAATATCACTTAAGGTTATTGCACTTATGAAAACTAAGTGAAGCACAGCTCTTAAACAGAATATTTTTCTGTAATCTAGTAGTATAAACTTTGGTGATAATTTCTACACTATCCTATCTAAAATTATCATTTAGATGAGCTACTTCACACATGGTTGAAAAAGCCTAAATGTTTCTAACATTCAGCAAAACATAAAAAGTAGACTCATTCTACTAACTTGTTTTGCACACAAGCCTTAGCAAAATGTCACTATTTTTCCAGAACCTATTAGTATATACTATGTGGAGAGTTTTTATTTATTTTTACATTCTTTCTCATTTATATATTCTATTTTATCCAATGTTGAAAAGGGCTATATGAACACAAAAACTGCCTTACAACATTTCAATCTTTCACTTTCATTTACTACTAAACCACTCATCATCTTTTATTCACTTTCTTCCTGACATCAGGGCATGATCTTAAAAACATTTTAAAACTGAATTTGAACTATTTTAAACCTATTCATAGTAAGTTACCTTTATTTTTGCCATTATAAATGTTGTTTTCCTTTATTAAATAACCATCACCTATACTTTTTCCTAGGTATTTTCACATGTGCCAGCTCCCATTGGTCTATGATCCTCCAGGATGAATCTTAAACACTTAAAATTAAATTCTTTCTATTACTTACATAACCTCTTTTTTTTTATGCTTAGTATTCACTTTTATGTAACCATGATATACAACAAGGTAACATGCAAACATTTTTGTTTATTTGAAACCCTTATAACCCAGAGACTCCATAAAAAATTATCTTTCATTAACTGAACTTTTCCAAAAATATTTTATTCACATGGCCTCATATTTACCCATGAGCATTTGTAATTTCCTAAAAATTACACAGAGCCCTTCTGTCATTTATTTTTGGATATTCTGAATCTACAGGATTTTACACAAATTTAGAAACTGGTTTCACTAATTTTGGCCAGATGATTCAAAAGTTACAAGCATTTGAATTTTGGCCGGCTATGAAAATCATCTAAAATCTGAAATGCGCTTTCGCTATTGAGAGGCGCCTTTCCTCGCACGCGCAGAAATGCGTTCAAACGCGCTGACCCGCTGACACATTGGGCCCACCGGTCAGCGATTCAGGACAGAGGCTCTCGATTTCTTGCTCGCCGCCGGCGAAGCAGCTCCGCCGCGGTGGAATGGGTTCCACCCACACCTACAGCACGTCAAGGCGAACCTAGGGGTGGCACTACTTCGGCTAGCGGCGGTCGGAAAAGGGGTCGCCCCCGTGAGGCTGCGGCGGCGCCATGGCTGAGCTGGCGAGAGCTCATCTAGAGGCCAAAGTTCCGATGAGCTAGGGTTCAGCAAGGAACAGTGAGGCAAGGGGGTTCTGATCGGCTGGGTCGGAGAAGGCTTGAACCGAGCTGCCACCGTGCGCCGGCCAGGAAGAAGAAGGGCGGTGGTGCGGCGACATTGCAAGCAAAACAAAGCCAAAATGGGGGCTGATCAGTAACCCTGGAGTGCTAAGGAAGCTCTGGATGCGATCGATTCGAATGATTGGGGGGGCTGACCCGAATGACCAAGTTCCCCCTCTCTCGGCTCTCACGGCGAAATGGGGGGGAAAGCTTCATGCGAGGCTTCCAGCTCAGAAGATGAGCAAAGAAGGGAAGGCGAGGCTCATTGCGACGCAAAGGAGTGGCTTATAGCCCAAGGAGCGCGATCACCCTGCGAATTGGCTCAATTCGAGTGCACGGCTACGGTCGCACTCTTCTGTGCCGAGCAAAACGATGGCGCAGCTCCATCTCGCGAGTGGCTTGACCAGGGTCAAGCAAGCACAGGCGATGGAGGCTCTACGCGACGTGGAGGGCAGCCATCGCGCCGGACGGGAGTGGTTGAGGCCGGACGGCGAAGGACGGCTGTGTCGGCGACTCGCTTCGGCCAGGGGAGAAGAAAGGAGGAAGAAACTCGCGAGCTGAGGCTGACATGCGGGACCGGGGCCCACTGGCAGTGAGACAAGGCTTCGCCTTAGCTTTGCCAGCGCGACGAGCTCAATAGTTGCTGGGCCCACCTGTCAGCGAGAAGGAGTGATTAATGCGATGAGACTGGGCATGAATTTTCCAGATTTCACTTTAGTTCAAGCATCATCCTCAGTCAAACGTTTTCCAAAAATTTTGACCGAAACTTAATAGGAGTCACACATCTTCTGTAAAAATTTGAGATAAAAACACTCTATGAACGATTTACTAGAATTCTGACACTGTTCCCTGCCCTAAATCTTGATTTCGGATTTTGATTTAATTAAAGGTTCATATTTCAAGATTTATTTATGAAACTTTTTGGAGAGGTTTAGATCCTTCTAAAGAGATTTCCCTAAAATGTTAAAGTCATAATAGTGAGAAGTTATTTTATAAAAATTCTGACACTCATTTTCCTTATTTTCTAGACTTTCTGTAACTGAATTTTCAATAGGCTTAAACCTAGTTTATTAAATTATGAAAATTTTACCAGTGGTGTGTTATATAGTCAGGGCTTTATAGAAATTTTCTTGGTTTTACCTTGACATTGGTTATTTTTCATTTTTCCTTTTTGATTTACTGTTTCTAGTCAAAAAGCAACTATATGATTTGTTTACCTAAGTCCAAAGCATGTAAAATTTTATTTACTGGTTAAACTGTATTACCAGCTTAAATAGAACCCATGGTAAAATTTCCTGAATTTTTATTTTCACCTTTTTACTTTTTCCTTTTCTTATCCTTTGTTTTTATTTTGCTTAATCTTTTCACATAACCCAAAAGTCTAAGAAAATTCCAAGTAAAGCAAATAACACCAAGAAACTCCAGAAATATTTATATGCAAATTTTAAATTGTACATCTTTTACTGTTCTTAGTTTTCAGGATGTTACATTATCTCGAGCTGAAAATTTCATATTATATTCTGGATAGATAAATACATATAAATTAAAAATATTAAAAATAAATAAATAATTTTATTATATTTAAAAATTCAAAAACTGAAGAGCTAAAAAACTGAAAAACAAAATGTCAGAATTTTAATAAATTAATTAAAAATATATTAATTTTTAAATTTTACCAAAGGATTAAATGACCAATAAGAACTCTTATAAAAAGTTTTGATAAGATATAAATCTCCAGAAAATTTAAAAATAGAAAATAGAAATCTGTGCACAGTGCACTGTCGGGATTTTTATAAATTATACAGGCATGAGATAAGTCTTAAAATTTAACAGTGTGTTCTACCTTATCTTTAGTACATAAAATAAAATTTTCATTAAATTGGCAATAGGATAGCTAACTGATTCAGTACAATAAACCTTATTATGTTCTTAGCCAGTTCCTAATTTCGCTTGGCTTCCCCATATCCTTCACTGCTAAACAGGACCCAAGCCACTGTGCGGCCCACTTGCCAGCCGAAGACGCTGCTCTTCTTCTTCCTCCAGACGCTGGCACCCGTGAGCCAATTCGCGCCGCCCTGTTGTAACTGCCACTCCTGTAGTCGCGTCATCCTCACTGTAGCTTCCTGCCAGCAATGCATTCACGAGCCTTCCAAGCCAATTCTTCACCGCCACGCGGATGCTCGACCGTGAATTCATCTGCCCTGGCCATTCCTTCTCTGTGCTACCGCAAGAACTCGCCGAGTTCCTACTCGAGGCCGGCCTTATCTATGCCTATTTTCGACTATAAAAGGGTTGCTGGGTTCGTAGAAACCGTTCTCTCATCTCCCGTCTACTTCCTCTTACTCCTTCGTAGCCGAGACACCTTAATTTCCCTCCTTTTCGCCATTACCAGGAAACTCCAAGCTCAAGTAATACAAAAAATTGGGATGAACTACTAAACGAAAACCAAATTCCTTTGAACCCTAGCATCAGTTAACCGTATAAATCAAAATCCCTCAAAACTATTTGAGAATCATCACCCAGAAGCTTGCCGCCACTACTGCCTGTCTTCCCCGACCACGGCGCATGGTGGCGGAACAGCTCGGCTGATGTTCGACTCCAAGAACCAGTGAAATGGGATGAGTAATACTCCCTGATGCTCACCCTATAATTCATTCGAACCGAAATTCACTTGTTTTTCTTCTCTGGCGAGCCATTCCTTCCGTCGTCGCTGGTCTCAGTGGGAGCATTATTCCAAACGCCATTGATCACCTCTGAGACTTCCCTTGGATGCGCGGTGGCTCCCTCGTACCTCGTCGCTCGCCGTCCGACGAGTTCATACTCCACCTCACCGCCGGCAGCCACCGCACTTTCCTCCTCTACCCCGAGCCACTGAATCGTGCAGCCCGCAAGTCAGCCTATGCGCTTGGTTCAAAGGACTGAAGCGGTAAAGGCGCTTTCAAGCGGTGAAAACGTATTTCCTTATTTTGTCCAATTTTCCAAACCGAGTGAAATTTAATTGCATATAACTTTTGTATTTTTAATTCAAATGAGATGAATTAAAATTTTAAATTCATATAAAATCAGTAGTATTCAGGATATATAAAAAATTTAATTTTTGGGTCACAGAAGAATTTTAGGAATTAAATTTTTTTAACAACCCTATTATGTTCTCTATAATGAGAACTGAGCACCATAAGCCATAAATCAATAAACTAAATTTTTACATGTTCTTGAGACCCTAAGACGCTTAAATATGTAAAAACATTTAATTTTTGAGTTTAGTTCAAATGATTTTGCTTTATGGATAGTAGTATAGCTTAATATGGCCATTAATAAAAATAAGTATATAATAGCTCATAAAATAATAAAATATTTTGCATAAGTTCCTGGAATCAGTAGAGGCCCATTTAGGTAAATATATTTAAAATAAGACTTATTTAACATTCTTTTAATAGAAGGAAATGCAAATAACAACAATAAATAAATAAATAAATATATATATAATCTATTGCGGTTAAAATAAAAATAATGCAAAACTAGTTTTAAAACACATCTGGGACCGCACCTTGCTACTGCTAGAAAAATGAATGAGGAATCATGTATAGTGTAGTCGCAAACTAAAAACGAAATCCGACTCGTTATAATGTTCGCTTTGTGACAATTTATGCTTTTTCAATAGCAAATAAAATAACTCGTCTAGACACAAAAATTTATAAAATCAGTTTATAAATACTCTCCAAAGTATGTGCTACCATATTCTGAAGAAATAAGTTTATTATATCATGCTTTGCATATCAATCTTGCTAGCGAAATAACCTTAAGTATTATGATTTCTGGTCTTTAGAAATGCTTAAGCTTTTTCGACAGCTCACAAAACATCTTGTCTAAATGCAAAATTTGTGAAGAATAGACTAGAAATAATCTTTAGGATATGGTCTACCACAATCTAGAAAAATATTCATATTTTAACTTGTTTTTCAACTAAATCTTGTTAGTGCAATACCCTTAAGTGATAAGGTTACTAGAAACACATTATATGTATAGTTAACCTGTAACTAATGTTTACTTCTATTAATCCAAATAATTTTTCTTCTTGAATTTGATATTATAAATATAAGAATACATAATTTTTGCTTCTTGAATTTGTAAGATAAGAATAGATAATACACAAAAGAAACCATGCGTCGCTCAAACTGTTAACAATTTGAATATATATAATTGATTAAATCGCAAGAATTGTAATATCATGCAACCCTAAATCACGCCTATTTTCTATAACAAATCTTTATTTAGTTTGATGTCTATCTTCTTTTTGCCCTTATTAAAGTTTGTTATTTGCTATATTTCTGTTGAACGACGTGTAGAACTCGACGTCACTAACTCCGTCGTCGACAACACCGGTTGCGACCACAACCTCGTCATAAATAACAAATAAGCAAGGCAAGCACCCCTTTGATCATATTGATCCCAATATTTAATTTTCCTTTTGTTTATCAAACTGTTTCATGCATGCGTGTATTTTCTGTAAATTCGCTATATTGTGGTACTGGTAGATACACCTGTTGTCTCTTGAATCTTCCTTGATAAGTATGGACATGTGAACTTTGATAACCATAGGAAAGGGTCAGGCAATACATGATGTCAACTTGGGTATATGCGAATATTATCTATGCTTAGCCCTGCTTTAGAACCAACGTTGAATATGATCAGATCAAAATTGTTTCTTGAGAAATTGAAAATGTTGGTTATTACATGATGTCGATTGTGGGTATTTTAACTAAAAACTCAAAATAATTCGGTATTTTCTAATTTTTAGGGTTTTTATGATTTTTGAATCTTCCACGTGCCCGTACTCCCTCATACGAGCTCCGATTGAGGTGATTCAAATTTCTAAAAATTTATAAAATTGAGATCTATTTAATGGTGAATTTTATTTGATTTTTAGAGATTGTTTGCTCTCTGTTTTGGTGTTTATTTGCTTTTCTCCTTCGGTTTGTGTAGACGTTGAATTGTGCGACTCTTCGGAGGAGGATCCGTTGACCCAAGATCAATTTTCAGAGCAAGTCCAAAACCTATTCTAAGGCAAGTTGTGCTTTGATCATGTTGAACCCATGTTTACAAAATCGCCATATTGTTTTACCCTATTGCATATTATTTCAAGTATAAAATTGTTTCAATTTAAATCTGGACTTAGCTATTATACCAATTTGATCTATACCCTACCTTGTAATTTGTATGCCATGATCTATTGTCACCCTAGATTGGTTTACTATAGTTGGTTAATACTAAAATCAACATGGGATGGTTAAACTGTGTTAACTGCTTAGCCATGCTACGTCATCACATGTATTCGAATCAATGATGTTTAATCTTGACTAATGGAATATGGAACAAGGATATGAACTTGTGTGTCATGTGAGATTACACAATGAGATTGAGTTGTAATGCGAGTCATGTCATGCAACGATATTGAATTGCTGATGGCACGTGGTTCTTGGTAATCAACTGGGGTGGTAATCATTTAGATTGGGGCAAATGGCAAGGGGCGAGTATGCCAAGGTGGGCCCGATGGGCAAAGGGTATGTGGAAATCTTGCTCCGATCATCCTAAGGAATTAACCTTGAAGCCTTTGACCTGAGTCAATCATACAACCACATGTCTCGCATGGGACAGCCTAGCTGATTAATTTGCAATGCCTTAGCTTGGTACTATCAATGGCGGTGTGAGTTCCCGAGTTATGGAGCAACTCACATGGCGCAAGAGGGAGGCCCTGGATGTGGTTTTCAGACCCACCAGTGTTGAAACCTTAGTGAGTAGTATTAGGTTAAGGTAGTGTATTGTTAAGGCTTTGTCATGATCTCTCTGCGACATACCAAAGGAAGCGTGTTAATTAAATGGAAAACTTGGTTGGGATGGCGGGATTGCCATTTGGAAGGTTGGAACTTGACTTAGGATTGAAAACTTGGTTTACTTGAAATGTTGATCTATCTACTATTGTTATTTGTTTTACAGTCTTTACAATCTATTTATTGTATTTGTTCATAAATGCTGCTTATTGCAAAATAGCCATAATAGCCTTTTCCTTTGGAATAAGCCTTGCATATAGTTACATAGAATTGCATTCTATGCACAACTTGTTGAGTGCTTTAAGTACTCACCCTTGCCCACAACAACATCACCAGTTGAGGAGTTTGCATCCATGCTGGAGGAGATGTACCAAAAGGAGATGAATGTTTAGAGTGCGAGCCTTGTCAGTTGCATGCGGTATACTGAGGGGTTTATCTACGTTTTCATTCCGCTGCAGTTTAATATGTTATTCAGCCTTGCGAGGTATAGTCATGTAAGTTGACCATAAGGTCATTCAACTAGTATTATTTAATATATGATGTCTTTCATAATGTTTCCGCTGTGTATGATTGTGATATTTACCGATGTTGAGCCTGTGTGCACTAGCGTGATCCTGGACTAGAGCAGTATACACAGAGGGTCCGGATTTGCATATTTGGGTCCCGACATTGTCAAGCCTCTTTAGCTCCCTCACACTCTATTTTGATTCGGGGGAGAAGCCTTGCAGCTCTACATATTATTCACCTAAACTTGTTCAGCATGTCATTCTACGTCGTAAAACTGTCTACTTGTCACGTCACACAAACAATACTACAATGCGAAACCATCTTAAGGTGTCATTTGAATTAGATTGCAAAGTTTGGCGCCCGGTGTAACATCCTAAAAATCCAAAACAGTGAAAGTGTATGAATTAAATTGGAATATAAATATTTTTGAGTTTTCTGGTGTTATTCATTTTAATTGGATTTTCTTGGAGTTTTGTATTGTATGAAAATTGATTGAAAGAGAATAAGTATAGAGAAAAGGGAATAAGGCAAAAGTAAAAACTATAAAAATTTACCATGGGACCTTAGCTATGCTGGTAACTCAGTGTAACCAGCAAATAAAGTTTACATGCACAGGAACAAGAATAAATAAATCATATAGTGACTCTTTTGACTAGAAACAGTAAGGTCAGAATTTAATAGAAAATGGTCGAAGCTTGTCTAGAGCTAAGAAAATTACCATAGTTCTCTGAGTGTAAAAAATGTTATTGGTAAAATTTTCATAAATTAATAAGCTAATTTAAGCCTTCCAAAAATTCAAATACGGAGACCTTAGAAATTTGGAAAAATAGAATCTCAGAATTTTTATGAAATAACTGCTCAAGTTATTGACTTGAAAATTTTATGGTAATACCTTTAGAAGGAACTAAACCTTTAAAAAAGTTTCAAAAATAAATATTATTAAATGAAGCTTTGAATAAATCAAAACCCGAAATGGAAATTCTGAGCAATGCACAATGTTGGAATTTTTATAAATAATCTAGAGGGTTTTTTTATCTCCAAATTTTCTAGGAGACTACTGACCCATTATACTTTAGTAAAAAAAATTAATAAAGTTTTGGAGACGAATGGCGCTTGAGTTAATGCAAAGTCTGACGAGTTCTCGTTTAGTCTCGTCGCATTTGCATTTCCTTTCGCTGACATCTGGGCCCGGTGTCTATAGCTACTTTATGTGCTGGCAAGCTGAGGAGGAGCTGCGCAGTCGCTGCTAGTGGACCCTGGACCCATTCGTCAGCCGCAGGTCGCGCTCTTCCCTTCTCTTCCTCTCTCCCTTGCCAAGGCCAGCTGACGCCTTCGCCTATCCTTCGCCGTTCGGCCGCAACCACTCCTTCGTCCGAAGCAATATCAAGCGTCCACATCACGTGCCAGCTCTCCCGTGCCAGGGCTTGATCGTCCTTCATCGTGCTACGCTGGAGGAGAGGTCGTGCCACTTCGTCGCGCAGCACAGAGGCGAGTGACCGAAGCCGTGCACCCAGTTGCGAGTGCGATTGCTTTCCTTAAGCCGTAAGCCTTCCCTTCGCGTCGCATTGCACTTCTTCTCCTCTTCATTGCCTCCTTTCTGAGCTGAGAGCCTCTCACGAAGCTCTTCCCCTCCGTTTCGCTGCAAGAACCCGAAAGGGGGAAACTCTGTGATCTGGGTCAATCCGCCTCCAATCTTTCGAATCAGTTCTATTCAGATCATCCTTAGCCACGCGGGTTTAATGATAAAACTCCATTTCCACTTCTTTTTGCTTGCAGCAACCTCGCGTCGCAGCTCTTCTTCTTCGTGGCCGACGCACAGTGGCAGCCTTCCTCGGACCTCCTCTGACTTGACCACCAGGTGAGTCCGAACTCTTTCACCCTACTGATGCTCACCCAACCCCTATTTGTCGGAGAAGCGGCCGCTTACGAAGCTCCCGCCAGCCCGGCCATGGCACCGCCGCACCCTCGCCATGCTGGTAAATCAAAAATAAAATGAAAATGAATATTTTGAATTTGAATATGAATTATTTCTGAGTTTTCTTGACATCATTGGTTTTTTATTTGGATTTCCTTGGATTTATGCTTTGAATGAAATTTCCAACAAATAGAATTAATGAATGGAAAATGGTAAGAAGATAAAAAGGTAAAAGTAAAATTTTAGAAAATTTACCAAGGAACCCTAGCCATACTGGTAAATTAGTAAAGTCAGCCAATAAAAGTCTTATGCACAGAAAAGTAAATAAATGAAATGAGTGACATCTCTTTTGACTAGAAACAGTAGGGTCAGAATTTGATAGAAATGGTTGAAGCTTATCTAGAGCTAAGTAAATTACGATAATGCTCTGAGTGTATAAGATACTACTGATAAAATTTTCATAAATTAATAAGCTCATATGAGCCTTCTAAAAATTCAAGAATAGAGGCTTTGAAAATCTGTAAATCTGCATATGAGAATTTTTCTAAAATAAATATACAGTATTTTAATTTGAAAATTTTATGGGAGCGTAAAAACCTTAAATATAACTCTTATAAAAAAGTTGAAAAAATAAATAATATGATTTAAACCCTTAAATAAATCAAAATCCAAAATGGAAATTCTGAGCAGTGCACAGTGTCAGAATTGTTATAAATTTACTATAGGATATTTTAGTCCCAAAATTTTACTGGAAGCTAACCACTACCAGTAGACCTCAGTAAAAAAGTTTCAAAATTTTTCAACTTGAATTGTTGGGAGAATTAATGCTGGAACCGAGCTGTCCAAGCTGAAGCCCATCCCTTGCTGTTCTCAGACACCACCATGTGGGCCCTAGTCACCGTGACCGCAAGAACTCGCTGGAAGCACCGGAGAAGCCCCTCTCTCCCTGTCTGGTGGTCCCCGACCCTGCTTGTCAGTGTCTCCTCCTCCTCCTCTGTTCTTTCCTTCCAGGCGAAGCATGCCTGTGCTGCTGCCCCTCTCTCTCTCGAGCGCGCGCCTTCCCCCGCCGAGTCGTCGCATCAGTAGTGCCACTTACGCTTGATCATCGCCACGACCGTCCTCAACTCACTACTGCCATGCCCTGCCCTTCTGTTCCATGGTCGCGTTGGCGTTGAAGAACAGCGCCGCTCATTTGTCTTGGGATCAAAACTTGGCGAATCGACCGCCCTCAGCTGTAAAGTCTAGGTAGTCACCGCATAGAAGCTCCCCTCCTTTCCTTCGAACATCTCCTGAACCGAGTAGCTCAGCCAAATCTTCCTTCTTCGTCTTCCCTGTAAAGACCAAAGTTCCTCCCTTGCGCCATTGCCGTCGCAAGCAGAAAAGGGAAGATCACCAAGGATCAGGCTCTCGGTAAAAATTTCTTCAATTCCTTCGGCTTAGAGCTTCACTGCGACCTCCTGAGGTCATCCATCCAGTTAATTTCAGTGATCATCACTCGCGGAGCACCGCCACCATGCGTGCCTTCTTCCCCACGGCTGGCTCATGGTGGTGCGCTTCCATAGCCCGTCTCCACTACAATTGATCGGTAAAACGGGACCCAATTAGCTCACTGATGCTTAAGATTCTACCGATTCAAACCGAGACACTGTCTTTTTCTTCACCGGCAAGCCGCCATCACCTCCACTGCTAGCCTTCGGTGGCAGCCCTCTGTGGTGCACCATTTCTCCAGATGAGACCTCCACTGAGTGCGCACCACCCTTCTGGTGCTTCCCCGATCGCCGGCCGGCCAACTCCAGCTTCACCTCACCGGCGGCAAGGAGCCCTAGCGCATGCTCTGTTCGGTCTCACTGCCTATCGGACCCAAATATCACTAGATGTGCAAGAGCCGCCAACCGGTAAATGCGTAACCCAGTTCAGAAAACGTATTTTGCTATTTCTTTTCATTTTCCAAAACCTAGGCAATTCAATTAGCTATAACTTTTGAATCATAGATACAAATTGAATGAAATAAATTTCTATATTCATGTAAAATCAAGTACCTTCAGAATATGTAATAATATTTTGGTAATGATCACTCGGTGAATTTGAAATTCAAATTTGAATAAAAGGGCTAAAGATATGCTTCGTATAAAAATATTGCAAACGAACTCAGAATTTAATGAAACCAATTTTAATGAAATCCTTATTTTTCCAGAAACTCAAATATATAAAAATATTTAGATTTTAACTTTGTTTGAATCATCTTCCATCAGAGGTTGTTCTCAATACTATAAATATTCAAGAATACATAATTTATGCAAAAGAAATCTAGAATAAGTAAGATTTATTTTTAGGCACTTGTATGATGGTAGGATACCTTATTATGCTGAAATGATTATGGCATTAACTTGATTTAGACTTGGTTATGAATAATAAATGGTTTAAATGGAAAAGATGTATATATATATGTGTATATAATAATCTGTAGCAATAAATGTATGCATATGAAAAGTATCTATAGATGTACAAAGATATGAATTGATATTAGAATGAGTAATTTGTCACTATTGAAATATTTTTAATGAAATATCATATATGCACAAGTTTAAATTGCATCAAGAACATAACCCTTGTATATGTAGAAAAATGTATACATATATAGTTAATGAAGAGAATAGTCATGATAAGGAACTAGATTCTAAATATCTAATGTAATCAAACTGTTTGATCCAGCAAGAATCATTACAATAAAGTCGTAATTAACACATAACCAAATAGTTGAAGTTCTAATACTTGTATAATCCGAATAGTCATATCTTTTACAAACTAACTTCAAACTTGATGAAACCAAATCCTAAAACCTGGAAATATAATACCCTTGCAATTTATGCAAAAATATCCTATGTTTGCACAAATTTGAACTAAGCCCATATTAAACCCTAATGATCACTTATATGGAAAACATCTCGGATGAAAGTCAAATATCGCGGAACCAACTTTAAAACACTCTTAGAGTCGTCCCCTACTTATGACTAAAAATGAATAAATAATCATGTATGGTGCAGTCGTAAACTTAAAATGAAAACCGAGTTGTCACGATGTTACCTTTGTGGTCGTTTATACCTTTTCAACAGCATATAAAATAACTCGTCTAAATGCAAAGATTTATGAAATCAGCTTAGGCATGCTCTCCAAAGTATAGACTACCCTATTGTGAAGAAATAATCTTATTTCATCATGCTTTACAGATAAATCCAATTAGCCAAATAACCCTATGTGTTATGATATCTGAAGTCCATAATGTGAATAAATGAATTTGATAATATGCATAACCAAACCTAAGTAATGATGAAGAAGTTTGTAGTTAAGATATTTGTATCACCAAAACCTTCTTAAAAACCATGAATATATAACCAGTAATCTAACTTATCAGATCTGTCATATTCAGAGTTACTCCTCATGCAAAGTCAATTAAGGATTAAGTGCTATTCATTCATAGCATTCAGCATAATGATCTAATATCTTAATTATATTAATCCAAACAATTTTAGCATCTAGAACTCGTAATTATAAATACAATAATTCATAATTTTAGCCTGTTGAATTCGTAAAGCAAGAATAGAAACCGTTTGTCGCTCAACCTAAAAGCTATTAGCGGTATGATTGTTTAATTATCTCAAGCGTGAGATCTTGAAATCATCTAATCCAAACCCTATAATGTTCCTGTTTTCTTCAGTGAATCTTTATTTGGTTTTCTATCTGTATTCTTTTTGCCCCTATTGAAGTATGTTATTTGCTTTATTGCCATTGAACGACATGTAGAACCCGACGTTGCTAACTCCGTCATCGCCTACATCAGCTTCAACCTCGGCTTCATCGTAAGCAATGATTAAGCAAGGCAAGCACTCCCATTTGATCATCTTGATCCCAGTATTTAATTTACATTGTGTTTATTAAAATGTTTCATGCATGCGTTTATTTTCTGTAAATTCGCTATTTTGTGGTGCTAGTAGATATACCTGTTGTCTCATGAAACTCCTTGATAATTATGCACGTGTGAACCTTGATAACCACAGAATAGGGCTAGACATTGCTTAATGTCATCTTGGGTATATGCGATCATATTAATCATGCTTAGCCATGCTTTAGAATCATCGATGTAGATGATCATGATTAAAACTGTCTCTTGAGAATTTAAAAATGTGGGAAATGGTTGCTGGTAGTTTGTTGAAAACCCCAAAATAAAACTATGGTTTGACGCGGGTGATTATTGGCAATAGCCGGATGTACAAAGGGAAATGCACGTAATGTAGGGTGGAGTATCGTCCGTGTCGGATTAAGGACCGAGCAATGGGATGGTAGATCCATGATTTCGTACAACCATGAGGGCTGGTTGGGACAGTCTTATCCTATTAAGTTATTTGGATGTGGCTTTGCATCTAAGGAAGGCGGAAGATAGCGGGAGCTTTCCGATCAGGTCTGCTTGTGAGAGGCTTCCACACCGAACTCTTTTAACCCTCGGTGTGGGTAAATGCATACCCGCGCAACGATATACGCCTTGCCATAAAACAGAAACGGGTGTTGGGTATCACATGAAAGGAACCACGTCTTGTGTGTGTGTTTATATTTTATGGTGAGGGTTAACGTCCCGGGCTGGTTCAAAGCCATATCTAAGTAATGTAACGGCTTTGTATGATCTCCTTGCCGACACACCAAAGGAAGTGTGTTAATTGATCTGGCAAAAAGGTTGATCATTCCTTGTGGGTAAAGTTGTACACCTCTGCAGAGTGTAAGATCTAATCGATTAGCCGAGCCCGCGGTAATGGGCACTTGGTGAAGTCATTCCAATGTTAGAATCTTTGGTATTTTCTAAAATGGGTTTTGTTTAAACTTGTTTTAGCAACTGTTGCTTTATGTCAAAGGGCCGACATTGATGGACTTCATGATTTGGTTTATTCGAAGCTCACGTCATGGAGGACTATGAGTATTACTTATTCTTATTTCTTATCAATATAACTTGCTCTTATAAATTCCGTTTGCAAATGACAACATGATTTAATAATTCAATATTGCTTTATGCAAATTAACTGTAGAAGCCTTTCCTTTGAAATAGTCTGCATATATTATAGGTTTTGCTAAAGTCTTGCGGAGTACGTAAAGTACTCACCCTTGCTTATATGTTCTTTTAGGTGGAAGAGTTAGCGAAGCTCCAAAGCTTCTTTCGTCGCAGGTTGCGGGAATTTTATTGATGTGTTCTTTCTAGGATTTATGCCTTGTCAGTTGCCTGCGGGTCGGATGGGCACACTACAAGACTTTGCTTCTTATGATGCTATATTCTCTGAGTTGTAAGATTTTCCTTTGTATAGATAGTTTCTGCTTTAATAATTTTGTGTATGGTTGTGATTCCAATTGTTTTAAATGTGCGTCCTAGCAACTGATCATGAGATTAGTACTGTTTGCACATTAGATTTCCATTTTTGCATTTACGTAAAAATGGGGGTCGTAACACCGACCGCCATTTGCCGAAATAGCACCACCCCTAGATGCGCCTTGGTGCGCTGAAGCTCGTAGTGCTACCCATTCCGCCGCAACAGGGCTAGTTCGTCGGCGGTGAGCCGAAAATCGAAGCCTCTATCTTGTTTTGCTGACCGGTGGACCCCGTCTGTTAGTGAGTCGGGCGCGTTTGAATGCGCCAGTGCGCGCGTGCAAAAGTCCGTTTTCCAGCAGAGAAAGCGTATTCTGGATTTTTAGGTTATTTTCCAAAACCGACTAGAATCAATGTTGATAACTTTAGAACCATAGCTCCAAATTTAGTGAAACTAGTTTCTAAAATCATGTAAAATCTTGTAGTTTCAGAATATGCAAAAATGGTTTGAAGATGAGTACTGTACAGTTTAAGAGTTTTAAAGAAACACATAGGTATAAATAATGCCATTTGAATAAAGTGTTTTCAAATAAAGCTAAAGTAGAACAAAATAAATTTTTATGAAAACCCTAGTCTGTAAGCATTTCAAATATGTAAAAATGGTTACATGTCACCTTGTTATACATCATGTCCAAATAGAATGAAATGTCAATATGAAAAAGTAATAAATAGATGAAACTTGTATAAACTGATGTTTGTATGTATAAAGTTTATTTTTGTAGGGTCACATGCCAGTAGAAATCTATTCATGTGAAAATATTTAGGAAAAAGATAGGGTTTATGTTTTCAAATAGAGAAAAATAATAATTATAACAATAGATGTATGCATAACCTATTATTGTTGTATTTAGAATAATCCAAAACAAGTTTTAAAATGCTTGTAAGATCATGCCCTGATAGTACCAGAAAAATGAGTAAAAGGTGATGAGTGATTTAGTCACAATTTAAAGTGGAAGTTGAAATGTTACTTTTATGGTCATTTAGGCCTTTTTAACAGCAAGTAAAATAACTTGTTTAAATGAAAAGAATTGTGAAAACAACATTGCAGTACTCTACAAAGTCCATGCTGTTATGTTCTGATGAAAGAATGTCATTTTGTTAAGGTTTGTATATAAAATGATCTAGCAACAGCACCCTAAGCATTATGGTTTATGAACCATAGAGTCACTTAAGCATTTTCAACAGCTTGTAGAGTAACTCATCTAAGTGAGAATTTTATGAGGGATAGCGTAGAAATGATGTTAAGTGTATGTACTGCTATATTTTAGGAAAATATTTCATTTACAAACTGTTCTTCATCTAGTTTTCGTTAGTATAATAACTCTAAGTGTTAATCATTCATTATACCTTTCTAGTCCGATTTCTTGTAACGTAGATCGTAGTTTCATATAAGCCTTTTTAACAGTGAGTTTTATGTCTCGTCAAACCCAAAAATTTAGGAAAACACCTTAGAAGTGCTATCCAAAGTATGTGCTAGCATATTCTGGAGAAATATCCTTATTTCATCAAGTTTAGCATGTAAATCTTGGTAGTTAAACGACCTTAAGTTTTATTTCTGAGTTCTAACTTGTGTATCAGTGAGAGCAGAGAGTTGCAGTTTCAGTGCTGCTATTGTATAACAATCAGCAAGGTAGCTAATGAACTATTTTATCAATCTAAGTTAATTTTTGCATCTTGAATTCGATTTGTAAATAAAAATAATTCGCGTAAGCAACCCCTGTCTTGGTTTGAGTTTGTGTTTAGTTTGCTATCTGTCTTCTTTTTGCCTTTTTGAAGGTTATTGATTTTCTTTTGTTCCTCTTTTTCGCGGCGTTTAGACACTGACGTCCCGGAGGAGGAGGACGACCTTGTGGCAGATCCTGACTTCGAGCCAGACAGCGGGTAGCAAGGCAAGCACCTCCTTGAGCATGTTGAGCCCAATAATTTACCTACAATATGTTGCTTTTGTCAATGTATTATGCATTCGGGTAATTCTCCATAGAAATGCTATGTTGGGTAGAAGTTGTAGTTAACCTTGTACATTATGGTTTTCCTTAATCTGGATGGACATGTGAACCTTGTAAACCTTAGTATGAGCTAGACATACTTAATGTCATTTTGGGTATAATCGCAAGCATAATATTTCTGCTTAGCTACCCGTTATGTGTTTTCAAGTCTTTTCAACTGATGAATGGTCCTTTTTGGGAAAAGATTACTGGTAGTTTGCTAAAAACCCCAAAATAAAACTATGGTTTGATGCGGGTGATTATTGGCAATAGCCAGATGTGCAAAGGGAAGTGCACGTAGTGTAGGGTGGAGTATCACCCGTGTCGGATTAAGGACCGAGCAATGAGACGCTATAGATCCAAGAATTCCGTGCAACCACAAGGGCTGGTATGGGACAGTCTTAGCCTATTAAGTTATTTAGATGTGGCTTTGCACTCTGGTAGGCGGGAGATAGCGGGAGCATTCCGGTCAGGTCTGCTTGTGAGGGGCTTCCACACCGAACTCCCAACCCTCGGTGTGGGTAAATGCATACCCGCGCAACAGTGTACGCCTTGCCACAAACATAAACGGTTGTTGGGTATCACGTGAAAGGGACCACGTCTTGGGTGTGTGTTTCTGTTTCTATGGCAAGGGTTAACGCCCCGGGCTGGTTCAAAGCCATGTCTAGGTAATGTAACGGTTCTGTATGATCTCCTTACCGACACACCAAAGGAAGTGTTTTAATTGTCCTGGCGAAAAGGTTGATCATTCCTTGTGGGTAAATTTGTACACCTCGATTAGCTGTGCCCGTGGTCAAGAGCATTTGGTGAAGTCATTCCAATGTTAGAGTCTTTTTGGTATTTTCTGAAAAATGGGTTTGGTTTGGAAAATGTTTTAGCAACCATCTTTTATGTCAAAGGATCGACGTTGTGAACCTTGTAGTCGAGTAGACTGGGTTGTAAGGCTTGGATATTTACCTAACATTTTGATTCTCAATTGCTTTATATAAACTGCGTTGTTGCAATCTATTATATTCATACATTTCCATTTTTATGCAACTGCAAATAACCTGTAGCCTGTCTTTTACTTCAGCCTGCATATTTATTTAATTGTATTTGTGAAACACTACAAGTCTTGCTGAGTACCAATGTACTTGTGAGACCCCGTTCTGATGAACAGGAACCTCCATGTGATTACTGTGCTATTCCCTGGATCAGTAGCTAGCACTCACATGTTTACAACAATTGCAATCACAACCATACCTCACATAGACTAAAGCGGAAACTAATACATAAAGGAAAAGCTACAACTCGGAGAATAAAGCGAAAAGAAATATTATCTTGTAGTTTGCCCATCCGACCCGCAGTAACCGACAAGGCATAAACTCCAGATAGAACATGACGAAGAAGATCCCGCAACTGCGATTTAAAAGAAACTCAAGCCTCGCTAACTCATCCACCTAAAATAATAATTAAGCAAGGGTGAGTACTTTACGTTACTCAAGAAGACTTGAGCAAAACCTATAATATATGCAGGCCATTTCGAAGGAAAGGCTAATACAGTTAATTTGCATAAAGCGAAATTGAATTGTAAAACAAGTTATCATTTGCAAACGGAATTCATAAAAGCAAGTTGATTGATAAGAAGTATATACAACAGTAAGTAATACTCACAGTCCTCCATGACGTGAGTTCGAAATAAACCAAACCATAAGGTCCATCAATGTCAGCCCTTTGACATAAAGCAACAGTTGCTAAAACAAGTTTAGACCAAACCCAAATTTTAGAAAATACCAAAGACTCTAACATGGAATAACATCTCCAAGTGTCCTTGACCGCGGACGCGGCTAATCGATTAGATTTACACTCTGCAGAGGTGTACAACTTTACCCACAAGGAATGATCAACCTTTTTTCCAGATCAATTAACACACTTCCTTTGATGTGTCGGCAAGGAGATCATACAGAGCCGTTACATTATCTAGACGTGGCTTTACACCAGCCCGGGACGTTAACCCTCGCCCTGAAGATAGAGACACTCACCCAAGCCGTGGATCCACATTTATCACACACACACCACGTCTCTGTCCAGGGCAAGGCGTACACCGTTGCATTGGTATGTAGAAACCCCTACAGACAGACCTGACCGGAATGTCTGTGCATGTAAGGACCCGAATCCACTGATTCGAACCCACTGTGTTTACTGCACTATTCCCAGGATCAACGCTAGTGCACACAGCTTAACATTGGTACATATCACATCATACACAACGATAATAGAATAATAGTTCATTTATTGATATAACTAAATGTATGATCTTATGACCAACTTACATTATTAAGCCACGCAGGGCAAGACTGAAAATATAAACTAATAATTAAGCGTGGAAAGTAGAAACGTAGGTAGCTCATCACCACCACAGCAACCGACAAGGCTCGGACCCTAATGACTCGTGTCTTCTTGGACTTCATCTTCCAACACGTGTAGATTCTTCAACTGTTGATTATTGTTGTTTGGCAAGGGTGAGTACTTAAAGCACTCAACAAGTTGTGCATGAATGCAATTCCATGTATCTATATGCAAGGCTTATTCCAATGGATAGGCTATCATGGCTATTTTGCAATAAGCGACATTTATGAACGAATCATATATAGATTGTAAAGGATGTAAAACAAATAACGATAATAAATAAATTCAGTATTTCTCAAGTAAACCAAGTTTCCAATCCTAAGTTAAATTCCATCTTCCACATGGCATTCCGCCATCCCAACCAAGTTGTCCAATTAATTAAGCTAACCCTTAATCGTAATTCCGAGCATTGCTCAATACCGCGAGCACGGCTATCCGAATAGTTTCACACTGCAGAGGTTATGCACTTTACCCACGTGAAACAACCAAACACCACAAAGGCGAGAGATTATAACAAAGCCTTTACAATGCTCTATCTTAACCCGATACTACCCGCTAAGGTTTCAACATCAAGGTCTGTAAACTCCATCCCGTGGCCCCCTCTTGCGCCATGTGAATTACACCGACCCGGAACTCACACCGACCACGATAGTATCAAAATTAAGACTTTGCAAATTACTCACTAGGTGGCCCATACGGACATGTGGTTGCATGATTGACTCAGTCAAAGGCTTGCAAGGTTAAGTCCTTAGTGTGATCAAGGCAAGACTTCCACATACCATCGCCCATCGGGCCCACCTTGGCCTCCTCGCCCCTTGCCACTTGCCCCAATCTAAGTTATCATCACCCGCTTGATTACCAAGCACCACGTGCCATCAACAATTCAACATCGTTGCGTGACATGACTCGCCACAACAACTCAATCTCATCGTGTGATCCCACATGACACACAAGTTCATAACATTGTTCCATATTCCGTTAATCAAGATTAATTAACAATGATTCTGACACATGTGATGACGTGGCATGGCTAAGCAACTAATACGGTCTAACCTCCAATGTTGATCATAATTATTAATCAACTATATTAAACCAATCTAGGGTGACAATGGTTCATGGCATATAATGACAAGGTAGGGTATAGATCAATCTGGTATTTTAGCTAAACCCAATCTAATTTGAAACAATTGTATATTTGAACTATATGCAATATTGTAAAACAAACATAGCAATTTTATAAACATGGGTTCAACATGATCAAAGCACAACTTGCCTTGGAATAGGTCCTGATCTTGATCTGAAGCTTGCTCTTGGGTTGCTTGATCTTCCTCCGGCGTCGCACAATTCAACGTCTACGCTGCGTCAAAAGAGAAAAGCAAATAAATGCCAAAACAGAGAGCAATTGAACTCCAAAATCAATTAAAATTCACCATTAAATAGATCTCAATTTTACAAATTTTTAGAAACTGGAATCACTCAAATCCGAAGTTACGATGCAAAAGATATAGCCTTTTGAAGTTTGAAATAAATATCAAATCGGAAAATCAGAAAATCAGATTTAATAGATTTATTTTTATTCCGAAAATAGATTATCATGCGTCATCATGACGTCACGCTGACGTCAACACCGACCGACCAATCGGAAGCGCCACGTGGCCGGTCCATGGATCGCGTCCACGATCCGCTCGGTCCACGGCAGACGCGGTCCACGGCGCGCCTCGGCTGCTGCGCCCGGCACGCGGCGGCGCGCCGATTGGTTGCGGCGGACGGCGCAACTGGTGCACCAATTCCATCGGACGATCGCCGATTGATGCACACGCGGCGAGATCACGAGCACGGGTTTTAGATCCAACGGACGGCGATTAAGGAGGTTTCTGACCACCGAGGACACGCGGTCAGATTCGAGACGCGTCGGCGAAGATCCAACGGACGAGCTTCTCCGCGCTAATGGCGTCGCCGAGACCAAAATCACGGCGATGAAGACGACGATACTCGCGAGGCGCCCGGCGAAGTTCGACGCCGAGACCTTGCGCTTGGCCGCGGAGAACGAGGACTCAACGCACCGTCCGAGCCTTAAATAGGCGCACGGAGAGGGCGTCGCGGCGGCGACACGGACTCGAGTCCGTCGGAAACACGGCGCGCGGCGGAAGAGTCCAAGGCGAGACGACACACGAGAACCCTTCGATGACGAATGAACGGTGGATTCAAGCGGCGTGGTGGATCGGATCCGCCGAACCAACTAACGGACACGATCCAAACTTTCCGAACCAGTGCGACTTAATTCCGACCGTCCGATTCGATCCGACGCGTCCATCGGCGCTAGGGTTTGCGATTCACGCGCAAAGCTCCCGACCGCCGACGCGAGATCAACGGTGGCGACGCACCTCGCTCGTGGGCCAAGCGGGCCGCACGACCACAGACCACACAGCGCACAACGGTGTTGGGCTCGGCCCAACATCTGCTTTCGAGATTTTCAAAAGGTTTTCATTTAAAATAATTCCATAAATTCATTTAATTTGTTTTAGGCAATAAAACAATCAGGAAAAATCCAAGAAAAATCTCAAAAATACTTTGAGACATTCTGGACTTAAATAAAATATTTTTGCTAAAACTTTATTTTAACTTTGTACAGATTTAAATACTTTTGAATAAAAAGCAATAAACTTGAAATAGGAATTAATTCAAATGAATCTAGAAAAATCCAAATAAATTCCAGAAAATCACAAATGCATTTTTAAACGATAAAAACTTAATTAAGCCAAATTTTGGGATGTTACAAACCTCCCCCCCTTAACAGAATCTCGACCCGAGATATAGGGCTAACTAGAGAATAGGTTCGGGAATTCTGACTTCAATTCTTCTTCTCGCTCCCAAGTGGCTTCACTTTCAGAATGATTGCTCCACTGAACTCTGCAAAAGCGAATAGACTTGTTTCTGGTCTTGCGCTCCACAACATCCAAAATTCTGACTGGTTGCTCTTTATAAGTCAAATCTTCTTGCAGCTCTATTGCCTCCAACGGGGCTTGCTCTGTTGGCACTCTGAGACACTTCTTAAGCTGCGATACATGGAATACATCATGCACTCCTGCCAATGACTGAGGCAACTCTAACTGATAAGCTACCTCTCCTCGACGGCTCAGAATCTTGAACGGACCGACATATCTTGGTGCAAGCTTCCCTTTAACGTGAAATCTCTTAACGCCCTTAAGAGGGGTAACCCTGAGGTACACATGATCTTCTGGTTCAAAACTCAAATCTCGACGACGATTATCGGCGTAGCTTTTCTGTCTTGACTGTGCTATCTTTAATCTCTCTCTGATCATTGCTACTTGACTTTCTCGCTTCTTCGAGGATATCCGCCCAAACACCAAACGCGTTCTCTGTCTCGTTCCAATTCAATGGAGTACGACAAGCACGTCCATACAATGCCTCGAACGGTGACATTTGTAGGCTAGCTTGATAACTATTATTGTAACTGAACTCTGCATATGGCAAACATTTATCCCATGTCGTAGCGTAAGCTAAGGCACAAGCTCTCAACATATCCTCTAAGATCTGATTTACTCTTTCGGTCGACCATCCATCTGGGTGATATCTTTGATCAAATTCAGACGGGTTCCCATTGCTTCATGCAACTTATTCCAAAACCTTGAGGTAAATTGGGTACCTCATCGACACAATCTTCTTTGGCACTCCATGCAAACATACAATCCTTGACATGTACAGTTCTGCCAAACGATCTCCGGAGTAAGTGGTCTTTACTGGGATGAAATGAGCGACCTTGGTTAGACGATCCACGATAACCCAAATGGAATCGTAACCTTTCTGAGTCTTAGGTAAACCGGTGATAAAATCCATCCCGATTTCCTCCCACTTCCATTCCGGAATTTTCAACGGTTGCAACAAACCAGCGGGTCTTTGGTGCATAGCCTTTACTCTCTGACACACGTCGCATAATGCAACATGCTCAGCCACTTCACGCTTCATTTTTGGCCACCAGAATCTCTCCTTCAAATCCTGGTACATTTTAGCACTTCCTGGATGAATTGAGTACTTTGAATCATGCGCTTCCTCAAGAATCAATTGTTTTAATTCCTTTTATCCAAGCACACAAATTCGGCCTTTGAAGAACATAGTTCCTTGTTCGTCAGTGAAATCTATGGCTAGGCCTTCTTCCTTTTAGCCTTGATTTTTGAAATTTTATCGTCATCTTGTTGACCTTCTCTAATCTGATCCTCTAATGTTGGTTTTACTTCTAGCGCAGCTATCATTCCTTATGAACGACCTCCAATCTTAACCTCTGAAATTCCTTGCATAATTCGTTGATCCTCCATTGACAATGCATTTGCGCTATGGCTTTTTCGACTCGGGGCATCCGCCACCACATTGGCTTTTCGGGATGATAATGGATTCCCACATTATAATCCTTAATTAGCTCAAGCCATCTTCGCCTCATATTCAGTCGATTGAGTGAATATGTATTTCGACTCTTATGGTCCGTATATATCTCACATCTATTTCCTATGAGATAATGGCGCCATATCTTTAAAGCATGCACTACTGACTAACTCCAAATCATGCGTTGGGTAATTCACTTCATGCGGTCTCAATTGTCTCGACGCATAAGCAACGACTTTGCCTTCTTGCATTAACACGCATCCCAAGCCCTGCTTCGAAGCATCGCAGTAAATGTCAAATCCATTCTGCACATCTGGCAACACTAATACGGGGGCTGTTGTTAAACGCTTCTTTAATTCCATGAAACTTTTCTCGCACTCTGGCGTCCATGCAAACTTCTTCTCTTTCTTTAACAACCGCGTAAGGGGTTTAGCAATTGTCGAGAATCCTTCTATGAACCGACGGTAATATCCCGCCATTCCCAGAAAACTACGAATCGAGTAATGTACTTGGTGGCTCCCAATGCAACATCAAGCGTCCACTTTGTTTGGGATCAATCATGACTCCTTTGGTAGTCATTACATGACCGAGAAATTCAACTTTCTCCTTCCAAAATTCACACTTGCTAAACTTAGCATATAGTTGATGCTCTCGCACTGCCTAAAACCATTCTCGGATGTTACGCATGCTCTTCCTCCGTCTTGAGTAAACCAAGATATCGTCTATGAAGACTACAACAAACTTGTCCAAGTAATCCATGAAGACTTTATTCATCATGTTCATGAAATATCTTTGGGCATTAGTCAATCCGAATGACATGACTGTGAACTCGTAATGTCCATATCGCGTAAAACGCAGTCTTAGGTACATCCTCCGCTCGGATCTTCAATCGATGGTATCACGAGCGAAGATCTATCTTGGAGAAAACTCCAGCTCCTCTTAATCGATCAAATAAGTCGTCGATCCCGGCAGCGGATACTTATTCTTGATCGTTACTTCATTAAGTGCACGGTAGTCGATGCACATTCTAAGACTTCCATCCTTCTTGCGAACAAACAAAACCGGGGCTCCCCACGGCGATGAACTTGGTCTAATGAAACCTTTCTCTTGCAGTTCCTCAATCTGCTTCTTCATTTCTACTAACTCGCTCGGTAGGCATCCGATATGGTCTCTTTGATATCGGTCTTTGTACCGTGCTAACTCGATGACAAACTCGATATCACGATCCGGTGGCAATCTGGCAAATCTTACGAAATACATCCGGTATTCTCTCTCTTCGCACATCTTCCATGCTGATGGCTTTCACACTGTTGACCGTTAACTGCCTGTCCCGAACTGCGGTCGCTTGAAACTCCACTTTCTTGCCACTAGGGCCTTCCAAGGTCACGATCCTTCGGCCACAATCTAAAACAGCCTTATGCTTGGACAGCCAATCCATTCCAAGGATGACGTCTAGGGATTGCGCATCTATCAAGATAAGATTCGCGAGAAATTCTATCCCATCCATAAGCAACTTAGCTCCCAAACACCCAAGGCTAGATCTAAGCTCAGATCCTGGGGCTTGGACTAAGAGCACACACTTAAGATTCACCACTTTAAATCCATTCTTGGTTGCAAAACTTTGAGAAACAAACGAATGCGAAGCTCCAGAATCAAACAAAGCAGGCAGGTGTAATCGAGTTGACCAGAACTTACCCAAGACGACGTCTCGTAGCTTCCTCGAGCTCCATCGGCGGTGATGTGGTTGATTCTTCCACGCCTTTGTTGATCATGGCGTTGCTCGGCTTGGCTTGGTGCACGATTTCCTCGATGTTGGTGCTTTAGCGGTGTTGTTCCCAGGTTGAAACGAATCGGTGTGATGCCTCCTACGTGGACACCTATTTGAAAAGTGCCTGGCTCATTGCAAGTATAGCATCTCTTCACTGCAGATCTTGATTTCCCCACAGTGCATTGTTGCCTTGCGCTGGGTGCGGAAATTCGATTGGCGGGGCGAGGTGTAGGGTTGATGTCTTGTTCCCACCGTGGTTGAAATCTAGCAAATTCTTTGGGTGACATCCTCAAGCGTAGATGGTTTGGGCGTCCACCACGATTGTTCATCAAGCGCTTACGGTTTCACCTAGCTCTTTGCGCTTGTCCTCTAGGATTAAAGCCTTATTTACCACTCACGAAAATCCGGAAAATTGTGGGTAATCGGTCCCACTGCGATCTGAATTGATCCCTTCATGAAACGAGGCGCTTAGCTTTATCCGTCGCTACGTCCTCGGGGCATAACGAGCTAATTGAGTGAATTTATTCGTATTCGCCACCGGTTGGCCTCCTTGCTTCAAAGCTCGAACTCCTCCTTCTTAAGATCCATCATTCCCTCGGGACATGATCTCGGCGGAAAGCATTAGTGAACTCCTCCTGTGTTATCTCTTGCGGGGCTCCATGAGCGGCACGATAATTCTCCCACCATTCTCGGCGGTTCCTTCAAGTTGATGAGAGCGTAGAGCACCTTCTCATTGCCCTCACACCGAGTGATGTGCGCTTCTTCTCAATGGTCCTAAGCCAATCATCGGCTTCCAAAGGGTTCACGTTTCGAGAGAAAGTTGGTGGCCTAGTCCTCATAAAATCCGATAGCTTGGACATAGGTCGAGGTCCACCATGATTGTTACGAGTTGCAGGATTGTTGTGGTTTACTGCTTTGCATTGGTCATCTGCTGCATCTGCTGCATCATTGTCTGCATCAGTTGAGTCTGTGCTGCAAGGAATGCTCCCAGATTCTGCATGTCCACTGGCGGTGGTTGAGGGCTGCCTCCATCATTGGGATTGTCATTCGACGCAGTCCACTTCCTGAAGCACCGTTGTTTCCTCGAGTATTCACCATCTGATGATTGCCTCTTAGGTTAGGAAAGGTAGATGTAGCATAGATGAGAAGTAAGAATTTCTAAAGCGGGGAGATAGGTTATACCCAAACTGAACAATTCTTTATTTAACTTGGTATGGTGCTTATTTAAGCCTACAAGCTCGCAACACATAACGCACACTCAAGCAATACAAAGAAGCAAACTAAACACGCAACCTTAACGTCCACTAGAAAGGTAAAGACTAACTTAAAGACGCGACTCACACTCGAGTCTCAACACGGCTCAAGGTCGACACTCACTCATCCGACCACCACAGGTGAGATCGATCCGCGCATACACCGGCGGGTGGGTGGCATCGAGCAAACCTATCCTCGATGACCTATTCTGGGTCCTCTGCAACAACGGGTCTGCACTCCCCTCGCTCCCACTCTCGCTCCTCTGGATCCTCCTCGGACTCCTCGGTGGCTCTGAACTCTCGAGTCACGCGCTCCACTCGTCCTCAAGCGCCTCGGGGCCTCTCCCACTCGGTGATCATCTCGATGGTCAAGCACGGTCACCTCGAGCTCCTGCTCTGCTACTCTGAGTGCCTCGTACACAGTCTCCAGCTCTTGGGTAGTCTCTCTCATATGATCCTCCTGGGCAAGGGCGAACTCTGCAAGGTGCGTCGCTGTAGCACACTCGCTCCCCTCGATCCGTCGTCTTCGGCATGCTTGAACGTCTGGGTGAAGTCGGAACACTGAGTCGTGAAGCTCGTCAGCGTAGTCGCGGCAGACACGGCGAAGAGCAAGTCGAGCGACCTCCTGAATTGCAACCTCGTACGAGAATCTTCTGGCGGAGATGTTGATTGGCCTGCTAGCTTCCTCGTTCTCCCGTAGATGATCAACTTGCAAATAAATCCTCGGTGTACACCATTCAGCGACCACCGCCTCCTCGGTAAAGTGGACGATAAAAACCTCAAGCGTCTCAAGTACTCTCCACGGCTCCATGGCGTAGCCGCCAGCTGTCTCCTCAAAGGTCGGAACGATCGGCATCTGCTCCACAAGAACTTGGAATAAGTTCTCCACCCGAAACGGCAAGTAAAACGGGTAAGTTTAGCAAAGGCGAGAAGTAGAGAATGAGATGAGTCGAGAGGGTTTTATTAGTCAAGCTTAGATTTTCTTTTTAGAAAATAATTTTGGACACACTCAAGACACCTCCAAACTATCTAGGGCCAAGACCTACAGTCAGTATGCTCTGATACCACCTCTGTAAGGACCCGAATCCACTGATTCGAACCCACTGTGTTTACTGCACTATTCCGAGGATCAACGCTAGTGCACACAGCTTAACATTGGTACATATCACATCATACACAACGATAATAGAATAATAGTTCATTTATTGATATAACTAAATGTATGATCTTATGACCAACTTACATTATTAAGCCACGCAGGGCAAGACTGAAAATATAAACTAATAATTAAGCAGCGGAAAGTAGAAACGTAGGTAGCTCATCACCACCACAGTGCAACCGACAAGGCTCGGACCCTAATGACTCGTGTCTTCTTGGACTTCATCTTCCAACACAGTGTAGATTCTTCAACTGTTGATTATTGTTGTTTGGCAAGGGTGAGTACTTAAAGCACTCAACAAGTTGTGCATGAATGCAATTCCATGTATCTATATGCAAGGCTTATTCCAATGGATAGGCTATCATGGCTATTTTGCAATAAGCGGATTTATGAACGAATACAATATATAGATTGTAAAGGATGTAAAACAAATAACGATAATAAATAAATTCAAGATTTCTCAAGTAAACCAAGTTTCCAATCCTAAGTTAAATTCCATCTTCCACATGGCATTCCGCCATCCCAACCAAGTTGTCCAATTAATTAAGCTAACCCTTAATCAGTAATTCCGAGCATTGCTCAATACATGAGCACGGCTATCCGAATAGTTTCACACTCTGCAGAGGTTATGCACTTTACCCACGTGATACAACCAAACACCACAAAGGCGAGAGATTATAACAAAGCCTTTACAATGCTCTATCTTAACCCGATACTACCCGCTAAGGTTTCAACATCATGCGGTCTCATAAACTCACATCCGGGCCCCCTCTTGCGCCATGTGAATTACACCGACCCAGAACTCACACCGACCACGATAGTATCAAAATTAAGACTTTGCAAATTACTCACTAGGTGGCCCATACGGCACATGTGGTTGCATGATTGACTCAGTCAAAGGCTTGCAAGGTTAAGTCCTTAGTGTGATCAAGGCAAGACTTCCACATACCATCGCCCATCGGGCCCACCTTGGCCTCCTCGCCTTGCCACTTGCCCCAATCTAAGTTATCATCACCCGCTTGATTACCAAGCACCACGTGCCATCAACAATTCAACATCGTTGCGTGACATGACTCGCCACAACAACTCAATCTCATCGTGTGATCCCACATGACACACAAGTTCATAACATTGTTCCATATTCCGTTAATCAAGATTAATTAACAATGATTCGACACATGTGATGACGTGGCATGGCTAAGCAACTAATACGGTCTAACCTCCAATGTTGATCATAATTATTAATCAACTATATTAAACCAATCTAGGGTGACAATGGTTCATGGCATATAATGACAAGGTAGGGTATAGATCAATCTGTATTTTAGCTAAACCCAATCTAATTTGAAACAATTGTATATTTGAACTATATGCAATATTGTAAAACAAACATAGCAATTTTATAAACATGGGTTCAACATGATCAAAGCACAACTTGCCTTGGAATAGGTCCTGATCTTGATCTGAAGCTTGCTCTTGGGTTGCTTGATCTTCCTCCGGCGTCGCACAATTCAACGCTTACGCTGCATCAAAGAGAAAAGCAAATAAATGCCAAAACAGAGAGCAATTGAACTCCAAAATCAATTAAAATTCACCATTAAATAGATCTCAATTTTACAAATTTTTAGAAACTGGAATCACTCAAATCCGAGTTACGATGCAAAAGATATAGCCTTTTGAAGTTTGAAATAAATCTCAAATCGGAAAATCGAAAATCAGATTTAATAGATTTATTTTTATTCCGAAAATAGATTATCGTCATCATGACGTCACGCTGACGTCAACACCGGACCGACCAATCGGAAGCGCCACGTGGCCCGGTCCATGGATGCGTCCACGATCCGCCGGTCCACGGCAGACGCGGTCCACAGCGCCTCGGCTGCTGCGCGCCGGACACGCGCGGCGCCCGATTGGTTGCGGCGACGGCGCAATCTGGTGCACCAATTCCATCGGACGATCGCCGATTGATGCACACGCGGCGAGATCACGAGCACGGGTTTTAGATCCAACGGACGGCGATTATGAGGGTTTCTGACTCACCGAGGACACGCGGTCAGATCGAGACGTCGGCGAAGATCCAGCGGACGAGCTTCTCACGCTAATGGCGTCGCCGAGACCAAAATCCGCCGGCGATGAAGACGACGATACTCGCGGGCGCCCGGCGAGTTCTCGGGCGTCGAGACCTTGCGCTTGGTGCGGGCGAGCGAGGACTCAACGCACCCGTCCGAGCCTTAAATAGGCGCACGGAGAGGCGTCGCGGCGGCGGACACGGACTCGAGTCCGTCGGAAACACGGCGGCGCGGGCGGAAGAGTCCGAGGCGGAGACGACACACGAGAACCCTTCGATGACGAATGAACGGCCGGGATTCAAAGCGGCGTGGTGGATCGGATCCGCCAACCAACTAACGGACACGATCCAAACTTTCCGAACCCAGACGACTTAATTCCGACCGTCCGATTCGATCCGACGTCCATCGGCGCTAGGGTTTGCGATTCACGCGCGAAAGCTCCCCGACCGCCCGATCACGAGATCAACGGTGGCGATCGCACCTCGCTCGTGGGCCAATCGGGCCGACGACCACAGACCACCACGCAAGACAAAGTGTTGGGCTCGGCCCAACATCGCTTCTGAGATTTTCAAAAGGTTTTCATTTAAAATAATTCCATAAATTCATTTAATTTGTTTTAGGCAATAAAACAATCAGAAAAATCAAGAAAAATCTCAAAAATACTTTGAGACATTCGGACTTAAATAAAATATTTTTGCTAAAACTTTATTTTAACTTTGTACAGATTTAAATACTTTTGAATAAAAAGCAATAAACTTGAAATAGGAATTAATTCAAATGAATCTAGAAAAATCCAAATAAATTCCAGAAAATCACAAATGCATTTTTAAACGATAAAAACTTAATTAAGCCAAATTTTGGGATGTTACAGTGCAATCTCCCGCCTTCCATAAATGCAAAGCCACATCTAAATAACTTAATAGGCTAAGACCCGCCCATACAAGCCCTCGTGGTTGCACGGAATTCTTGGATCTACCGTCCCATTGCTCGGTCCTTAATCCGACACGGGCGATACTCCACCCTACACTACGTGCAAACCCGTCTGCACATCCGGCTATTGCCAATAATCGCCCGCGTCAAACCATAGTTTTATTTTGGGGTTTTTAGCAAACTACCAGCAACCATATCCCCACAAAGGACCATTTAGGTTCCAAATAAAACATTTCAGGAAACAATTTTAATCATGATCATCTACCCCACAAAAAGCTAAAGCATGGCTAAGCAGGTTTAACATGATCGCATATACCCAAATTTGGCATTAAGCATTGTCTAGCCCTATTCTATGGTTATCAAGGTTCACATGTACATAATTATCAAGGAGTTTCATGAGACAACAGGTATATCTATCAGTACCACAAAATAGCGAATTTACAGAAAGTAAACGCATGCATGAAACATTTTAGTAAACACAGTGCAAATCAAATATTGGGATCAATATGGTCAAAGGGGTGCTTGCCTTGCTTAATCATTGCTTACGGTGAAGACGAGGTCGCAATAAATGAAGTCGACGAAGGAAACAGCGACATCGGGTTCTACACGTCGTTCAACGGAAATAAAGCAAATAACAAGCTTTAATAAGGGCAAAAAGGAAACAGACAGCAAATCAAATAAAGATTCACTACATAAAACAGGAATGTATTAAGGTTGAATTAGATGATTTCATATCGCGTTTATTTGATTAAATAACCATATTGTTATTAGCTTTTAACATTGAGCAATAAACATTTATAGCTTATCTATTCTTGAATTACGAATTCAAGAGGCTAAAAAAATGAATTCTTGCATTTATAACTTCGAATTATAGATGCTAAAATTATTTGGATTAATAGAACTAAGACATTAGAAAAAGGATTATGCAAATAGCATTTAAATACCTAATTGACTTTGCATAAGAAGAAGTCTTGAATATGTTTGATCTGTTAAGCTAGGTTATTGGATTTATTTATGGTTTTCAAGAAGGTTCTGGTGATACAAATATATTAATTACAGATTTCTTCATTGCTACCGATTCATATTAATAAGCTTAGAAAACATAATACTTAGCGTTATTTAACTAACATGATTTATATGGAAAGCATGATGAAATATGGTTATTTCATCATAATAATATAGTATATACTTTGGATAACAATTCTAAATAAAATTTATGAATTATAATGTTTAGTTGAAGACCTAAATGCATTCTTTGAAAAGCTATCATGACACTAAAGTTTACGTTGAACGAAATCGGTCAAAAAGGGCTACATCTATCCTTATCATATTAGGGTTTTGCATAAGCAAAAACTATATGAACCATAAGTTATAAATAAAATATTTTCTCAGAACATTATAGTACATATCCTAAACATCGTTTCTGATTTATTCTACCTGGGATTCATATTAGGACGAGGTATTCTATAGATTGATGAAAAGGCTTAAGTGTTTCATTTATTTAGAAAACATAACATTTAGGGTTATGTTACTAGACTCTTATACATACAAACCTTAACTAAATAATATTCTTTCTTCAGAACATAGTATCACGTACTTTATAGAGCATTTCTACACCATTTTCATAATTCTTTTAATTTGGATGAGATACTTTACAAGCTACTGAAAATGCTTAAGTGATCACAATGTTAATGCACTAAGGTTCAGTTTTCGATTTAAGTTTGCGATTACACCTTATAAGATAATCTATCCAGTTTTCAGGCATAACCAAGGAACAACTCTAAGAGTGTTTTAAAACTAATTCCGTGATATTTGGCTTCTATTCAAGACGGTTTCCATATAAGTGATCATTAGGGTCTAACAAGGACTAAATTCAAACTTGTACAGACATGAAGTACTTTTGCATAACTAGTAAGGATATTACTTCTCAAGATTCTAGGATTTAATTTTGTCAAATTCGAAGTTCATTTGTGGAAGTTATGACTATTTGGATTATACAAGTATTGAAACTTCGATTATTAGGTTAAATGTTAATTTACGACCTTATGATAATGATTCTTGCTATACTACATGATCTGATCATGCAAGGCATTCAGGAACTAATTATTTATGCATTAGGATTTACTTAAGATATTCTCTTCACACCTGGTTGATTATACTCAACTCTTTAAATATATATATATATAATATGGAGATATATATATATTACTTAAGAATTTAAGTACAGACTACAATTCACTATGGTTATTTTTGTTGTAACAGATAACATAGTACTAAAGAGCTTTTCACTTAACTTTTTACTTATTTATGAACTTCATTTTATATTAGTTACTTATATATACATTTTCCATTTAAACCATCTATTATTCATATCACATATCTAAAGCAAGTTCATACCTTAATTATTTTAGCATAATAAGGTATCTTACTGTCATTCAAGTTTTTATAATTCAATGTTATTTATTTTAGTTTTCTTTCATACAAGTTATCCATTTTTTTATTATTTATTCTATTGAGAATAACCTTTAATGGGAAATGATTTAAACAAAGGTAAAATATAAATATTTTTATATATTTGAGTTCCTGGATGTATAAGGATTCTAATAAAATCAGTTTCATTCCATTTTGAATTTGTTTACAACATTTTAATATGTAGCCTATCTTTAAGTCTTTCATTTAAATTTGAATTTCAAATTAACCAAGTACTGTTTTTCAAAATGTTTTTGCATATTATGGAAGCACTTGATTTTAGATGATTTTAGGAATTTGTTTCATTTGAATTGGATTAAAAATGCTAAAGTTATTCACATAAGAAGCTGGCTCGGTTATGAAATTGAAAGAAAATCGGAAATACGTTTTCTGGGTTGAGAGGCGCCTTTACCGGTTTGAACTGGAGAAGTTCACGCGGCTGACAGGGCGGGCCCACCGAGCAGTGAGCCAAAACAGGGGCGGCGCTAGGGCAGCTCGCCGGCGAGGCTACGGCGACGAAGGAGCTCGGCCAAGGGCTCCTCGAGCACCAGCTCGTCACGGCGCACAAGGTGGTGGGGTCGATCACTTCCGGCAATGGTCGGAATGAGCTACCACCGTGAGGGGTGCGGTGGCCATGGTGGAGCTCGCCGGAGAAGAAGAAGAAATTAGTTTCGGTTCGGATGGGTAACGGGGTGAGTATCAGTGAGGCTAGGGGGTACCATTTTTGGGATCGATTCATCCGGAGAAACGCCGAGCTGGGCCGCCACCGTGCGACTGGAGTTGGGGAAGAAGAAGTCGGTGCGGCGGCGCTACAGGTAACAAGACATGAGAACGAAGGTTGGTGGGTGATCTGGGATGCACTAGAGTGCTTTAGGCTCAATTAATTTGAAAGCTACTCACCAGACTAGCTCAATCACCAAATTCCCCTTTCGGGTTTCTTGCGGCCATGGCGAGGAAGAAGAGGGCTGGTTGCTGCGCTGGGTTTGAGTGAAGCTCGGAAGAATGGGGAGAGCCACAATGCGATGCTAAGCCAATGTCTACAAGCGATGCAATCGACTTCATAGAGTTTGAACGAGAGGAAGAAACGCGGCTCGGTTCTGCGCTTACAGGCGGGGTGGCGCGAGACCTTGGCTGATGAGGAACGGCGCAAGGGCTGTGCTCTTCACTTGCTCCTGCCTCCCTCTTCTGGCTTACTGAGGCATGGCTCATCTGATGGCTTAAGCACTTGTGGTTGCTGCCTTGGCGTGGAAAAAGCTCTGGCTTGTGCGTGAGAATGGATCAACGGGCTGGCTTAAGGAAGTCTCTGGAGAATTTGTGACTTTGGCCAGGGGCTCTGAACTGGGGCGTTGGCTTGGTGCTGGTTTTGGCGTGTGAATGACTGGCTTAAAAGGCTTGAGGCTTGCTGCATCAATGGAAGGCTCTAGACTTGATGAGGTGTCTCCAAGGAATAGCAGACAAGATGGCTTCAGTTCTGGATATCAAAATGGCTATCAACCGAATTGAAAAATTTCGAAACTTTTTGACCGTGGTCTACTGGGAGTTCTTAGCTTCCAGTAGAATTTTGAGACAAAAATACCTCATGGTTAATTAATTAAAATTCTGACACTGTGCACTGCTCAGAATTTTGATTTCGGATTTTAATTTAATTAAGGGTCCAAATTGTATTATTTATTTTTTAAACTTTTATTTAGAGTTATATTTAGATCAAGGATTATCTCATAAAAATTTCAAGTTAAAATATTATATATTTATTTTATATAAATTCTGACATGCTAATTTACAGATTTCCAATGCCTCTGTTTATGAATTTTAAAAGGCACTAAATGACATTATTAATTTCTAATATTTTTACCAGAGGTTACTAATGTCTTGAGGACATTATGGTAAATTTTCCAAGTGCAGATAACGTTCTAAAAGTTTATAATAAATCTGTCCTTGCACTATTTGGAGGTCAAAGGGATGTCCTTTCAACTATTTAATACTTTCTTATGTATTAAAATTTATTTGCTGGATAAACTCATCCACTGCATGCTTAGAGTTACCATGGTAAAATTTTCTAACTTTTACTTTTACCATTTTACCATTTCCCATTTACTAATTCTAATTGTTGGATTTCCATACAATACAAAAATCCAAAGAAATTCAAATAAGAACCAATAAAGCCAATAAAACTTATAAATAAATATTTTCAAATTTAAAATATTTATTTTTATATTACTTTATTTTTCGGGATGTTACAGTACTCAAACTTGCCATCTGCTGTCTCAGAGGACGAAGGCTTCGATATGCCAGATGATTCTTATTTTTAGGCAAGTCACCTTTGACGACAATTTCTTCTAGGATTTGCCTAGGCAGTTGCCTGATGGTTAGTGGGCAAACCGTGAGGCATTTGGAGTTCTTTTGACTATTTATTTCCGCTGTTCAGTTTTTGTAATGTGCTAAACTCTGTCTAATTATTCCTCTTATTTATGTATTTGTTTGTCTCTCGAGTGTGGTTGTGATATGAATGTTGTAAACATGTGAGCGCTAGCCATTAATCATGGGACTAGTGCAGTGATTACATGGAGGTTCCTGTTCGCAACAATGGGTCTCACACCCGGCGGGGGGGGGGGGGGGTTATAGTTTGGGGTGCTAGATAGACTTTTAAATAAAATTTGGAGCATTAAATGGATTTTTTCCGAAGAAAAAGGAAACCAATGCACTGAAGGAGGTGAGACTAAAGAAAAACTAGCTGCAAGGAAAACCATCGCGGCGACAGCTTCACCGTGCTATCGTCAGTCCCTCTCCCCTCTTCTCCGGTATTCTCACCGGTATCAAGTGGGTGAGAGACCCATTGATTTCTAAAATTAATTTTTAGATTTTTTTTCTGTGCTTTTCCTAGATCAAGTTGTTCTATTTTTTTCCTCTAGTAAGTTCTTTGCTAGATTTATTTTACTCATAATGTGTTTTAATGAACCAACTCATCCAGACGACGACGATGACGCTATACAAAAGATCAACATCGTGGCAGAGTTAGTTATCAATAAATTTCCTCTGGTTTTCTTCCGTCGAATAACCCTAGTATACTAAGGCGCAGGTACTATACGTTCTTGGACATCCTTGGTAATCTACTTACCACTTCCACGATCGTTGGCAATCATGTTGTCGTTGTAAGATCCATAGTCTATAGCATGGAAGATAAATAAATCCGACACATTCATGGACTTAAGGCTTGTCCGTCTAGAGTCTTCAATGTAAAGTTGGACACTTGTGTACTTTGATCTTGTGGTATTGTTAATATAAACCCAATGATTTTTCTAAAACATAATTGAAACCATTCGACTTTCCCTTAAAAAAGAAAAAGCTCGAGGTTTTTACATTTTTAGATGCAAACTAATAGAAAATCTACAAATAATCCACCCACTCAACCCGTGGTTATGGGACTGGGAATCAAACTATGGTCGTCAACTAGATAGGCAAGGTCGCACTGTTAAGACTCTCCTACGGTTGGCAATCCCAAGCTTATTATCTATGCTTATCTAGGAGCACATCATAGCCCAAAGAAAAAGAAAAACAGAAGCACCTTATCAAGTACCTGCACATGTAGATGTACCAAATGAAAAACGTTGATTAAACGGATATATCTCGTGCCCACGCCATAATTAACCATTGCAAACACAAGTATTCAGTAGCGGGGATCACCTTCCCCCAGAGAGGCTTGTTATACTAGTCTGTACCGACAGTTGCAGTGCAGTATCATCATCAAGGTTGCCTTCATCTTGCATCTCAGCGATGCTCTGAACGCTCATGTAGCTCACCGGAATTTCCGAAAACGGCACCTCCCAGGAAAGGTACTGCATCACGAGCCTCATCGTCGGCCTCGACGCCGGCGACGGGTGCGAGCAAAGAAGCCCGAGCTTCAGCATGCACCAGCTCCGCCTCCATCACAAATTCTCCTGGTCCCATTCTCTGATCAACCATGTTGGTGATTGTGCCATGCTGCCAGCAGGTGAGCACCAGATCCACTAGGACCTGAGGTTCGCCACGAGAGTCCATGCTGATAGGACGCTTACCGCATGCCACCTCCAGGATGAACGCACCGAAGGCGAACACATCTGTCGCCTTGGTCGCCTTGCCAAGCCTCGCCAGCTCCGGTGAGATATAGCCCCTAGTTCCTGCAACATGTGTCGTATGCGCCTCAACCCCATGGTCGTGCAACCTTGCTAGGCCAAAATCGCCTAATCTTCCATTCATCTCACTGTCGAGAAGTACGTTGCTCGCTTTAACGTCTCGGCGGATAACAACTTGCTCCCATTCCTCGTGCAAGTAGAAGAGACCTGATGCAACACCTTTGATGACCTCAAACCTGCGAGACCAATCCAATGTTGGCTTGTCAGAAGCATACAAGTACTTGTCAAGGCTCCCATTGGGCATATTCTCATACACTAGTAGCAATTGCCCCTTTCGACGGCAATAACCAAGCAACTGAACTAGGTTACGGTGCCGAAGCCGGCCCGTGCTTACAATCTCAGCAATCAACTCTCTCATCCCTTGCTTTGAATCATGGGACATAACCATCACCGCGACGTGCAACTTTGATGTCCGAAGAACTCCTTTGTATACCTTTCCAAATCCTCCCGGACCAAGTAGCTGCTTGTCCTTGAATCCCTTGGTAGCATGGAGCAGATCCTTGTATGAGAACCGATGTGGCCCAAACTCAACTTCCCAGTCTTCAGGGAGTTCACTGTACTTGACACACCTTCGTACAACTCGGAAGATCACACCAGATACAAATATAGCTCCAAAAACTGTGGATATCAAAACTAACATCCCAGGCTCAATTTTGAAGGAAATGGAATGCATACCATAATTCGTTGTATTGATGTCTGTCGGTGGCAGATTGGAGAAGTCAAGTGATTCAACTATTCCATCTACCTTAAACCTGCAGCCGAGAATGCCAGATTAGTGCCTGGAGGACGATGCGAAGCCGACATACATGTCTTGGGGCAACACGCCAGAGAGATCGATGGTGGGAGATAGCAGAGGGCGCTTCGGCTTCGCCATTTGAATGGGAGCAATGGTGACGTTTAGCTGCCTCAATAGGTGAACATATTCTATCCACACTTGCGTCGCTTCGCCGCTTGCCAGCCGTAGAGGCCGCAGATCTGGGAACGGATCATCATTGTAGTAGCCCGCCGGAGAAGATTGCGAGGAATTCACGCTGTTGACATCAACCTCAACGTGGTTGTTGTCTGTCTTCAAACTCTGGGTTGTACCAGGTGTCCAACTCTATGGCAAGGACTTGATTCGAAGTGTTCCCATTTCTGTCGATTTTTGTAGTCGGCAATAAATTTATGGGGTAGGCGCTGGATCTCAAACTCAATGGTCACATAAGACAGAGATTTTAGACAGGTTCAAGCCCTCAGCAATGGAGGTAATACCCTAATCCTGTGTGCTGGAATTATGCTGATCTCTTGGATCTGGGGTTGCTCAAAGCGCAATATGCTTTGGGCGATATGAGGTGTGCTATACTCTATGACTTGATTTGTTAAATCAATGACGAACGAAACATAAAGAAGATCAAACCACAAACGGAACAAGAGACACAAGATTTAACGTGGAAAACCCTTTCGGGAAAAAACCACGGGCGCCGGCGGCAGAGATTCACTATTTTGTCTGGAGAGTTACAAACACAGGGGACAAATCGCCCATGCGGCTTACAAGAGGAGATATATATATAGGCGGCTACGACCTAGGTCAAAAACGATCCATTAGAAGTTTGGCCTACCGGCGACGGGCCTGCGCTACGCTCCGTCAGAAGTTTAGCCTTCTCTCTGAATTTGGATCAACAATCAACAAATTCCACCTTAAGACAAATTCCATCTTGTAGCCAGAACAATGTAGACAACTCCCTGAAAACAATAAAGAGAATAGAAACTACCGACACCAAAGAACCACTAGGGCTTAAACAGTGATACCTGTTGAAGTATAAGTGAATTTGCCCACCTTTCTTCATCAGCTTAAGTTTTTGGGTGAACTAGTTGGTGCATGCAACTCAATATGGTATCAGAGCCAAGAGGTCTTGAGTTCAAGACCCGGTTGACGCAATTAAAAAAATAATTGCAGTCAACTTCTATTCCACGTCCTAGGTCTAAGGGAGCCTACACGTGAGGGGGAGTGTTGAAGTATAAGTGAATTTGCCCACCTTTCTTCATCAGCTTAAGCTTTTGGGTGAACTGGTTGGTGCATGCAACTCAATAATACCAACTAAGCTTGAGCAAAGCTCAAACTTAGCAACAGGAACTAGCTTTGTCATCATATTTGCAGGATTATCATGAGTACTGATCTTGCATATCTTAATGATACCTTGAGTAATAATATCCCGAACATAATGGTACCTAACATCAATGTGCTTTGTTCTTTCATGAAACATCTGATCTTTTGTAAGATATATAGCATTTTGACTGTCACAGAATAGAGTAATGCAAGATGTGACTCCACATAGCTCAGTATACAGACCTCTTAACTAAGTAGCTTCTTTGCATGCCTCAGAGATAGCCATGTATTCAGCCTCTGTAGTAGGCAAGGCCACAGTAGCTTGCAAAGATGCCTTCCAACTAACAGCACATCCACCAATGGTGAAAGCATAACCCGTAAGAGACCTTCTCTTGTCCAAGTCCCCAGCATAATCAGAGTTAACATATCCAATGAGGCCATTTGTAGTCTTCCCAAACTGCAAACAAGCATTAGAAGTACCACGGATATACCTAAAAATCCATTGAATGGCCCTCCAATGTTCTTTACCAGGATTAGCCATATATCTACTCACAACACTCATAGCATGAGACAAATCAGGACAGGAGCAGACCATGGCATACATAAGTGAACCAACAGCACTTGAATATGGAATTCTAGACATGTACTCATCATCATAATCAGAATCAGGACATTGAGAAGCAGACATTCTGAAATGAGCAGCTAAGGGGGTACTCACATGTCGGGACCCGAATATGCAAATCCGGACCCTCTGTGTATACTGCACTAGTCCAGGATCACGCTAGTGCACACAGGCTCAACATCAGTAAATATCACAATCATACATAGCGGAAATATTATGAAAGACATCATATGATACATACTACTAGTTGAATGACCTTATGGTCCACTTACATGGCTATGCCTCGCAAGGCTGAATAATATATTAAACTGCAGCAGAATGAAAACGTAGACAACCCCTCAGTATACCACAGGCAACTGACAAGGCTTGCGCCCTAAACATTCGTCTCCTCCTGGAATCTTTCCTCCAAAGATTGATGTAGACTCTTCAAATGGTGAGGTTATTGTTGGCAAGGGTGAGTACTTAAAGCACTCAACAAGTTGTGCATGAATGCAATTCTATGTAACTATATGCAAGACTTATTCCAAAGGATAGGCTATCATGGCTATTTTGCAACAAAGCATTTTGAACAAATACAATAAATAGATTGTAAAGATGGTAAAACAAATAACAATAATGATAGATTCAGCTTTTCTCAAGTAAACCAAGTTTCCAATCCTAAGTCAAATTCCATCTTCCATATAGCATTCCGCCATCCCAACCAAGTTGTTCATTTTAATTAAGCTAACCCTTAACTGTAATTCCCGAGCATTGCTCAATACCGCGAGCACGGCTATTCGAATAGATTTACACTCTGCAGAGATCATGCTCTTTACCCACACGACATGATCGTCTTTTGGTGCCATGCAATTAACACACTTCCTTTGGTGTGTCGGCGAAGAGATCATGACAAAGCCTTTACAATGCTCTGGCTTAATCCAGTACTACCCGCTAAGGTTTCAACATTGGTGGGTCTGAAAACCACAACCAGGGCCCCCCTCTTGCGCCATGTGAATTACTCCATAACTCGGGAACTCACACCGACCAAGATAGTACCAAAGTTAAGACATTGCAAATTAATCGCCTAGGTGGCCCATACGGACATGTGGTTGCATGATTGACTCAGGTCAAAGGCTTGCAAGGTTAAGTCCTTAGAGTGATTAGGGCAAGACATCCACATACCCTCTGCCCATTGGGCCCACCTTGGCATACTCGCTCCTTGTCACTTGCCCCAATCTAAATGATTATCACCCAAGTTGATTACCAAGCACCACGTGCCATCAACAATTCAACATCGTTGCGTGACATGACTCGCCACAACAACTCAATCTCATCGTGTGATCCCACATGACACACAAGTTCATAACATTGTTCCATATTCCATTAATCAAGATTAATTATCAATAATTCCAATACATGTGATGATGTGGCATGGCTAAGCAACTAATACGGACTAACCATCCCATGTTGATTATAATTACTAACCAACTATAATGAACCAATCTAGGGAGATAATAGATCATGGCATACAAATGACAAGGTAGGGTATAAATCAATCTGGTTTAATAGCTAAGCCCAATTTAATTTGAAACAATTGTATACTTGAAATAATATGCAATAGGGTAAAACAAATATAGCAATTTTATAAACATGGGTTCAACATGATCAAAGCACAACTTGCCTTGGAATAGGTTCTGGTCTTGCTCTGAAACTTGAACTTGAGTTGTTGAATCTTCCTCTGAAGCGTCGCACAATTCAACGTCTACGCGTACCGAAGGAGAAAAGCAAATAAATACCAAAACAGAGAGCAAAAGAACTCCAAAAATCAATTAAAATTCATCATTAAATAGATCTAAATTTTAAAAAAATTTAGAAATTTGAATCACTCAAATCCGAGTTACGTGCAAAAGATATAGCCTTTTGAAGTTTGAAATAAATACTGAAAATACAGAAATTAGAAATTCGGAATTAACTGAATTATTTTTAAACTGAAAAACCGATTTATGACATCAGCGTGACCTCATGATAACGTCATCATCACAGAATTTCCAATCGGATTATTTTTCCAATTGAAAAATGCAATTATGACACAAGCATGACGTCAGCGAGACCTCGGGCCAATCACAAGCCGACGCGTGTCTCGGGCGTATGAACTGAGTCCACGGCGTAGCGCGAGACCATGGTGAACTCGGTCCACGACGCCTCGGCACCCGCGCCTGACACGCGGCTGCACACGACTGGTTGCGGCGACGGCGCAATCTGGTGCACCCAGATCCCATCGGACGGCCACCGATCACTCGCGACGTGGCAACGCACCAACCGACGGATCTAAATCTGATGGCCTAGAACTTCCGGATCTGGCGATGGTTGCGCGACGGCGAGACCTCACCGGCGAAGAAGAAGACCAGGTAGCGGCGCTCGGCGAGTTCCGGCGACGAAGCTGCGGGTCTGCGCGCGCGGTCCGGCGAATCGTTGATGGCACCGGTGGCGGCGAGACTCAACGACGGCGAAAACACACAAAAACCACCGCGCACGAACCACCAACTCCGCGAGCTTCCTCGTGCGAGCACGGCGACTTCGGAGCTCGGACTTTGCGAAAGATGCGCGGCGAGGTGAGGGTTCCACGCGCGTCGGCGCCTTAAATAGCTGCACGGGGAGGCGTGCGCAGCGCGGACTCCGAGGATGACCCCGTGGCGGCGGCGGATTCCGGCGGCGACACGGAGAGGTGACGTGGATGCATCCGGCGCGTCCACGCGGCGCTCATCCGACGGCTCAGAACGCTCGGACACGCGGACAAATCTCGAGCGCCCGATTGAGATCAACGGCTCAGATCAAAAGCGGCTAGGTTTACTGAGACGGGCTGATTGGGCCGCCCGAAGCGGGCCTCACGCGCACAGTATTGGGCTTCGGCCCAACACTGTTCGTAGGATTTTTAAAACTTTATTAATTTAAATAATTCCAGGAATTCATTTAATTGGTTTTAGGCAAATAAATTATCAGGAAAAATCCTAGAAAAATCTCAAAAATACTTTGAGACATTCTGGACTCAAATAAAATATTTTTGGCAAAACTTTATTTAAACTTTGCACCAATTCAAATAGATTTGAACAAAAGGTCAATATTTATAATTTAAAGTTAATTCAAATAAATCCAGAAAAATCCAAATAAATTCCAGAAAATCACAAATGCACATCTAAGCAATAAAATAATATTTGGGAAAATTTTTGCGATGTTACATCACAGGTTTCGCCTCATGCATATTGAAACGACGAAGGACCTTCTCAAGATAACTTTTTTGGCTAAGATACAACAAACCAGATTTTCTTTCCCTGATAATTTCCATCCCAAGGATTTTCTTTGCTGCACCTAGATCCTTCATGTCAAACTCATTACTTAACTGTGCTTTTAAAGTATCAACCTCAGTCTTGCTCTTGGCAGCAATCAACATGTCATCAACGTAAAGAAGCAAATATATGGGTGACCCATTAACAAATTTGATATAGACACGACTATCAAATTCGGACCTCTTAAAACGTGTGAGAGCATAAATGAATCAAACCTTTTATACCATTGTCTTGGAGACTGCTTTAGACCATAAAGGGACTTTTTCAACTTGCAAACTAAGTTTTCTTTACCAGGAGTAATGAAGCCCTCAGGTTGATCCATGTAGATGTCTTCCTCTAATTCCCCATGCAAGAATGCAGTCTTCACATCTAGTTGCTCAAGTTCAAGGTCATTAATAGCAACAATACTAAGCAGTACGTATTGAACTATGCTTTACAACCGGAGAGAAAACATCATTGAAGTCTATACAGGATCATTCAAACCTTTAGCAACTAACCTTGCCTTGAACCGTATAGGTTCACTGGGAGACACTCCTTCCTTTCTTTTGAAGATCCATTTGTAGCGAATAGTCTTCTTTTCTCTAGGCAAGTGGACTAACTCCCAAGTGCCATTTTTCTGGAGTGACTCCATCTCATCATGCATCGCAGACATCCAGTTGCTGTGATCATTAGAAATAATTGCTTCAGTATAAGTTGATGGTTCTGCATTACCTTCAATCTCCTCTGCACAACTCAAAGCATAACCAGCAAAATTGCATTCTTCAATGAACCGAGAAGGCTGAACAATGTTTCTCCTAGGTCTATCAACTGCAATGGACCGCTGTGGTAACTGTAAAGCTGGAGAAGAATGCTCAGTAACAGGAGGGTCAATATCAGAAGGTAAGATTTCAGTAGTTTGTTCATGTGCATCAATTTCAGCATCAATGTCTGGTGTATTATAGGCATCAACCAACTGCTCCACCTGTATACTTATTTTATCTTGTCCTTCAACAGAAGCATTTGATGATAAAACCTCATGTGACATAGCAGATTCATTGAATACAACATTTCTACTAATCAAAACTTTCTCTGTTTTAGGATTCCATAACTTATAGCCTTTTACACCAGAAGCATAACCAAGAAATATGCACTTAACAGCTCTAGGCTCAAGTTTTCCATTGTTTACATGTGCATATGTAGCACAGTCGAAAACTTTCAATTGTGAATAATCAGCAGGTGATCCGGACCATACCTCAATTGGAGTTTTCTTACCAATGGCTGTGGAGGGTGAACAATTAATCAAGTAGCATGCCGTGGCAGCTGCCTCAGCCCAAAATCGCCTGTTCAAACCTGAATTGGATAGCATGCAACGAGCCTTTGAAATAATGGTCCTGTTCATGCGCTCGGCGACGCCATTCTGCTGAGGTGTGTGCGGGACGGTATAGTGCCTGACAATGCCTTGTTTTCTGCAATAAAACTTAAAATCACGTGAACAAAATTCCATACCATTATCTGTACGAAGGACTTTCACCTTTCTTTCGGTTTGTCTTTCAACCATCAACTTCCAATCCTTAAAGGCTTCAAATGCATCTGATTTGTATTTCAAGAAATAGGGCCAAACTTTCCTTGAGTAGTCATCAATGATGGTTAACATATAATGGGCACCACCAAGAGAATGTTTGCGAGATGGCCCCCACAAATCAGCATGCATATAATCAAGTATACCTTCTGTCGTGTGAACCGAAGAAGTAAATTTTACCCTCTTGTGCTTACCAAAAATGCAGTGCTCACAGAAGTCCAACTTCTCAACATTGCACCCATGAAGGAGGCCTCTCTTGCTTAACTCTGTCAAACCAAGAGCACTCATATGCCCAAGATGCATATGCCAAAGTTTAGTAGCATTTGAATCAGGTTTAGAATCAGAAACAACAGCAGCGGTTCCAGTGATAGTACTACCTCGAAGGACATATAAATTTGCAGATTTCAAGTCACCTTTCATGACAACAAGAGAGCCTTTTGTTACCTTCATAATTCCACCTTCAGCGGAATACCGATACCCTTTCAGATCAAGCGTACTCAGCAAGATGAGGTTTCTGGACATTGTTGGAATGTGCCTGACTTCTGTCAAATTTCTCACAGCACATCATGCATCTTGATCTGAATGGAGCCAATGCCTGCAATCTGGCATGCAGTGTTATCACCCATTCGAACTATACCTCCATTCTGGATGGGTTCATAAGTGCTAAACCAATCTTTGTTAGTACACATATGATAAGAGCAAGCAGAATCTAATACCCATTCCGCATCCATAGAGACACATCCAGCAAAAGCAATAAGAACATCACCATCAGAACTACCATCGGAAACAATAGAGGCCTTACCATCATCATCTGATTTGGGGTTGGGCTTGTATTTACCGTTACGCCTTTCTTTGTTCTGCAGTTTGTAACATTCAGAGATGTCATGATTATTTTTCTTACAGTACCTGCAGAATTTTTCTCTTCCTCTCGACTTTGAGCGGCCTCTCTATCCATTTGTGCTTTTCCCACTAATATAATTATTATTTGATTTCCTGTGCTCCGGTCTGCCCCGAACAGATAGGGCTTCTCCATGGGAGGAAAAATCTTCCGAGTGTACCATCTGTTTCATCTTCTCCTTGGTTTGCAAGGCATCATAAACTTCACTTATGGTTAGGGTATCACGACTATACAGCATGGTATCTCAGAAGTTCGCAAAGGAATTAGGCAGAGAGCACAAAAGAAGTAAAGCTAAGTCTTCTTCATCATACTTTACCTCCATGGAATGCAGATCAGCGACGATCTCCTTAAAGACCGAGATATGAGTTAGAACCGATCCACCTTCCTGCAACTTGTGGGTGAACAATTTCATCTTAACATGCATCTTGCTGGTTAGATCTTTGGACATACAGATCGATTCCAGCTTAAGCCATAAGGTAGCAGCGGATTTTTCGTTCAACACTTCCTGCAGAATATTGTTGGATAAATGAAGATGGATCTGAGATAGAGCCTTACGGTCTTTTCTTTTCTCGTCGTCTGTCCAATGCTTCGGATCTATTTTCCCGAAACTTTCAAGTACGTCATCCAGATCATTATGTGCCAACACTGCCCGCATCTTAACTTGCCACAAAGAGAATCACGTGTCCAAGTCCAACAACGGAAGATCATACTTCATTGTCGTCGTCATGATGACTGAAACCCTTGAACAGAATAGGGATAAAACGTGGCTCTGATACCACTTGTTAAATCAATGACGAACAAAACATAAAGAAGATCAAACCACAAACGGAACAAGAGACACAAGATTTAACGTGAAAAACCCTTTCGGGAAAAAACCACGGGCGCTAGCGGCAGAGATTCACTATTTTGTCTGGAGAGTTACAAACGCAGGGGACAAATCGCCCGTGCGGCTTACAAGAGGAGATATATATAGGCGGCTGCGACCTAGGTCAAGAACGATCCATACCGGCGACGGGCCTCCGCTACGCTTCGTCAGAAGTTTGGCCTTCTCTCTGAATTTGGATCAACAATCAACATGATTGCTCTATGCTTGGATGATCTGATGCCTATGTTGTTGCCCGCCCTCTCCCTTATATAGCGGGGGTGGGGCGGCTTACAGAGTCCTGATCGGTTTGGAGATTCCGATCGGTTACAAGATTCTAGTCAGTTAATAGGATAGAGTTTACATTTTTATCTACCCTATTAACGACTCGGATTACAACCATATCCATCATATCTAAATATATGCTCAACTATCTATGGAATGTACCCCCTTGCGCACGGCAGTGTGACCTGACGTAGGGAATATTTTCTGGGCCTCCCTCTTAGGCCTGTCATGAGGGTACCCGGGTTCTTATATTCCACAGTAGCCCCCGAGTCCTTTGCGATCGAGTTGTCGCCTTCCTGGTTGCAACCCAACTGAGTCATGCTTCACGCCGAGTGCTCCCAGTTCTTGATGCAGCTTCCCGACTAGTTTTCCTTTACAGCCGAGTGCCCTGTTGTAGGCAAAGAGATCGTGAAGGACTCAATAGAGCTCCACGCGTTAAACTTTCCGAGTGGTTCCTAGCCCCATTATTGGAATTTTGTCAGTTGGCTCATCTTGGGATATACTGTATCCCAAACGATATGCAGAAGTCAAAACGCTTTTCCCGCTCAAGGCAAAATTCAGCGCTGCTCCCTTTAAATTCATTCGTCGCCGAAGTTGCTGATGTCGTCGTTGAAGCGTTGGCTCACACACGTCGCATCCAAATTTAGTAGCCCTGAAATCATATATATGTAGAACTTAGGCAGTGTAAAAACAATTCACTCTGATGTGATGTCCGACTGGTGTATATATAATTTTAGAGTTTTTTACTCTTTTTCCTTATTGATTTTGAATTCATCCGAGTGGTTTAACTCTTTTTGTTTAGGCACTCTGCCCGACTAGTCTAGCTCCTGAGCGTTGGGAGTCGGCTCATGGCTCTTTTTCCCAGGCACGTGTTTTGGGTGACTAAAGTTCGCCGTTTATGGGGTCAGAGCTTCACAACTCGGATTTATCGCACTCGGATTCACTTACAATCGTTAAGCAAAAGAAGAAAAATACAACTCAAAAAAAGATGTGCGCATGCGCACACTATTAGGTGTAGCCCCCGACTTACTGCTTAGTTGTGGGTCAACTAAGTAGCAAGTCAAGAAAGTCAACAATTTTATTAATAATGACATAATTGAGTAAAAAGCGACTTAGCTGCTTTATGCCCCATATGTTGCTGACGATCATGCCATCTTTGCTCGTGACGCAAACGTAGGCTTGTAGATGAGCTCTAGGCGGTGCTTGGGGAGCAGGCGTAGATGAGCTGTAGGCGGTGCTTGGGGAGCAGGCGTGACTCGTGGTCGTGTCAAAGGTGGCGTTCGGGGCGCAAGCGTAGGCTCGTGGCCGTGCCGAAAGTGGCGCTCGAGGCGCAGGCGTTGGCTCGTGGCCGTGCCAAAGGTGGCGCTCGGGGCGCAGGCGTTGGCTCGTGGCCGTGCCGAAGGTGGCGCTCGGGGCGCAGGCGTGGCTCATGGCCATGCCGAAAATGGCGCTCGGGGCTCAGGCGTAGGTTCGTGGCCATGCCGAAGGTGGCGCTTCAGCAGCAGCGTAGGCTCGTGGCCGTCGAAATCGGCGATCGGGCGCAGGCGTAGGCTCGTGGCCGTGCGAAGGTGGCGCTTCGGCGCATGCGTGGCTCGTGGCGTGTCGAAGGTGGCGCTCGGGGCGCAGGCGTGGCTCGTGGCCGTGCCGAAGGTGGCCCTCGGGGCGCAGGCGTTGGCTCGTGGCCTTGCCAAAAGTGGCGCTCGGGGCGCAGGCGTAGGCTCGTGGCCGTACCGAAGGTGGCGCTCGGGGCGCAGGCGTTGGCTCGTGGGTGTGCCGAAAATGGCACTCGGGGCTCAGACGTAGGCTCGTGGCCGTGCCGAAGGTGGCGCTCGGAGCGCAGGCGTAGGCTCGTGGCCGTGCCGATGGTGGCGCTCGGGGCGTAGGCGTAGGCTCGTGGCTATGCCGAAAATGGCGCTCGGGGCGTAGGTGTTGGCTCGTGGCCGTACCAAAGGTGGCGCTCGGTGGGAGCGCGAGTGCGCTTCACCTACCGACTTTTCCTGATTTTGCTGAATTGCGGCCGCCGTCACCATGGCCTTGATCTGGGCCACGATCGGGGCCGCCGGGATACCGATGCAATCATCGGGTCCAGTTTGTAGAGAAGCGTCTTGGAGGCGACGACGTTCGGCCTTGGCGTGTGGAAGACGGCTTGATCTCCCAACCTGGATTGCAGGATGTCCTCGCGGACATTGCGGCCACGAGATCGAAGCGATCGCACCTGCACCTCCTTACCCTTACGAAGACGATCTTCCCCCGCAGCTTCTTGTTCTTCTTGTTGGCGTTGGAGATCGGTCTTCTGCTCTTCTATCGCGAAGGCGCCACGACGATCGCAGCAATTCCTCACGACGCCGACTGGTTTGCCAGCCAAGTCAAAGTCACATACCTAAGGGAGAGGGCGGGCAACAACAGACACATCGAGCAATCTTAGATCCAAGAGATCCACATAATCCCAGCACACAGGACTAGGGTATTACCTCCCTCGTTGAGGGCCTGAACCTGTTAAACCTTTGTCTTGTGTGACCTTCGAGTTTGAGATCTAGCGCCTGCCCCATAAATTCATTGCCGACTACAAAAGTCGACAATAATCGAAAGAAAAAAATAAAGATCTCCGCCACTTATTTTAGAAGTGTTAGATTATAACGATACAGATTAATCATATATAGAAAATCCTAGTAATTCTCACGATCTCCACCAAGTAGAGTTGCATATCAAAGACAACTACATTGTAACATCTTGAAAAATATAATAAAATAAAAATTAATATTTTAAATTTGAAAATGTTTATTTCTGAATTTTATTGGCATTATTTGTTTTTATTGGAATTTCCTGGATTTTTGTATTGAATGAAAATCAAACAAAGGAGAATTAGAAAAGGGAAATGGTAAAATGGTAAAGTGGTAAACATAAAAAGTTAGAAAAATTTACCATGGAAGCCTATACATGCTGGTAAGTCAGTAAAGTCAACAAGTAAAAATTTTATTCACACAAAAATAAATAAATGAAAGGAAGGACAATACTTTTGACTAGAAACAGTAGAAGTCAAGTTACTAGAAAATTTTTCTAGAGCCATAAAAATTACCATGACACCCAAAGAGCATAATATACTTCTAGTAAAAATATCAGGAATTTATCATGTCATTTAAACCTTCTAAAAATTCAAAAACTGAGGCTTTGAAAATCTGAAAATATTCATGTCAGAATTTATATAAATTAATTACACCGTATTTTGACTCAAAATTTTATAGAGACATTATTAACCCAATACAAACGACTAAAAAAAGTTTGAAAAATAAATAATAATGTTTTCACCTTTAATTAAATCAAAATCCGAAATCAAAATTCTGAGTAGTGCACAGTGTCAGAATTTTAATTAATTAACCATGGGGTATTTTCGTCTCAAAATTTTACTGGACGTTAATCACTCCCATTAGACCATGGTAAAAAAGTTTAGAAATTTTTCAACTTGGTTGATATCGGTTTTTACGTCCGGTACTGAAGCCCTTTCACCACTGTGCCTTTGGGGACACCTTGCATTCCAGAGTCTTCCTTCACATGGCAGTGTATAACCCAGCCTCTTTTGAGTCGTTCTCACACACCAAAACCAGCACACCAAGCCAGCGCCAAGTCCAGAGCTTCCACGCCAAGGCCAGCCACTGAGTCATTCTTCATCCCCTCACCAAAGCTCAATGCCAACCAGAGCTGAGCTCAAGTATCAGGACCAAGTTTTCCAAGATCAATATACATCCATATTCTCTAGCACACAAAGCTATCAGTTGAGCCGCTCTTCACTTGGCCATTCTCTGAACTGAGCTCACAAACCAGGAACTCCCGTTCCTCCTCCATTACTGCAGCAAAGCGAGAAACGGAAGAACACCAATCGCTGAGCACTCGGTAAACATTTCTTCAATTCCTTCGGATTAGAGCTTCGTTACGACCTCCTAAGCTCATCCAACCCATCAATTTCAGCTCTTCCCCACCGGAACGCCGCCGCCGCGTGTGCGCCTTCTTCCCCAAAGCCGGCGCTCGGTGGTGGAGCTCATCAGCCAACCAGGAACCTTGCCAATAGGTAAAATGGAACCTCTCATACTCCTTGGTGCTTAATTCGCTACCGATTCGAATCGGGATTCACTCATTTTTCTCCCCGGCGAGTCGCCATTAGTTTCGCCGCTGGCCCACAGTGGCAGCCCACTCCGACCTTTGCCGGAAGTAATCGACCCCACCATCAGGTGCGCGATGGTCCACTGAAGCTCGCCGTGCCCTCGCCTTCGCCGGAGCCCTGCCGGAACGCCGTCGCCGCCGAGCCCTAGCCGCCTCCCCTGCCTTGCCTCGCTGACCCCCGGGCCCCAGTCGTCAGTGGCGTGAGATGAAGCCAGTCAAACCGGTAAAATACGCCATCTCTATATAGAAAGCGCATTTCTAATTTCTTTAGGATTTTTATACCCGAGTTAATTCAATTAGCCATAACTTTTGCATTATAAATCCAAAATTAGTGAAATGAATTTCTATATTCATGTAAAATTAGGAACCATCATAATATACCATAATATTTTGAAAATGATCACTGGGTTAATTTGAAATTTAAATTTGAATAAGAGACCTAAAGATGTGCTTTGTATAAAAATTCTGCAAACAAACTTAGAATTGAATGAAACCAATTTTGATGGAATCCTTATGCTTCCAAAAGTTCAAATATATAAAAATATTTAGATTTCATTTATGTTTGAGCTACTTTCTATTTAAGGGTACATTCAATACATTAAAAACTCAAATATATGTAACTTATATAAAAGAAATCCAAAATAAGATGAAATTAGTTTCTAAATTTGAATTAAGCCATAAGAATTTGGAATATGTAACATAATTTAGATGATCGCTGCAATTCAAATTATTTCAAACAAGTTTGTTTAAAGCCCCTTTTATGTAACATATAGTAGCTATGCAAACTATAGCTCCAAAAATCATGAAATTGTTCTCACATGTCCCTGAGGTTGTAAATGTCCCATTTCTGCAAAAACATTTGGAGTTGAACTCAGTTTGTATTAAAAAGTAAACATAAGAAACTTCTCTTGCATTGAAAATTGAATAGTTGAAATATGGATCAAATGAATTCAACTAATCACTAAGCAAGTTTTGTTATACTCCTAGCATCACAAGGATTCCAGATGTATAATAATGTTTAAGGTTTATCATATAAAACAGTAAATGTTTAGTAGTCGAAGCATTAATGCTTGTATAATTTGAATAGTTATAACTTTCACAAATAAACATCAAATTTGACTAAACCAATTCCTGGTAACCTGAAATATAATACCCTTGCTGACTATGCAAAAATATCTTATGCTTGTGTAAATTTGAACTAAGTCCTTGTTAGACCCTAATGATCTCATATATGGAAAACATTTCGGATAAAAGCCAAACATCGCGAAATCAATTTTAAATCACTCTTAGTGTCATACCCTGTTGATACCTGAAAATGGATAAATTATCTTATAGGGTGTAGTTGCAATCTTATACCAAAAACTGAGTCTTTATCGTGTAGATTATAAAACCACTCAAGCTTTTTCAACAACCCGTAGAATACCTCGTCTAAATGCAAATATTAGGAAGATTAGCTTAGAAATGTTCTTCAAAGTATATGCTATCCAATTTTGAAGAAGTAATCTTATTTCATTATGTGTTGCATATAAATCATGTTAGCCAAATAACCCTAAGTGTTATGTTTAATGAACTTCATAATATGAATAAGTGAACTTTGTACTAATGGAGAAGTTAGTAGCTAATACATTTGTATCATCAGAACCTTCTTAAAAACCGTGAATAAATCTAGTAACCTAGCTTAGCAGATCTATCTTATTCAAAACCCCTTCTTATGCAAATCACTTCAAGAATTAAGTGCTATTCGCATAACCCCTTTAATTTGTGTTTTTCTTCTATTAATCCAAATAATTTTAGCATCTATAATTCGAAGTTAAAATACAAGAATTCATAATTTTAGCCTCTTGAATTCGTAATTCAAGAATAGATAATCTGTTAAAGAAACCCTGTTTTGTTCGCCATAAGTCATTAGCTATTTGAATGGGTATTTATCTAATTCATGAGATCTTGAAATCGTTCAATCCAAACCCTAAATCAATCTTGTTTTCTGCAGTGAATCTTTATTTGATTTTTTGTCTGTTTTCTTTTTGCCCATATTAAAGTTGGCTTTTGCTATATTTCCGATTGATCGACATGTAGAATTCGACGTTCCTTCCTCCGTCGTTGCCTCCGTCAGCTGCATCCTCGGCTTCGTCGTAAGCAATAAATAAGCAAGGCAAGCACCCTCCTTTGATCATCTTGATCCCAGAATTTAATCTGCATTGTGTTTATTAAAAATTTTCATGCATGCGTTTATTTTCTGTAAATTCGCTATTTTGTGGTACTGGTAGTTATACCTGTTGTCTCATGAAACCTCTTTGATAAGTATGGACATGTGAACCTTGATAACCATAGATTAAGCTTAGACATTATTTAATGTTATCATGGGTATATGTGATTTCATAATAATCCATCCTTAGCCATGCTTTATAACTAATGAGGATGATGATCAGATCAAAACTTGTTTCTTGAGAAATGGAAAGTGTTGGAAATGAAGCTGTTGGTTATGGGTATTTTCGTTAAAACCCCAAAATAAAACTATGGTTTTGATGCGGGCGATTATTGGCAATAGCCGGATGTGCAGAGGGATTTGCACGTAGTGTAGGGTGGAGTATCGCCCGTGTCGGATTAAGGACCGAACTTTGTGTTGTATGATCCAAGATAATCCGTACAACCACAAGTGTTGGTATGGGACATCCTTAAACCAATTAAGTTATCTAGTTTAACTTTGCACATTGGTAGGTTGAAGTAGTACGGGCTCTCCTTTCGAGGTTTGCTCTACGGGGTGCCCACACCGAGGTGTTGGGAACAACACTTACCAATATAACGGTGTATGCCATGTCTATGGGAAGTTCCAACATTTCTATGCTCTGAGTTCTTCCATCATAGCATGGGTTTTATCGTCCCGGTGCTGGTGCAAAGTTAACTTAGATAATGTAAAGGTTTTCGTCATGAACATTCTGGCCACACGCCAAAGGTGCGTGAAAAATGCGGCAAAAAGAAAAGGTCATGACTTGTGGGTAAAGTTATACACCTCTGCAAAGTGTAAATCTAATCGATTAGCCGCCCCCTTGGTCATGGGAAACTTGGTGAACTTGCACTAGTTAAATGTTTGGTATTTTCTAAAAATGGGTTTTGGTTTGGAACATGTTTAGCAGCTGTTGCTTTATGTCAAAGGATCGACATTGTTGGATTCCATTTCTGGATTATTCGGTGCTCACGAAGGGTTGTGAGTATTACTTATGATTTACTTATTTCATATCAGTCAACTTGCTCTTGTAAATTCCGTTTGCAAATAACTTGTTTTACAATATCAATTCTGCTTTATGCGAATTAACTGTAGTAGCCTCCTTTGAAATGGCCAGCATATATTATAGGCTTTGCTCAAGTCTTGCGGAGTACGAATGTACTCACCCTTGCTTATATGTTGTTTTTAGGTGGCTAAGTTAGCGAAGCTTCGAAGTTTCCTCATTCGTCGCAGGTTGCGGGTTTATCTTCATCGTGTTATTTCTAGAGTTTATGCCTAGTCAGTTGCCTGCGGGTTGGATGGGCACACTGCAGGATTTTGTTTCTTTTGCTGCTGTAATCTCTGAGTTGTAAGCTTGCTTTGTATCTTTGCTTCCGCTTATTAATTTTGTTGTATGGTTGTGATTCCAATTGTCGTGTATGTGCGTACTAGCTACTGATCATGGGACTAGTACGGAATGCACATTAGATTTCCATTTTTGCATTTATGTAAAAATGGGGGTCGTCACATACATCATATTATCTACCGCGTATTCTATGGGTAAATTATGTGAAGTGATCTTTTTCTTGGGAGAGGAACTTGGAATATGAATATGAGAAATCATGTGATGGTTTACTCACGTTTGTGATGAGTATTTGATTGTGTTTTAGTTTGTAGTGCTCAGGTTTGAGTTTGAAATGAGTTTATCTTGGTTTTGAGCAAATTGAGTTGAGTGGTTGTGACGCCTAGAGTGGTCATGACCTCTAAGTAGTCGTGCCCTAGAGTGGTTGTAACGCTGTTAAGTGGTCGTGCCCTAGATTGGTCGTGACCTCTTAAGTGGTCGTGGCGCCTAGAGTAGTTGTGACTTCTTAAATGGTCGTGCCCTACAGTGGTTGTAGTGCCATTAGGTAGTCGTGCCCTAGAGTGGCCGTAACCTCTTAAGTGGTCGTGATGCATTTGAGTGGTCTTGGCACCCTTGAGTAGTCTCGTGGCACCAGTGAGTGGTCATGGCACCCTTGAGTGGTCGTGACCTAAGATGGTCACAGCCTAAATGATCCAAAGTGGGATCTTTAGATGTTTGATTGGTCAGCGATCTTTGACAGATTACTATTGTATATTATTTTGAGGAATGCTACGTGATGTTTTGCTTGTTTGAGATGGTTGCAAGACTTCTAAGCTAGGTTATGGTGGGGTTAAGGAGACCGGGACCAGACTAGGAGAGCTGATGTAATGATCCCCATTTTTGCATGAAATGTGAAAATAGAAATCTCATATGCATATAGTACTAGTCCCATGATCAGTGGCTAGTATGCACATTTACAACAATTGGAATCACAACCATACATCATGTTATTAAAGCAGAAGCTAATTATACATTATATTTTACAATTCAGAGTATATATACAACACAGAAGAAGCAAGGTCTTTTAGTGTGCCCATCCAACTCTTAGGCAACTGACAGCATAAATTCCTAGAAAGATCGCTTGAATTGGTATTCCCGCATCCTACGACAATAAGATATTCTTCGGAGCTTCGCTTTGTTATTCACCAAAAACAACATAATAAGCAAGGTTGAGTACTTTCGTATTTAGCAAGACTTAAAGTGGTATTTCCAACATGCACTAATGCAAGCTATGTCAAAAGAAGCTTCTACGGTTAGTTTGCATAAAGCAACATTTAATTTGTAAAACAAGTTGTAATTTAGAAACGAAATTTGTAAAAGCATGTTTGACTGAAATAAAAGTAACAATAGAGCATAAGTAACCACTCACAGTCCTCCATGACGTGAGCGTCGAGATGTTCATTGCCATCACATAGCATATATCCAGTTCTTGCCAACACATGGCACAACAGCTGATACCAATACTTACCAACACATTGTTTAGTATTGAATCATCTGCAGGGTAAGCTTTCTAAAACATACATTTTTAGAAATAATGAAACATCTAACTATATGATGATGTTACCAAGTGTCTTTGACCGTAGACGCGGTTAATCGATTAGATTTACACTCTACAAAGGTGTACAGCTTTATCCACAAGAAATGATCATCTCTTTGTGCAATCGATATTAGCATACTTCCTTTGGTGTGCCGCAGAGAGATCATAACATAACTATTACATTGCATAGACCTAACTTTGCACTAGCCTGGTGACGATAAACCCTTGCTATGTAGAAGAAACATAAATAGATAAAACATGACAGTCTATCTCTGTCTTTTAGAACAACAACATAGGTAGTTCATCCCTGCATTTAGAACAATAAATAACGTAGGCAGTCCATCCCTACCTGTTTCTTCCTATAGTAAGGCATACATCGTTGTACCGACATGCATTTAACCACATTGAGGTGTGGAAGCCGCTCACAAGCAAATCAAAATGGAATGCTTTTACTATCTACCGCCTACCAATGTGCAAAGCCAGATCTAAGCAACTTAATAGGTTAAGGCTGTCCCATACCAGCATTTGAGGTTGTACGGTTTTCTTGGCTTGTAAGCAACCCATAGCTCGGTCCTTAATCCGACATGGGCAATACTTCTCCCTACACTACGTGCAAGTCCATCCCTCACACAACCGGCTATTGCCAATAATTGCCTGCATCAAAACTATAGTTTTATTTTGGGTTTTTAGCCAAAATACCAACCACCATTAACATTTTTTAAATTCTCAAGATTCAATTTAATTTGATTGTCTCAATCTCTACTGCTAAGCATGGCTAAACATGGTTAATATATAATCGCCCATGTTGACATTATGTATTGTCTACCCCTATTCTATGGTTATTAAGGTTCACATGTCCATATTTATTGAGGAAATTCCATGGGACAACAGGTATATCTACTAGTACCTCGAAATAGCGAATTTACGCGCATGCATGAAACAGTTTGATAAACAAAATGAAAATTAAATACTGGGATCGATATGATCAAAGGGGGTGCTTGTCTTGCTTATTTGTCGTTTATGACGAAGTCGTGGTCGTAGTTGACAGTGTTGATGACGGAGTTAATGACGTCGAGTTCTACATGTCGTTTGACGAAAATATAGCAAATAACAAACTTCAATAAGAGCAAACATAAGATAGACAGTAATCCAAATAAAGATTTACTACAGCAGACAGGCATGGTTTAGGGTTGTATGATTTAGGGTTCTCGTGTTTAGTTGATTATATATATTATTAGTAGCTCTTAGGTTAAGCAATGATATAGTTTCCATTATAGATTATCTGTTCTTGTCTTACGAAGTCAATAGGCTAAAATTATGTATTCTTGTATTTATAATTTCAAAACCTAGATGCTAAAATTATTTAGATTGATAGAGTTAAACATTAGTCACTTGTTGTATGATATTTATATATGAACAATAATTATTTCTTAATTAACTTTGCATAAGAATTAGTTTTGAATATGCTAGGCTTGTCAAGTTAGGTTACTGGTTATTTATTCATGGTTTTTGAGGAGGTTCTGGTGATACAAATATCTTAATTATTGATTTCTCTATTATTATTAAGTTTCTTTACTCATATTACGGATTTCATATATCGTAATACTTAGAGTTATTTGGCTGACAAGATTTATATGCAGAGCATGATGAAATAAGATTATTTCTTTAGAATAAGGTAGTCTATATATTGGGGAGCATTCCCAGGCTAACTTTATAAATTTTAGAATTTAGAAGAGACGTTTTATTCATTGCTGAAATAGCTTATATGGTATTAAGGTTATATCAAATTAGTAAGGTGTACTGTATGATTGTTCTTAGCCCTTTGTGTTTTTGCATGTAGGGTGATACATACACGCTGGGATCTACAAAATAAGGCTACTGGCTGCATTTACATGGTTTCACAATGGTTCTTACGACACAAGTGTTTTAGCTAAAGTTTTCTTAGACTCAACTATTCGTATAATGTGTTTCTGATGACCATAACATTTAGGGGTATTGTACTAGTAGGATTTAGTTGAAAAGCAAGCCTTAATAAGAATATTTTTCAAGATTATGGTAATCCATATCCTAAATAACATTTCTAGGCTAATCTTCACAAAATGTTGCATTTAGACGAGTTGTTTTATGAGTTGCTGAAAAGGCTTAAATGGTCACAAAGTTGACGTTATACGGAATAGGATTTCGTTTTAAGTTTGTGACTATGCTATGCATGATTATGCAACCATTTTTTGGCATTAGTAGAGTACAATCTTAGAAGTGTTTTAAAACTAGTTTTGCATCATTTTGATTTTAGTCGTGATGTTTTATATGAACATGAAGAATGAAGTCTTTTATGAACTTAATTAAAATTAGTTCTTTTTGCCGACTAACATGGTCTTATCTTCAAAAATGTCTTGAGATTAGCCCTACATAATCCAATACTTAATTTATGAGGTTTTACTTATATATTTTAAATTGTTATATTTACATATATCATATGAAAATATATTTACTGAAAGGTTTAAGTACAAATTATGATCTATCATAATGGTTTTTGATGTATTAGATGGTCTGATCATGCAGGGTATTCAAGGACCAGTTTTTCATGTATTAATGTCTAATGGTAATAGTTATTTATATTTTAGCTTCTTGTACATGTGAAGTAATTCTAACTAGGAATTTGGTTTAAACGAGGTTAAACATTGAACATACATACGTACATACATGCATGCATGCATGTATGCATGTATGTATGTATGTATGTATGTATGTGTGTGTGTGTGTATATATAGGATGCCGAAATAGGCACCATGGAGCTTAGGCTCCATGATTTCAAATGCGCGGATTCAAGCCAAATTCGGGTATATTTTTCAAAAATTTTAGTTTTAGGGTATATACCCATCTATAACAATTCAAATGAAGCACATACCTTTGAAAAAATATACTCAAATTCAAAGATATTAAACAAATTTAGATCGCATGTTTTGTTGATTTATATTTATAATCAGCACATACCTACAAACTATCATCAAAAAAGAAAACTAACTAGTTAAACTTAACATTCTGAAAATTTCAAAATATTAACCATACAATACATAGGAGAATATAACCATTTTGTATCATGGAGCCCAGGCTCCATGGTGCCCTAAGTAATTATATATATATATATGACACCGAAGTGGGGCACCTTGGAGCCTAGGCTCCATGATTTCAAATGCGCTGATTCAAGCTAAATTCGGCTATATTTCTTCAAAAGTTTTAGTTTTAGGCTATATACCCATCTATAACAATTCAAATCAAACACATACCTTTGAAAAAATATACTCGAATTCAAAGATTTTAAATGAATTTAGATTGCATGCTTTGCTGATTTATATATATAATCAGCACATACCTACAAACAAACTATCATAAAAAAAGAAAAGTCTAGTTTAAATTTCAGTTCAAACTTGTTTGAACTAGTTAGTAAACTAGTTAAACTCAAAATCTTAAAAATTTCAAAAAAATAAACATACAATACATAGAAGAATATACCTATTTTGTACCATGGAGCCTAAGCTCTATGGTGCCCCAGGTAATTTATATATGTATATATGTATATATATATATACATATATATGTGTATATATATGTATATATGTATATATGTATACCCTGTAATTTATATATGTATATATGTATATATATATATACATATATATGTGTATATATATATATATATATATATATATATATATATATATATATATATATGTATGTATATAGCGTAGTTACATAGCTTAGTCCTATAGCGTAGAGAGAGAGAGTATTAGATAGCTTAGTCCTATTATAGCGTAGTTACACAAAGATATAGAAGCATACTTGAGATAAGGTCTTTATATGACCTACATGCTTGATGACATAATTAAGATTTGAACTAATTAGGGTTTACTTTAGGTTCTGACATCTGAGCTTAACAATTGATCAAGTCAAGCTAACTTCTGGTTCTAATTAGTCTAGACATGCTTATGAACTTACCTTTCCAGACTTCGGACCTGCACTAGACAACCAACTGGCTCAAACATATTGCCACTTGTTATTTAAAGTCACTAATCTAGTCAGGTCTTACGAGTTGAATAACTGATTTGAATTGGGGATCATCTATTTAACTAATACACAAGCTCCTGACATTAATCAAGCACAGTCTAAACTAGTCCTCACGTCATCATGACATTATTTCTATTACATCAATCCATGTGATGGTCCTTTTTCCTTCTTTCTATATATGAGTATATGTGCTATGTAAGTGAAGTTAATTGAATCAAAAATGTTTTGGGCACAGCTCCATCAAATACTTACTTAGTTCTAGGTTTTGATTTTAAGGGTTAAACTATTTGAGTTGATCTTGTGATTAAAGATGCTATTTAAATTAGGGACGCTAATTAACTAAGCAGATTCATGAAATTGCCCGATCTAATCATACTTGAACCAATTAAAATTTGCTTTAACTTAGGGTTTTAACATTTGAATTGGAGGTGCTAATTACAGATGCAAATTAATCTAACCAAGTTCATGGAATTTATGAATTTACCTAGTGCTTTGGGCTTGGTCCAGACATGGAACTAAGTCCCACACTATTGGACCCTTCCTGTCATGAGCTAAACAGGACAATTGAGAATGCTAGTTGTTATCTAAACTTGATGTGTTAGGTTTTATCTCTGGTTTAGGAAGGATGCAGAGTTCTAGACGTAAAGAGTTGTATTGCCGGAAACTGAATGGCATTGAATCTCGCTTGGTCTCTGTTTTCGTTCTCTGCTTCTTGAGCCAGAAAGGCTTCAGAGCAAGTTTAGAGAACCTGAACTTCCTGAGGTCAGAGAACCTTCACTTCTTAAACATCAGGTTCTGAATTAGTTAGTTAATTGTGCCCCTCAATTAGATAGTCTTGATTAAGCTTATCATATGTCTGGATAGCCATACATCACTTATTTGCCAAAGATAATTCTACATATTAGAACATTATGTTGGTCTTACCTGCCATAAGATCAAAAGGCTCAGGTGCTACTGACTTTACCTTGGGGGTCACCAGACAGAGGAAAAACAGAAGAGACCAAACAGAGCAAGCAGGCGGCACCATGACTGGCGAGGAAGGCCGACTGTGGTGCAGGTGCAGGAAGGAAAATGCTATGCCAAAAATGGAGTTCCAAGGTCCCACTGAGTTCATAGGAGACAGCGGCCGGAGCTCCGGTGAGCTGTAGCTGCGGCGCGGCAGAGGGATGCGGCGGTGGCTAGGGATCACTGTGGCGGCGTCGGTTCAAAAGAAGAAAAGCCAAATTGGGTTGGGGGTTTTGGTTGGCAGCTAAGGATGCTAACGGGCTGAAGCCCAGCACAGATATGATCCAAACTTAATTTTTTTTTATATAGATCTGCATCCATCTTATCAAAAATAATGAGGTCCAAGTGGAAGTGAAAATCTAGACCTTGATTTGGACTTTTACCTAGACAAATTGTTATTTGTTTGATGAGTTGATAGTTTACGGTGCAATATCTAGTGACAAAATTAGGTTTATAATTACATATCTTACTGAAAACATAGGTTAAAAATTAGAATTTAAAGTATGGTATTAAAGTATGTAAAACAAAAAAGAAAATATTAGTACTAAAGGCAACATCAATTGGTTTACTTGGCTAGTGGTGAGATTTATAAGATCCAAGTCTGGTCTAATCCGGTTCAAATATGATCCAAATAGCTATAGATCCAAAATGAGTCCAATCTATTTATAGTTTTGGACTGGCCTAATCCAAAAACATGGACGGATCCAAACCCATTAGCATCTCTTAGTGGCAGCTATTGGTGATGCTCCGTGTGAAGGCAATTGAAAAATGGAGGCTTGAAGAGGGAGTTGTCCGTTGGTGGTGCTTGCGGCTGGAGACGAATAGATTGGCGGCTGTGCACTGATTTGGTGCTTGTCCGTGGGAAAGGAGGCTTATGGGATGCTGGTGAATGGACTAGGGCCCTCGGGCTGGCTTATATAGGCGTTGCCAAGGTGTGAATCGGCCAGTGTGAACGACGGCTTGGTTGCGGCAACGCAATTGCAACAGAGCACTGAAATAATGGCGGTGCAGGGCATGGGCAAGGCAGAGCATTGAATGGCCGAGCGACGTGGCGTGGTTGCGGCAAAACTATGCGATGGTTGTGGCTTGATTTTTTGCTTTGATTTGACCAAAACAGAGAAGCCAGTGAAGCTCCCATGTCTAACTGCTTGCTGTCGTGGGGAAGAAGAAGGCTGTGGCTGTGGCTACCAGGTGGGGTCATTTACTGTTTTATTGAAATGAGTTGACACCGCCTCATTTATTTAGGTTCATGCTAAGGCGGGACCCACAGCCAAGGTTCAAAATTTCGGCGAAATTTCGCCGAAATTTCGGATTTTGGACCACCCCGAAATCTCAAGTACAGGTCGGAAAAAAAATTTTAAAAAAATTTGAAACTGCTACAGTAAAATCCGAAATTTTGTTTTTTGGGCCAAATTTCGCCGAAATTTCGTGTTTTTTAGCCCGTTTTGAAAGTTTTAGGGCCGGATTTGGTCCAATAACCCTTAGGAAAGTCATCTCCTTTGAAAATTTGTTGAAAAACCTAATTTTTTAAACATTTTAAAATTTTGGCAGAAACACTATCAGATTTTTATAAAATTGTAAAAGAATGATAATAATCTGAAAATTTAATGGTACTATCCTTAGTAGATTAGGATCATACATAAAAAATTTAAAAATAATTTAACTTGATTTGTTATCTTTAAAAAATAAAAAATAGAATTAACATAATTGGAACAGTTATATTGTCAGAATTTTATAAATTTTCTTGTGTGTGATTATGATCTAAAGTTTTTTTGAGAGATTACTAATTGACTCAATAACAGTATATAAATTGTTCAAAAAATTTCAACATTGTTTGTTTGGTCAATCAAATCTATGTAAGCATTGAACTTCGTTTGTTATATTATATTTCAAAAATAAAAAAGAAAAGAACATAAATGGTACTATGCCTTGTAAGAATTTTATAAATTCACTGGAGTGTGATCCTGAATCAAAATTTTTATGGGATATTAAGAAATTCCTTATCAACATTCTTTAAAATTTTCAAAAAAATTTATGGTTTACATAATTTTTCATTTTGTTCAAGTTTGCCGGTAAGCCTTTTAACATGGCAGTAGTACTGTTCGAATTTTTAAAAATTCATACAGTTTGATCATCATCTGAAAATTTTATGACAGCATTATAGATACATCATAACCATGCAAAAATTTTTTTAACAGATTCTAATTTCATTTGTATCATTTTCCATTCGGATCAAACTTGTCGGTCAGTGTTCTATCAGGACAGCGCCACTCTCCGAATTTTTAAAAATTCCTCACATGTGATAATCAGCTGAAATTTTTATGAGGACATTAGTTATGGATCATAACTATGAACAAAAAATTTCAACAGTTTATAACTTCATTTGTACCATTTTCCATTCCGATCAAACTTGTCGGTCAGTGTTTTATCAGGACAGTACCACTCTCCGAATTTGTAAAAATTCCTCAGATGTGATAATCAGCTAAAATTTTTGTGAGAACATCATCATTGTGTCAGAAACCTCCAAAAAAATTCACAATTTTTTGATAACGTTTAGACCACTTTTCAGCCAGTGCAAGAAACCCGAAATTTCGGGTTTTTTCGGCGAATTTCGCTTTTTTTTCCGGATTGGACCGGATTTGAATTTTCAAATTCAAATTTTGTCCGAAATAATTCCGAGATTTCAAAATTTCGCCGAAATTTCGTTATCCGGCCCGGGGCGAAATTTATTCCGAAACCGAAATTTGAAACCTTGCCCACAGGTCAGTGAGATCAGGCAGGTTCAATGCACTGGTCCAAGACAATAAACGAAGCCGCTTATCTTCTCAGGATTCAGGCAATGATGTCAAGCTTTAAATAATCATCAATGTTTTATGGGAAATTTTTGATAATTTTTCTCAGTGATCCTTGGATAATTTTTTTTATCCCGTAAAATTTTCAATTCTAAATGATGTGTGTATAATTTATAAAAATACTGACAATGCACTGTGCTCAGAATTTCGTTTTCTGTTTTTAAATTTTCTAGGCGTTTATCACTCATAAAAAATTTCTGAAACTTTTTTAAGAGTTCCTTTTTGCTACAGGTCCTTTCAGTAAAAATTTAAATTAGAGATATTTTGTATTTAATTTAATAAAATTCTTATATTCTAATTCTTGGAATTCCAGCCTTTCTGTTTTTCAATTTTTAAATATACCAAAATTATTTATTTATTTATTTATATTTTTACTGTTGATGTATTTATCGTTCCGGAAGATATTATCAAATTTTTGGCTCAATATAATGTCGGATTATTTTTATTTAAATCTGAAAAGTTTACTGTTACTAGTCAAGAATCATTAATTGGCTTTCATCTAATGTGTAAATGCTTTGATATGACTTTTTAAATTTTATAATTGAGTTAATGGGGTTTCCATGTCTTAGATAAAAATTTTATTTATTTTATTAGTATAATATGTTTTACTCTTCTATTTATTTATTATTTAAGTTTATATTAAAAGGATTTCTCCATTGAAGCAAAATCAAGAAAATCCAGGAAAAGTCAATAAAATCCAGAGAATTCAGAAAAATCATCATTGAATATAATTAAATGTGGAAATTTTAATTCCTCATTATATTTTGCATTTTGATTTGAAGAGAAAATGAAACCAATGCAATAAAATATTTCTTAAAAAAAATCAAGAAAATTTCAGATTAGATGGAATTTAAAAGTGAACTTATATTTCCAATTTATTTTCACATTTTATTTGATTTAGGGTTTGGTATTGTAGCTTATCTTTTTATTAAGGTTGGTTTTCCAAGATATTGAGATAAAAGATATTATTTTAGATCATACTCTTGATTCTAACTAAGAATTTTATTCGGTTTCATTTTCCAATTTTTATATTTTTATTTTTATTATTTTAAATTTTTTGGAATGTTACAGCTGAGTTCCGGACGCCGGAAGATGGCTAAGGCTAAGAAGTTGCTGTAAGCTAGGATGACAAGTGGATGGATGAGATGCTAACTTGAGCCTTACTCAAGCGAAGGAGGATCGTTGGATCAAGTATTCGCGGGTGGAGTAGTGGTTAAGTCAGTGTTGTTGGCCAAGAAGGTCATCTAAAGGTAAAGGTTGCTCCAATTGTGCTATAAATATAGGGGTGGACGGATGCCTCCACACTAAGTGGTTGAACCAAGTCTGAGAAAAGTCTTAGAGAAAGGTTCTCTCGTTTTTTATTCTCATTTGAGCTTTGCCCAACTGAAAGTGTGGCTTTGTAACCATCTCTCTCTAAGCAATGAAAGATTCAAGTTTATTTATGTTCTAAAATTTATTTTATTTCTTGCATTTTTACTTGATTTTTTCATGCAACTTAAGTTTTGCTTTGCCTCCTTCTACTTATTGTGTTTCTACTAGATCTAGGACACATAAGGGATTAAAGAATTCATCTAGAATGTATTCCAACCTAGCAAGATCCATTAGAACTTATTCTTGCTCAAGTTTTGGTCTCCCTCCTTTTGAGTTCTTGATCTTTCTGGTTTCTTTCTTTCTTTCTTGATCTTGTGCTATCAAGGATAAATGATTAATAGATGAATCTTCTATAGATCATATCCCAATCATCTAGGCAAGCTTTAACAAGATCTCCAAAGTTCTTCTCAAGAAACTGGTTTTTGGTTTGAGCAGGAATGATTCGTGGTAGGTCATGTTTTTACACATTTGAGTGTTGTTTCTTTGTTGCTCTCGCTTACCGTGACTTGTGGGATATCATTCAAGATCATATTAAGCCCACGAGCAAGCTCAGATTGACATTTTTGCTTTTCACTCGGTTATTGTGCAACCTTCCCATGATTTGAAAAAATGTCAGAAATTTGAAGTTAATCTTTGCGATTGATGGCTACAATAGGTTCCTGACATTAATAGGAAGGTGTATGAAAAGTTTCGTGGGATTTGAATTAACCGATCAAAAAGTTATCTCGATGTAGTTTTTGCAAATGGCCTATGACCTAATCCTCTGAAAATCTTCGGCATCGATCACCTGCAATATTAGTAACAACAAATGCAAATAAATATACGAATGTAAGAAATTATAAAATAAATACCATCAGACCCAAATGTGTTTAGTTAGTGCTCATTGAGATACTAGACCATACAGGGCCAGTGTGCACCTCACTAGTTAGGGTTTCATCATCTGGCCATATACAAACCTGTTTTTATCGGGTAACCATAGGCATGCTCAAATAATGCCAAAAATATCACATGATAAAAGGTAAAACCTCACATAGTAAAAAAGTAAAATCACTACAGTTAAAAGGGAGCCACCAACCGAACACCCCCTACTCTTGTCGTTATTCCATTTCTACACACACACCCAAAGCCAAAGACCAGAGGCAAGACTAAAGCAAGTAGTCCAGGAGTAAAGGAGCCAGGAGCAAGAAGTCCAGAAGCAAGGAGTCCAGGATGTAGAAGTCCAAGAGCAAGGAGGCCAAGAGCACGGCCACTCCACCATCAACTTCACCATCAATCTCACCATCCCACACCCTTCCATTCCCACCATTTCAATATCACAGGTAATCACATTTCTCCGTTGACCATCAATATCAACATAGGTTCATCAGAGTAGAGAACAAGAGTAGGCAGTAGTAGTTACCAGTGGTCTCAATGGGAATAGCAGCCGTAGGTGCGGTGTCACATGTGCTCGTCAACCCCGTGTACTCCTCGGCGCACAGGAGGTCATAGGTGTTATCATCGCATAACAAAACTAGCCCCTATCCACCGCAGAAGGTGCCTTCCACGCTGCCGTAGCGCGGAAGGACCTCCCCACTCCCCCTCCACGGCATAGCCGGTCCAGCAGCTACACGGTTGCACCCGCGCACGCCACCACTCCTTCCGCACCCTGGCTCCGCGGCACCACCCAAGCACTGCCACGCTCGGCTGCAGGTCCTGCGCTATGCTCCCCTTCCGTGGCACGTCGGCCTCCCATGCTCTGATGGCACGGCATGCAACACCTGTCCACGGTGGAAGAGAAGGCTAGATTTGCAAATTTTGTTCGAAGGAAACTATTTTTACAAAAAAAATGAGGAGAGGACTAGAATATTGATCAGTTCAAATTATGCTGCTTAAGAACGAACAAACACGCATGCAGTGCAAACATTTCCAGAGTTGGTGCAAGAGGACGTAGTAGAGGTAGGCACTCGAGTCAGGTTTTTTTGGGCCGGCCTAAGGCATGGTGGGCATGGCCTGGTCCAAAGCCCAACCTGACACGAAGTGGGTCGTGCCGTGCCCACACGACACTGTAGCACGGGCTGTGCTGGGCCTGAGAACCGAGCAAGATGGGCAGAACTTCCCGACACGACACTGTAGCACGGACCGTGCCGGGCCCGATGACCCAGGGCATGTGGAAGAAGCCCAGCATGAAGGTCACCGACCCGCAAAGTATGAGCGCCATGGACGCACCCAGCAGCATGGACGCCACCCCCGCCGCCGACACTTGAGAGAGATAGTCAAGAGGGGAGAGAGAGCTGAGAGAGATTGAGAGACGGTGCAAAAAGCTTCTCTCTCTCGCCCGTCTCTCTTAATATCTCTCAGCTCTCTCAATCTCTCGCTCATCTCTCTCAATCTCTCTCGCCCATCTCTCTCAATCTCTTTCTCGCACATTGCCCCTCTCTCGCCTGAGTTCAACACATTTCCCTCGCTCTGTAACTGTTCAAGAATAAATAAACTTTAGTTCTTTTTCCTATAATATTTGTGTCTACTACATCAGCTCCATGCGTCTTCGGCTCCTTTTCTCTCGCCGCAATAGTGCAAATGGGTCGGTTCTAGGCCGGCACGGCATGAAGTAGGCACAAAGCGCAAATGGGTCATGTTTGGACTCGTCGAAGGCTAGTCAGGCCGACACAGCACGACACATTGGGCATGACGAGCTGTCGTGGCCCAGCACAGTTCAGACACTAAGCACGATGGGCCCGTGCCAGACTGGCCCAGCGCGGCACGACGCCCACCTCTAGATGCAACACCTTTGATGACCTCAAACCTGTGAGACCAATCCAATGTTGGCTTGTCAGAAGCATACAAGTACTTGTCAAGGCTCCCATTATACACTAGTAGCAATTCTCCCTTTCGACGGCAATAAACAAGCAACTGAACTAGGTTACGGTGCCGAAGCCGGCCCGTGCTTACAATCTCAACAATCAACTCTCTCATCCCTTGCTTTGAATCATGGGACATAACCTTCACCACGACATGCAACTTTGATGTCGGAAGAACTCCTTTGTATACCTTTCCAAATCCTCCAGCACCAAGTAACTGCTTGTCGAACTGATGTGGCCCAAACTCAACCTCCCAGTCTTCACGGAGTTCACGTTACTTGACACACCTTGGTACAACTCGGAAGATCCACTACTACAGATGGGTATATCCGCGATGCCTCATCAGTGCCGGGTGAGTCTCACCCGGCAATGATTGTATTATCACTGTCGGTTCCAAGTAAAACCGGCACAATATTTATTTCCCGCGCGAAGTGAAGCAATATCACTGCCGGCTCATTTTATCCAGCCGGTAGTAATATATCACTGCCGGTTTATAAATAAAAACCGGCAGTGATAAGTTTACCCTAAATTCTCCCGCGCGACCAGGAGAGCAGTATCACTGCCAATTCATATTATAAAACCGGCAGTGATATATTACTGCCGGTTTATAAATAATAACCGGCAGTGATAAGGCTTACCCTAAATTTTCACGCGGGAACGGCAGAGAGTATCGCTGCCGAATTATATTATTCAACTGGCACTGATATTTTACTGCCGGTTCTTGAAAAAGAATCGGCAGTGATAATTCGACACTATAAGTACCCTTCAGATTTGCCTACCTCCGCAATGAGAGGAGCTCTGTTCTTGCTCGATTGGGGAAGAGAGGGGCGAATTTTGCTCTCAAATTTGGTGGAATTCACTTCTAATTCGTGATCTACGGTTCGTATCTTGATGTACATTTTATTTGTAGTTGGTTTTTGTTGGATATTACGTTCTATATGGTTGTTGGCTGTGAGAATTATCGATTGCATAATGAGCACAATTAGAGCTCTAATTTAGAGACTAGATTTGAGTTCACCACCTTTTTATGTGTGTAGTGATTAGTGAGATTAAGATGTAGCTTGAATTTAAGTTTTTACAAGGACCAAATTAGTGATTGCGTTTAATATGTTAATTAAGTACGACAGCACTACAATATTAATTGTCGTTGTATGTAACTATTTAGATGTCATGTGTGTAGAAAAAGTATTTATATTCTTTGTTGAATTATGTTTTAAGTAATAAATTATGTATTTATGAGTTTTTATGTTTTTTAGCTAATTATTTAAAATATTTTCCTATTAAGAGGAAGTTTTGAATTTTTGAGAAAATTTAAAATGTGATAAAACCTTGAAAATAAATTTTTAAATGTTATATTATTGTGGAACTTTCTGAAAAAAATTTCTCAAAAAAATTTCATAATTTTTGAAGTTAGTCTGCTAATTTTAATAATTGGAACTTGCTTTATGGATTAATTAAATTAAAAAACAATTCTAAAATTAAGAAACCTTTTTGAGCCAAAATTGTAGTTTTAGCCCAGCCCACACGTATTGTTTATTTACTTGGTGTATATTAATTTAATACTTTTTGTAAGTAATGCAAATTTGCCGGACAGACCATTATAAGTAATAGCAATTATTTAATTGCTTTTAATAGTGAGATTTTGAAATAGATTTATTGTTTAATTAGCAGTACGTAACAAATGAAATGAATAAAATAATTTGTGACCACTTACTGATTTATCGAGATTTTATTTGTTATAAATATTTGCGATGGACCAAGATGGATGTATGAAGTCGACCGTCGCGATAGAGAGTACTTTAACGGTGTGACTAGTTTTACGAGCGTGGTCTGCGCGCATAAGTCAACTAAGTTGACGGACTACATTTGTTGCCCGTCGGCCGATTGCAAGAATGAGAAGCGCTTTTCTAATCTTGAGGCGATCCGTGCACACTTGCTTCAAGGGTTTCAAGCCCGCCTATACCGTTGGATCGAGCACGGTGAAAATGAGATTTTACGTGAAGATCATCCGATTGATGATGATGACGAAGACAACGACTCCACGGCGGTCGAGGATACGTTCGTGGACACCTAAGATGATACGTTCGTCGATAACCATGAAGATGATCTAGAATGATGTTGCATGATGGGGAGGAGGACCACACGAGTGAAAGGGATTTTCGAAGTTCCAGCGTATGGTAGAGGACTCTATAACACCTTTGTACCCGGGCTGCAAGGAGGACCTTAGAAAGCTGCATGTTGTGCTAACGCTGCTTCAGTTGAAGGCAAGCAATGGTTGGTCCGATAAGAGCTTCACAGAGTTGTTAGTTTTCTGCGAGACGTTCTCCCGAGGGAAACGTGTTGCCGACAACCACGCACGTGCCAAGCGCATTGTTTGCCCATTGGGACCGGAAGTACGAAAATACACGATATCCGAACGATTGCGTATTGTATCGCAATGAGTTTGTAAAATTGGATGCGTGTCCCGTTTGCAAGGCATCTCGTTATAAGCGTGGTGATGCCGACATCGAAGTGCATCGTAAGAAAAAAAGACCCCCAACCAAGGTGTTGTGGTATTTCCCTATAATCCCACGTCAAGCGCCTGCTTTGCGAACAAAAGGCATGCTCAATTGTTACGATGGCACGAGGAGCGTAAGAAGGATGAAATGCTCGGACACCTGCGACTCTGCAGCGATGGAGGAACATTGATACAAAATACAAGAAACACTTTGCATGTGATGTGAGGAATATAAGGTTCGGGCTCAGTACGGATGGGATGAATCCTTTCGGCAACATGAGCAGTCGTCATAGCACTTGGCCGGTGACTTTATGTATCTACAACCTTCCTCCTTGGCTTTGTATGAAGCGAAAGTACATTATGATGCCACTGCTGATCCAAGGGCCAAGGCAACCTGGCAACGATATCGATGTATACCTGAAACCACTGGTTGAAGATCTTCTGTTATTGTGGAACGACGGTGTGTGGCTATGGGATGAGTATAAAAGAGAGTACTTCATGCTACACGCGTTGTTGTTCGTAACCATCAATGATTACCCTGCTCTCGGTAATCTTTCAGGCCAGACTATCAAAGGATTCAACGGATGCGTCCATTGCTTGGGTGATACAGGTAGCTGGTGGCTGAAATACTGCAGAAAAATGTGTTACATGCGACATCATAGGTTCCTTCGTAAGGACCATCCGTATCGCAACAACAAGAGAGGTTTCGATGGTACAAAGGAGACAGCTTCAGCTCCAAAACATCGCAACGGCAAAGAGATATTTGCGACCGTAAAGGATATTAAAATTATCCATGGAAAGGAGCCGACAAGACATCGATCCGTGTAGCCGTGATACTGACTCCTTTGTGGAAAAAGAGATCGTGATTTATGGACCTACCTTATTGGTCGCTTTGGATGTTCGACATGCAATCAACGTTATGCACATAGAGAAGAATGTGTGTGACAGCTTACTCGGTATTTTACTAGACATACCTGGCAAAACAAAAGATACACTCAAAGCACGGATGGACCTGGAAGATATGAACCTCAGGAAGGAGCTACATCATGAAGATTTGGGTAAAGGCAAAAAGTACCTTCCGGCAGCTTGCTACACTCTTAGCAAGAAAAAGAAAATTAGCGTGTGTGAATGCTTGCACGGAGTCAAAATACCGTCCGGTTATTCTGCCAACATGAAGAGGCTAGTCTCAATGAAAGACTTGAAATTAATTGGCATGAAGTCTCACGATTGCCACGTGATGATGACACAGATGCTTCCTATTGCAATTAGGGGTATTCTGCCAAAGAAAGTGCGAGACCCAATTATAAAGTTGTGTTCATTCTTCAATGTGATTTCACAAAAGGTCATTGATCCAATGAAACTGGGTAAGCTGCAGCAAGACGTGATCCACACTCTATGTCGGCTTGAGATGTGCTTCCCTCCATCCTTTTTTGATATTATGGTCCATCTCATTGTTCATATTGTGAAAGAGATACAGTTTCTTGGCCCTGTGTTTCTACATCAGATGTACCCTTTCGAGAGATTCATGGGGGTTGTGAAGAAATATGTTTGTAATCGACATCGGCCAGAAGGGTGCATTGCCAAAGGTTGGGGAACCGAGGAGGTCATTGAATTCTGCGTCGATTACATGGATCTCAAACCGATTGGTGTGCCCATATCTCGCCATGAGGGGAGGCTACAGGCAAAGGGCATTAGGTCGAAATCGGCGTACTAATGATCGTGCTTCATTCATTCAAGCACATTTTACAGTTCTGGACCAATCAGTTGTAGCGGCACCGTATGTTGATATGCACAAGAATATGCTAAGAAGGAAAAACCCATTTAAATCTGAGGTTTGGATCGCCAGATACCACAGAGATAACTTCGGAGATTGGTTGCTTAGACACATGATGCATACGCAGACAGAGTGTGCTCAGTTGAGAGCGTTGTCTCAGGGACCGTCATGTACAATCCTGACATTTGAAGGATACGACATAAATGGATATACATTTTATACGAGAGCACAAGATAACAAGAGCACCAACCAGAACAGCGGAGTCCATATAGATGCCTACGATAGCAATGGTAATATGCAGACCTACTACGGATTCATAGAAGAGATTTGGGAGCTTGATAATGGGCCTTTGAAGGCTCCTCTCTTTCGGTGCCAATGGGTCAGGCTCCCTGGGGGCGTGAACATCGACAAGTACGGTATCACTACCGTGAACTTCAAGCACATCGGATACAGAGAAGAACCATTCATCCTTGTTAATGTTGTTACACAAATCTTTTTTGTTCGGGACCCGGCTGACAAACAACGCCACATGGTTCTTCAAGGAAAAAGAAGAATTATCGGAGTTGACAATGTAGTCGACGAGGAAGACTACAACCAATTCGATAAGCTTCCTCCTTTTGGTGAGAACGTCGACCTAGGTCTCATGGAAGACAGTGAGGAAGCTACATACATACGCCGTGATCATAACGAAGGTCGAATCGTTGCTTAGTTGTAATAATATACCAGGATATACTTTATTTTGTATGGAGAACATGCTTCCAGTTATAATATACGGATACACTTTATTTTGTATGGAGAACATGCTTCCAGTTGTAATATACGGATACACTTTAATATCTAGCACATTGAAGTTAATCTTTATTAAAAAGATTCAAATTAATGCTCATGGTGTTATAGTATTTATGTAAAGTCCATGTAGGGTTCTTAGCAAATTTGTAATTCACTTAATTTTTCTTTGATTAAAAAATCAATGTTTCATATATTCTAAAACTTCATGATTTTATACAAATTTATAAATTTACTTCATCCTTTTTGGAGTTATATATCAAAAGTTATGCTAGTTTGAATTTGAGCTTGGCTTTAGCCACTGACTTTTGGGGCCCACCCGCATCACTGCTGGTTCTAGAGAAAAATCCGGCAGTGATGTTTAGGTATCACCGTCGGTTGAAATTAGAACCGGCAGTAATACCTCCACATCACTGCCAGTTCTAGAGAAAAATCCGGCAGTGATGTTTAGGTATCACTGCCGGTTGAAATTAGAACCGCAAGAATACCTCCACATCACTGCGGTTCTAGAGAAAATCCGGCGGTGATGTTTAGGTATCACCGCCGGTTGAAATTAGAACCGCATAATACCTCCACATCATCGCTGGTTCAAATTCAAACCGGCAGTGATGTGGAGGTATTACTGTCGGTTCTAATTTTAACCGGTAGTGATTGTTATATCACTGCCGGATGTCTTTCATGAACTGGCAATGATTGTTATCTCTATATAAACGAAGCGCGCGGTCCTCTTCCCACACTTCGCCGTTTTTAACACACTCTTTGCCCTAGCCTCCGCACTGCGCCTCCACCGTGCCGGCCCTCTTCCCCGCGTCGGCCCGCCTCAGCGCGTCGTCCATCCTCCCCGCGCCGGCCCTCCTCAGCGCGCCGGCCATCCTCCCCGCGCCGGTCCTCCTCCGCGCGCCGGCTCCCCTCCGTGTTACCCACGCCGGTCCTCCTCGACGTCCGGCCCTCCTCCGCGACTAGGTCCATCAAGGTGATATTATGATTTCTAGTTAAGGAGTCGGTTTTGAATTAATGTAGTTGTTAAAGTGTGGTTTTTGTTGTAATATAAATGTTGCAAGAACCTTGTAAATATTGGGGGACTGTGCTGAGTTTACTAGTTGAAGTAGTCTCAATTTGCAGTAGGGAGTAGAATTTGTTAAAATGTAAGTGTGGGATTAAACTTTATGTGTTCAAACTAGTGTGTATGCCTCTAATCAAAGTGCTAAGTTGCTGAAAATGTAGCATAAAGTTCTCTGTTAAGTGTAGAAACTAGAAAATGCTTGGAACTTCCTCTGTTGGGTTGATGCTTTGTATGTGTGATTGTGGAAAAGAATGCTTTATAGTCTTGCTGTGTTGTGCTTGTGATGAAATTGTTGTATTCTAGAAGTTGCTGCCGAAATATGGAGAGTAGTGAATTGTGGAATTTACTTTGTATTTTTGTAGGATGTGATAGAGTCAAAAGGCTATTCTTTTATTTTGACACCTTGAATCCCTACTAGGCACTAACATGGGATCATTTTTTATGAATATGTTACACTGTTTAATATCATGATTCAGTATCTCAGCTCTTGTTCTCATGGAAATGTTAAAAAAATTGACAGATTAGCTTTTATGTTGCATTTGTAATGTCTACTTTATTTTGCTACTACTATGACATGGCAAGGCTACACGGAGATACACGGAGGTAGCAGACGCTAAAGACAATTTGGCAGCTTGTTTCTAGGAGCATCATGAGATTTTATTATGTTGTATTTATTATATTCATGTAATAAATACCTTATATTGTATTTGTTATATTCATGTAATGAAATTTTTGTTGTTTTAACAATACATTGTATTTATTATATTCATGTAATAAATATCTTATATATTGTATGTGTCAGTTTTGTTCTCTATTCTAGTGCAATGCATGAGTGAAATGAGTTAAACATCAAATTAGGCGTAATATCACCATTCCTATGTTTAATTATGTACCAAGTAGTGTAGTTTCGCATGGAAATAATATCACTAGATTTAAGAAAGTAATGGCCAAATGTGTGTGACCAATTTATACGTATACCATCACACTCATCTCATACCTTTGTTAATTTTAAATTTTAGATAAATTAGCTGCACATGGCCGCTAACCAGGAACAAGTGCCGGATGGCGCTGAGCATTTGAACCAAAGCCCGGAACAAAACCCGACAAGCTTCCTCAACCTGCAGCAAACCGAGGCAACAAACGTACCCGAGGTAATTATTCCAGACCTAGGTCTCACGTATACCGATTAGACGAGTAATGAAATAGTCAAAATGCAGGGCCAGACATCACGTGGACAGAGGCAGCATCGTCAACGAGGTCCTAACAAGTTGCGGATGGGTGAACGAAAGGTGATCATGGAGCTTAATGCAGTCGGCGAACCGGTTATACCAAAGATCACCGCTTGGGCCATACCGAACAAAGATGCGGGTCCTAGCTAGAGATAACGTGCCCATCACCTACAAATCATGGACACGTCGTGGCGTTTGCCCGTCGTATGTTCCCGATGAAATCAAGGAAGCATTGTGGACAGATTTGACATCCAAGTTTCAGTTTCCCGAAGATCAGTTGGAGCATGCGAAGAAACGTGCACTATCCATCATGGGAATCTCCTGGAAGAATTGGAAGACAAAGCTGAATAAGGAGTATGTGAAGAAGGATGAAACGCCGAACTTTGATACGTACCCGAGGTTGAGGCAATTTTGGGATGAATTCGTGCAATATAAGAAGTCTGATGAAGCCCGGGCTGTCAGTGAAAAGAACAAAGCAAACTCGGACAAGAACGCTTACCCCCATACGCTAGGCACCGTGGCTATGTGAAGAAAGTACCCAAGTGGGATGCAAGGAAGAAGAGCTAATTCTTAGTGGAGTTGTTCTGCGACGTCCGAGATGGCCCCAAGATCAAAGTACTGGATGCTTGCGAGGGGAGCTAGTCTGTCGGATGATGGCAGCTTAAGCGTCAGAAGCGAGAAAGAAGAGGAAATTTCTAAGAAGATCGCAGATGCCCATGCCCAAGCTACCTGTATCGCTTCCAACCAAGAAGAGAGAACGACGAGCTAACACGCGCCTGGTAACAAAGAGCACCACAGTCGTACTAGAGGTTAGGCTTGGTGCCCGAAAGCGGCGTTCGGAGAGGACGCTTCTATCTATAAGCGTCCGAAGCTAACTAGACAAGAACAGTTGGATGCACGTGTACGAGTGATAGAAGAAAGGATGCAGGTAAAGGAAATTCAATTTCAAGAATAGATACAAAAGATGCAAGAAATGCTAGCGAAGTCCTCGCGAACGTCGGGCACATGACCTCGAGTCCCGCCATTGCTCATAAAGCGATAGCGTCATGGCGCTCCCAAGAGGACTCGGCCTGTAGTTTTCCTGTGGACAAAATCGTAGAGCCGACACGTTGCAGTCTGCACCTGCCCCTAGCGAACATAACCATTAAGGTGGCTGAAGGGATGGCTTGGCCATGCGGCGAGGGGCGGATGTTGCATAACCGCCAAATTCCTGAGGGATACGCCAGAGTATCAGTAGACAGTGTGGTTGACAATTACCGTGAAGTTGAGGTACAGATCCCCAGCGAGGAAGGCAGAAATACTCTTGGACAAAGCCTGGGCACATTCATCGCGTGGCACAAGCGCTACATAATGTTTTTATCCGATGACTACAATGGCGATGATGATAATAATGATGACGACGCGGCCTATCCAGGTAGTAAAAGTCCTCCTCCGTCACCGAAAAAAAGCCCGCCTCGTGCTCCAGCGCCACGGGAAAATAATGATAGAGCACCGCGATCTCAAAATTCATCACGGTCAGCAGGGAAAAGTGCCACATCTGTGAAGCCAGCACAATCTGGTAAGAAACGAGCATATGACATGACCGAAGAAGAAACTAGAAAGGAAGTAGACGCCAGCGTGACAGCTCACTTCAAAAAGACGCGAGCACCTGATAAAGTTGAAATCGAAGCTGCCAAAAGAGATTTCTTCCTAGACATCGCGACGGTTAAACAGACTGGACGGGCAACCGAATCTCCTCAACCTAGCCAACGATCAGACTACGAGCGCATCTCTAAGCAGAAATCTAAAGGACAGGTTGGTAAAAGAGCTACTACTGCAGACCAGAAGGGTGCTAAAGGGCAGGGGCCTCCTCTAAGGTGGAAGTTCGTTAACGGGGAAGCATTGGTGGATCTAAACGAGGAGCAGAGACTGACGACACAATTACGGCGTCTACATCAATGGTATCGACAGTTTGTCCAAGAGACAAAAAACGACGCGATCCCCGTCAAATACAAAGAAACGGATTTTCACAATATGGACGGGGTTTTCTGGGTAGAAACCTCCGAGTTATACCAGTTGTACCAACGAGATGCTCTGGACGTGTCTGTATTAAGAATGTGGACTCTGTAAGTCTCTTGTATAATTCGTACTGTACACTCACGTACCCTTAAACTTAGTGTCTAACTTCTTTCCTATGTAGAATGGAGACAATGACACTCAGAGCAGACTTAAATGAAAGGGTAGGATTCCTCAATCCCGGCCTTGTCAACTGCTATAACATCCCGAAAAATAAAGTAATATAAAAATTAATATTTTAAATTTGGAAATATTTATTTATGATTTTTATTGGCTTTATTGGTTCTTATTTGAATTTTTTTAGATTTTTGTATTGTATGGAAATCCAACAAATGGAATTAGTAAAAGGGAAATGGTAAAAAGGTAAAATGGTAAGAAGATAAAAGGTAAAACTAAAATCTTGAAAATTTTATATATTTAAAATTATTTCAGCTGGTACATAAGTTTGATTAAACAAATGAAATGACATCCCTTTGACCTCTAAATAGTGCAAGGCAGATTTATTGTAAAAATTTAGTAAATAATCCGCGCCTGAAGAATTTACCATAATGTCCTCAATACGTTAGCCACCTCTGGTAAATTTATTAGAAATTAATAAGGTCATGTAAGCCTTTTTAAAATTCAAATACAGACACATTAAAAATCTGAAAATCAGCATGTCAGAATTATTATAAAATAATTACAGAATATTTTAACTTGAAATTTCTATGAAAGCATAAATACCTTGAATATAACTCGTATAAAAAGTTTCAAAAATAAATAGTATGATTTATACATTTAAATAAATCAAAATTTGAAATCAAAATTCTGAGCAGTGCACAGTGTCAAAATTATTATAAATTAATTATACGGTATTTTCGTTCCAAAATTTTACAGGAAGCTGCCAACAATCAGGAGACCTCAGTAAAAAAAAAGTTTCACAAGTTTAGAACGTGATTTGATAGCCATTAATGCCCAGCATGGAGTGTCCTAAAGTCCATCCCTTCTACTGTGCTCAAAGGCCAGCTCAAAATCCAGAGCCTTCCTTTGTAAGCCAGTAGCCTCGCTCATTTAAACCGAAGACTCCAAACTCCAAAGCCATTCCATTCCAGCAGAGCTCCAAGCTCACAGCCATTTCCATCAACACAAACTCACGACCATCAGCCAGCTCAAAGTGGCCAATAAATCACCAGACCAAGCACCAGGAGGCAAAGGTGTCTAAAGCAAAGAGACCAGGAGACCCTTAGGAGCCAGAAGGTCTTCAAGAACCAGGAGGCCAAGCAATTCCAAACAAGGTTTGCTCAGTGGAGCAATAGCAGGGCACAACTACTTCTACATCTCCTTCGTTATCCCAACCTGCATCACATTTTTCTTCTCCAATCTCAGGTACCCACACTTTCCATCATTCCAGTAGTATCAATTTTGCCCATGTATAGCAATAGTACCAAATAAATGATAGTTCAGGCTAAGTAGAAGAAAATGAAATGTATGGTCTCAGATTAGCCAAAATCATTATAGACCAAATATTCTACCTGTTGTTTTTGTCATCACAGAGCCATAAAGAAAAAAATGAAAATGAATGTTAGAAATCATAGCCTGGATATACCCACTTCAAATAGAAAGAGGTCAGAAGGTAGGAAGGGGGAGGTTTGGTTCGCAGCCGGCGCTAGAGTTCGGTAGCCGGGCTGCGGGTCGGCGCAGATCGCAGGCTCAGGCCGCACACGCGTAGCGCGGTAGAGCACGGGGCCAAGCCAAGCAAGTCGAGCCATACCTACGGGGAACCAGCCAGCATCGGCAAGAAAAGGGGAGGAGGCGGCGCAGCAGGCCGGAGGGAGCCAGGCGAGGGAAGAGCTGGGCGCGGTGACCAGAGGCGGCCGGCCAAAAGAGCTAGCGTCTGGGCAAAATGAGAAGAGAGAGATATGTGAAGAGAATGAATAGAAAGAATGAGGAAGCATGTAGAAGAACTAGGAAGCTAACTAGTTAGTGCTCGGCTGGTGTGGCGACTAGAGAAATAAGCAAAATTTGGAAGTTCTAAAGTGCATAAAATTTGCTTCTAGACCGCAGGAAAATAATCATAAGACCAATCGTGTACTAAAAGTTGCATAAATCAACTATAGTCAATAAATGATCAAAATACAGAGAAAAGAAGAGAAAAACAAGAAAATTTAAATTTAGCAAAATCAGCTAAAATAATAATTATTTGTCTCTGTAAAGAATTTAAAATTAATCAAATAAGTTGGAATCCGTAATATAAATAAAAGAGCTTAAATAATAAATAAGAAATCAATGATTAAGATATGAACTTGATTTAGGCTTGTTAAATAAATAGCAAATGATTCGAATAGAAAAGGTGTGTATATATTTGTGCATATAACAATCAGTAGCAATATATATATATATATATATATATACACACACATACATGCACATGAAGAGTATTTAATAGCTGTACAAAGTCATGAATTAGTATTAGAATGAGTAATTTGTCACTATTGAAATGTTTTAATGAAATATCATATATGCCCAAATTTAATCTGCATTAGGACATAAGCCTTGTATATGTAGAAAAATGTATACGTGTATAGTTAATGAAGAGCATGGTCATAAAAAAAGAAACTAAATTTTAAATGTCTAACATGATCAAACTAAATGATTCAACAAGAATCATTATAACAAAGTTATAAATAACACTTAATCAAATAATTGAATTTTCAATACTTGTATAGTTTGAATAGTTATAACTTTCACAAATGAACTTCAAATTTGACAAAATTAGATCCTAAAATCTTGAGAAGTAATATCCTTCTTGGTTATGCAAAAGTACTTCATATTTATACAAATTGGGCTAAGTACGTATTAGGCCCTAATGATCGTTTATATGGAAAACATTTCAGATAAAAGCCAAATATCATGAAACTAAATTTAAAACACTCTTATAGTCATCCCAAGTTTATACCTGAAAAATGGATAGATTATCTAATAAGGTGTAATCGCAAACCTAAATCGAAAATCAAACCTTTATTGTGGAAAGTTAGAAACACTTAAGCATTTTCAACAACCCATAGAATATTTCGTCTAAATGCTAATATTATAAAGATCAGTTTAGAATTGATATTTGGGTTATGGACTATCATATTCTGGAAAAATATTCATTTATAGCTTGATATTCATCTCGAATCCAGCTAGTGCAATAACCTTAAGTGATAATTGTTCGCTACACTTCTAATCCAATTCCTTATAACATAAACCTTATTATCATGTAAGCTTTTTCAGCAATGAGTATAATATCATATTTAAACACTAAAATGTATGAAATCAACTTAGAAATGTTCTTCAAAGTATATACTATCCCGTTCCGAAGAAATAATCTTATTTCACTATGTTTTGCATATAAATCCTAGTAGCCAAATAACCCTAAGTTTTATGGTTCATGAACTTCATAATATGAATAAGCAACCTGGCAATAATGAAGAATCCATAGTTAATATATATTTGTATCACCAGAACCTTCTTGGAAACCATAAATAAGTCCAAAAACCTAACTTAGCAAATGTACCTTATTCAAAAGCGTTCCTTGTGTAATATCACTTCAGATTAAGTACTATTTGCATAACCCTATAACTAGTGTTTTAATTCTTTTAATCCAAATAATTTTAGCATCTATAATTAGAAGTTATAAATGCAAGAATTCATAATTTTAGCCTCTTGAATTCCTAATTCAAGAATAGATAAGCTATAAAAGAAGCTGTTTTATGCTCAATGTTAAAAGCTAATAACAATATGGATATTTAATCAACTAAACACGATATGAAATCATCTAATTCAAACCCTAAAATATTCCTGTTTTCTGCAGTAAATCTTTATTTGATTTTCTGTCTGTTTTCTTTTTGCCTTATTAAAGCCCTTTATTTGCTTTATTTCTGTTGAACGACGTGTAGAACCCGATGTCGCCGTTTCCGTCATCGACTTCATCTTTCGCGACCTCGTCTTTACCGTAAGCAATGATTAAGCAAGGCAAGAACTCCTTGATCATCTTGATCCCAGTACTTGAATTGCATTGTGTTTACTAAAATGTTTCATGCATGCGTTTACTTTCTGTAAATTCGATATTTTGTGGTATTGGTAGATATACCTGTTGTCACATTAAACTCCTTGATAATTATAGAAATGTGAACCTTGATAACCATAGAATAGGGCTAGACATTACTTAATGCCAAATTGGGTATATGCGATCATGTTATCCTTGCTTAGCCATGCTTTAGCTTTTGTGGGGCAGATGATCAAGATTAAAATTGTTTCCTGAAATGTTTTATATGGAACCTAAATGGTCCTTTGTGGGAAATGGTTGTTTGGTAGTTTGTTAAAACCCAAAATAAAACTATGGTTTGACGCGGGCGATTATTGGCAATAGCCGGATGTGCAGACGGGTTTGCACGTAGTGTAGGGTGGAGTATCGCCCGTGTCGGATTAAGGACCGAGCAAATGGGATGTTGTAGATCCATGTTTTCGTGCAACCACAAGAGCTTGTGTGGGCGGGTCTTAGCCTATTAAGTTATTTAGATGTGGCTTTGCATTTATGGAAGACGGGAGATTGCACAGGCATTCCTTTCCAGGTCTGCTTGTAGGGGTTTCTACATACCAATGCAACGGTGTACGCCTTGCCCTGGACAGAGATGTGGTGTTGTGTGTGATAAATGTGGATCCACGGCTTGGGTGAGTATCTCTGTTTTCAGGGCGAGGGTTAACGTCCCGGGCTGGTGTAAAGCCACGTCTAGATAATGTAACGGTTCTGTATGATCTCCTTGCCGACACACCAAAGGAAGTGTGTTAATTGTTCTGGTGAAAAGGTTGATCATTCCTTGTGGGTAAAGTGTACACCTCTGCAGAGTGTAAATCTAATCGATTAGCCGCGTCCACGGTCAGGGACACTTGGGGAAAATCCTCCCAATGTTAGAGTCTTTGGTATTTTCTAAAATGGGTTTGGTCTGAACTTGTTTTAGCAATTGTTGTTTTATGTCGAAGGGCTGACATTGATGGACCTTATGGTTTGGATTTTTCGAACTCACGTCATGGAGGACTGTGAGTATTACTTACTGTTGTATATATTTCTTATCAATCAACTTGCTTTTATAATTTCCGTTTGCAAATAATAACTTGTTTTACAATTTAATTTCGCTTTATGCAAATTAACTGTATTACTCTTTCCTTTGAAATGGCCTGCATATATTGTAGGTTTTGCTCAAGTCTTGCTCAGTACGTAAAGTACTCACCCTTGCTTAATTATTTTTTTAGGTGGAAGAGTTAGAGAGGCTTCGAAAGTCTCTTTTCGTCGCAGGTTGCGGGATCTTCATCGTGTTCTATCTGGAGTTTATGCCTTGTCAGTTGCCTGCGGGTCGGATGGGCAAACTACAAGATATTGCTTCTTTTGCTGCTTTATTCTCTGAGTTGTAGCTTTTCTTTTATGTAATAGTTTCCGCTTTAGTCTATGTGAGGTATGGTTGTGATTGCAATTGTTGTAAACATGTGAGTGCTAGCTACTGATCCAGGGAATAGCACAGTAATCACATGGAGGTTCCTGTTTATCAGAACAGGGTCTCACAACTGCAAACTTATTAAAGATCCATCGACGGAGAGAGAGATCGAGGAGTACGTACTAAAGGCGCTGCTAAAGTTACAAGACAAGACCTACGTACTTTTACCCTACAACTTTCAGTACGTGTTTCCCTGCCTACTAGTCAGTTTTATCTCATGTGCAACACCATGTCATGACTAATGGGTTTCTGCAGCTTTCACTGGATCCTTCTCGTCATTACGTTAGACGATAGCACGATCACTGTGTTGGACTCAATGAGGAGACCGACAAACGATTACAAAGAAGTAATAGAATTGCTAGACAGGTAAACTCGGTCGTTGCGTTATTGTTCCTGTAATCTTTCATTCCATTGCACTTAATTACACCTAATTAAGTTTAACGAGTATTCATAACCATACACAGGGCGTACACAAAATACCGCAAGAAGAGCACGCGGTACCGTCCATTCACGAAGAAGTTCAGAATAAGAACCGATTTTCCGTGCCTAAGACAGCCGCAAGGGAACAATTTATGTGCATACTACTTAATGACACACATACACACGTTCGTCACTAACAGTACCGACTACAACGGCGAGATGGTATATCATTACATGTTGACGCCTACTTTTCTTTATAAAAACTACGACACTAATTAATGCATCATTTTCTTTAATGACAGCGTGTGAAGCTCGGCACCAACAGCCTACTTGACAGTGAAGTTGAAGCCCTTCGAGAGCATATGGCTGGGTTTATCGTTCGAGAAGTGATCAACCCGAAGGGCGAGTTTTACGAGCCACACGCTACAATTAACTGAAATGTGAACGATTGTCAATGAACAATGTAATAATTAAATATTACGATGATTTATCAGATTTCAATTATGCTTTACAAATACTTCATTAATATTGTCATGATTAAATGAGTATTCGGTATTCAATGTTAAATATTATGATGATTTAATATATTTGAATTATTCTTTACCAATACTTCGTTAATATTGCGCATAACATATACCGTACAGAATAAATGTACTGTACAATATATATATAGTACAGCATTACATCATACATATAATACAAAAAAAAATTATGTAACCGGTTTTGGAGGAGAATATGGCACTAAACTTATCAGTGCCGGTTTTAGAGAAATAACTGGCAGTGATACCACCTTATCACTGCCGGTTGGAAAATATTAATTGGCAGTGATATGGATTATCACTACCAGTTGAAAAAAAGACAACCGGCAGTGAAAATGTGTTATCACTGCCGGTTGAAAATTAAAAACCGGCAGTGATAAGTTGTTATCACTGCCGGTTATCAATAAAAATCCGGCAGTGATAAGACTTATCACTGCCAGTTGTATAATATAAACCGGCAGTGATATTATTATCACTGTCGGTTGAAGAACCGGCAGTGATAGTCCCGACTATCACTGCCAGTTAGAGAGTGCCAGGTCAAAATCCGGCAGTGATGCTGATGTTGATCCGGCAGTGATGTCCTTTTCTGTAGTGGTGATCACACCACAATTCCACAAACAAATATAGCTCCAAAAACTGTGGATATCAAAACCAAAATCCCAGGCGCAATTTTGCAGGATACCATAATTCATTGTATTGATGTCTGTCGGTGGCAGCTTGGAGAAGTCAAGTGATTAAGGGTGTGTTTGGTTGGGTGAACGAGGATGAACGGGATGGGATGATACAGGATAGATGAAATGATCTTGGATAAGATGGTACGGGGAGGATGTTTGGTTGTCTGAATGGAATGATACATGATTTTGTTTGGTTGCTTGGATGGAATGGTACGAGATAATGTTTGGTTGGATGGATGATGTTAGTATAGTAAACTTTATCACTAGTGGTACGGGATGGTACATGATGGTTCAACCAATTTGGAGGTACGGGATGGTACAACATATTTGAAGAATATTCCAAAAATCTATACCACTTCGTCCTGTATAAGATGGTTTCATACACTCAACCAAACGCATGTATCAAAATCTATTATGTACCATCCCATCATGTTCATCCTCGTTCACCCAATCAAACACACCCTAAGCAATTCCATCTCTTACCTTAAACCTGCAGTCGGGAATGAAATGACGGCTATAGCTTCGCCATTTGATTGGGAGCAATGGTGACGTTGAGCTGCCTCAATAGGTGATCATATTCGATCCACACTTGCGTCGCTTTGGCGCTTGCCAGCCGTAAAGGCCGCAGATCTGAGAACGGATCATCAATCATTGTGTGAAATCATGTGCTGAAAAATTGGCTGAGTAATGAAATTGGCATTGCAAAGTGGTTGTGATTATAGCATGTGTGGTGCTTGTGCATGTGTTATGTCTGATGATTATTTGATATGCTGGTGATAGCATGATATTGGTTTTGCTTGATGCAATGCGCTCGTGTGAGTGTTTGCATAGATTGACGTTGAGTCAAGTCGTGGACTTGTGCTCGGATTTGTTTTCTTGTTTATTCATATGCAGGTGTTGCTCGAGGGCGAACGTGGTCGATGACGGGACCGGAACTAGGTTCATGGAGGAATTGAGGTTTGGGACTAGATTCAGAGAAGGAATCGAGGTCTTGGTGGTCAAGGATGTCATACGGAACGTTCGGACTAGAGAACATGCACATGGAGGCTGGTTAGTCACGTATTTACAGCATGTGGGTTGTACATACGTGCAAGAGTTGTTTTTGGCCATGTTGGGTCAGGTTGAGATGTATACAGACTCTTTCCATGTTGGAAGTGGAGTTGTATTCAATCTCTTTATGTTTGCTCAGTATAAATAGGGGGAGGTGTCTCCTGTTTATTTTTTAGCGCTAAGATTTTAGGGTTTGTACTCTTTTGTTTGGAGTACTGTAATCGGATTAGACAAAGAGAAATAAAAAGAGAACTTTTATGATCAGAGTGCTTCTCGCGGCGTGATTGCTAGCTCTTTCTGTCGCCTCTGTGATTTCGTTTTCCTTGCGGTCAGAGAATTTCTTTTCTCCCTAGCGCCAAGTCTGGAGGTCCTGTGTTGTGAAGAAATTTAGGTGACTAGAAGTTTTCACGTTGGTGTTGGCGACTAGAAGTTGCATCGATTGATGCATGCATGTTTGGAGGTGTATGCATGCAAAGATAACATCCAGTAACTAGAGGATTGGCTATTTTTCTTTGAGCTGGAGTATCTGAATATTGGTCCGTGGTAGCTGAAGTATCTGAAGATTGGTCCGTGGTAGCTGAAGTTCTGAAGATTGGTCCGGCGCAGCCTTGGAAATCAATTTCCGTCATCACCTGATTCAGTCATCTTGCGAAGGAAATACCTTTTGATCCGTAGATCCGATCGAGTTCATTTTTATTGGGTTAGATTCATAATTGAATCGAGTTTCTACCATTAAAATTTTATGTCAATCTAACGGTTGGATCTTCGGTAATCTTATTTTTTTAAGATAGGTCCGTCGTAGCCTTTGAAATCAGTTTCCATCATTATTTGATCTAGATTTGTTTTAGCCGTCTTGCGAAGTACATAACTCTCGATCCACAGGTTTGATTGAATTGATTCTTTTTGGGTTAGCTTCGGAATCGAATATAGTTTCTACAGTTAAAATTTCACATCAATCCAACGGTTGGATCTTCAGTAATTTCTGTTTTAGTGAATATGTGTCAGGTTGTTTTCATGTGGTCCGGCGTAACCGACTTTCCTCGCTCTGAGAAATTTGGCCCGCAGACACGTGAAAATCTCTGTTCGAACTCCGAGCGAAGTTTGGTCTGGCATACATGTGCAAATTTGGTCTGGTGCAATAAGGTTCTTGTTGAATACAACTCAAGTGATCTAAGGTTGTTCGGGGTATTTCAAAAGTCGAAAAATTGATTTTAGCTTCCGCGCAATCATTCACCCCCCTCTGTTTGCTAGATTAGTACATTTCGATCCTACACATTGTAGTAGCTCGCCAGAGAAGATTGCGAGGAATTCACGCTGTTGACATCAATCCCAGCGTGGTTGTTGTGTATGTCTTGATGCACTTGACTAGACTTCGATCGAGCCAATCCTTTTCTGCAATTCCAAGAACTTGATACGTCCAAGCAAGGTTTCAAATTTCGGTTTCGGAATAAATTTCGCCCCGGGTCGGATAACAAAATTTCGGCGAAATTTCAGAATTTCGGAATTATTTCGGACAAAATTTGAATTTAAAAATTCAAATCCGGTCCAATCCTAAAAAAACGAATTAATGAAAAACCCGAAATTTCGGGTTTTTTGCACTGGCTGAAAAGTGGTCTAAACGTTATCGAAAATTTTTGAAATTTGTTTTGGAGGTTCCTGACACAATGCTGATGTTCTCACAAACATTTCAGCTGATTATCACACCTGAGGAATTTTTAAAAATTCGGAGAGTGGTACTGTCCTGATAAAACACTGACCGACAAGTTTGATCGGAATGGAAAATGGTAAAAATCAAGTTATAAACTGTTGAAATTTTTTGTGCATGGTTATGATCCATAACTAATGTTCTCATAAAAATTTCAGCTGATTATCACATGTGAGGAATGTCTAAAAATTCGTAGAGTGGCGCTGTCCTGATAGAACACTGACCGATAAGTTTGATACTAATGGAAAATGATACAAATGAAGTTAGAAACTGTTGAATTTTTTTTTCATGGTTATGATGTATCTATAATGCTCTCATAAAAGTTTCAGATGATTATAAAACTGTATGAATTTTTAAAAATTCGAACAGTACTACTGCCATGTTAAAAGGCTTACCAGCAAACTTGAACAAAATGAAAAATTATGTAAACCATAATTTTTTTTGAAAATTTTAAAGAATGGTGATAAGGAAGTTATTAATATACCATAAAAATTGTGATTCACGATCACACTCCAGTGAATTTATAAAATTCTTACAAGGCATAGTACTATTTATGTTCTTTTCTTTTTTATTTTTGAAATATAATATAACAAACGAAGTTCAATGCTTACATAGATTTGATTGACCAAACAAACAAATTTGAAATTTTTTTAAAAATTTATATAATGTTACTGAGTCAATTATTAATATCTCAAAAAAAATTTAGATCATAATCACACTCAAGAAAATTTATAAAATTCTGACAATATAACTGTCCCAATTATGTTCATTCTGTTTTTTATTTTTTAAAGATAACAAATAAAGTTAAATTATTTTGAAATTTTTTATGTATAATCCTAATCTACTAAGTATAGTACCATAAAATTTTCATATTATTATAATGCTTGTACAATTTTATAAAAATCTGACAGTGTTTCTGCCAAAATTTTAAAATGTTTAAAAAATTAGGTTTTTCAACAAATTTTCATAGGAGATGACTTTCCTAAGGGTTATTGGACCAAATCCGGTCAAATCTGGCCCTAAAACTTTCAAAACCGGCCAAAAAACACGAAATTTCGCCCCAAAAAACGAAATTTCGGATTTTTACTGTAGCAATTTCGATTTTTTTTAAAAAAATTTCCCGGCCGGTACTTGAGATCTCGGGGTGGTCCGAAATCCGAAATTTCGCCGAAATTCGCCGAAATTTTGAACCTTGCGTCCAAGCAGTTTTGTCAGAATGTCAAGAAAGCAAGCTGGTCGTCTGACCTGATGAACTCTACTGCGATCTTTCCATCTTCAACACAATCCCTAATGAAGTGATACCGAGTATCGATATGCTTACTTTGGTCATGAAAAACATGATTTTTGAAGAGAGAAATTGCAGACTTATTGTCTATCTTTAGAATTGCGCAGCTAGGCTTCTTCTTCATCACATCAATGAGTAACTACTCAAGCCAAATTTCCTGGCATGCTGCAGTTGTGGCGGCTATATATTTTGCTTCACATGAAGATAGAACTACTACCTTCTGCTTCTGATACTGCCAGCTTATCAAACTTTTTCCAATCAAAAACAGCACAACGGTTGCACTCTTGCAATCATCGACGTCGCCTACCATGTCGTTGTCACTGTACCCAATTAAGTGAGGCTCTTCCTCCTTTCTTTCATAGCAGCAACCCATACTGCGTGTACCTTTAATGTACCTCAAGATATGCTTCACGGCTGCTAAGTATTCGATCGTTGGAGCCTCCATAAAATGACTCACATAACTGACCGAATAAGCAATGTCGGGCCTTGTATGGACTAGGTATCTCAAGCTCCCCACAACATTCCTGTAGAACATGGCATCAGTAGGACTATTGCTCACCTTGCTCATCTTGAGCCTTGCTTCCATGGGAATCTTACATGGATTGCAATCAACCATGTTGGACTTTTCCAAGATCTTCAATGCATAAGCCGACTGGTTCAGCGTGATGCCTTTATAGTTATGATGTACCTCAATTCCCAGATAATAGCTCCGCAATCCCAAGTCACTCATGCTAAACAATTTCTTCATCTCCTCCTTGAATCTGTCAATTTCTTGCGTATGTGTACATGTGATAATTAGGTCATCAACACCCACACCCACAAGCAGAGTTGATGACCCAAGACCTCTTCTGTACACAACATGCTCTGATGGACTTTTTTCAAAACCAAGTGACATGAGGCTATTGTCAAGCTTTGAATTCCACGCCCTTGGAGCTTGTCGCAAGCCGTAGAGCGCTTTCTTGAACCTCAAAACCTTCTGTTTATTGTCCTCATCCTCAAAACCAGGTGGTTGGGCCACATATACTTCTTCCTCAAGATCACCATTGAGAAAAGTTGATTTAACGTCCATGCGGTGCATTTGCCATTCCTCATGTGCCGCCAAAGCTATGAGCAACTGCACCGACTCTAGTCGTGTGACCGGCACGAACACCTCTTCAAAGTTCACGCCTTATCTTTGCACATAACCTTTTGCGACGAGTCGTGTCTTGTGCTTCACCACTGCACCATGTGAGTCCTTCTTCACCTTATAGACCCATTTCAAACCAATGGCCCGATGCCCACTCGGTAGGTCTGTGATTTGCCATGTCCCATTGTCCTCAATGGACTCCATCTCTTCTAGCATTGCCTAGCGCCAACACTTTTGCTGCTCGGCTTCAGCAAAGCTCCCAGGTTCTTCTGCTGCCATGAAACACAAGTCGCTGTAGTTGAGCTCATTTTCAGGCATGTCGTCGTAGAGGTCGGCCAATGTGCGATATCTCCGTGGTGCTCCGTCTGAGGTGGATGAGGCATTGCTCGGTGGGGTGCAAATTCCCCACCGCCCGGTACTGGTTGTTCTGCCGTTGGTGTGGAAACCAGCGAAGGAGATGTAGGTGTCTGCAACCCGTTGTTGGACATGCCAGCCGGTGAAGTTGAGACCTGCGCCTCCCAATTCCCATGCGAAGGTGAATCACCATTACCTGTGGCACAAGAAGAGAAATACTCTACAGTTAACATCTCATTCGCAGCTGTTAGTTCTTGGTCTTCTACGGGTGCAGCCCCGTTCCATTTTGCCTTTTCGTCGAAGACAACATCGCGCGTCACGTGTACATGCTTGCTGTCCGGATTGTACACTCGGTAAGCTTTGGAGCTGGATGCTGATTTGCTGAACGACCCCGCATCAGTAAGGACTTGATCAGCTGGTAAGCCACAGCCCATTCCCACTACGTGACAAATTAGCTGACGTCAGTGCACTTCACATTTGAATTCGAAAATTCAAAAACCTACCTCTTTTAAACCGAGCTTCCGATTCATCATCCGGTTGAACTACCGTGTTTTTTTTATTACAAGATCTTATTGGAATATATTTTGACGTTATTTTGTTGGATATTATGATTAATGTTCCGCAAAATAGTATTGCATTGTTCCACACTCACGTTTTATTTGTTCCACTCAATAGTCTCAAACTGTTCCAGCAGCACCAGCACGTTTGATTTGCTCATGAAATTCGTTCCACCTACTGGAACATCAAACTCTAAACTCTTCATTTTCCTGATCAAATCCCATGTATACACACTAGAACGTCATCCATGAGCTGCTCAAACATTAAAAATAGAGAAATGCTAAAAAAGCCATTCCAACAGTAATACCATCCAGCTGTTGGATGCAAAAAGACTCAGCTCGATCTCATTGGTCTCTCTCTCAGAAACCTCCGCCGCCGACGCTGAAGTCTAGATGGCGGTTGCGTTGCTACCACGGCGGCAGGGTTAAGAAGCCGGCGCATTGACGCCGCCACGAAAAGGCTGCTGCTGCTAGCCCGTCGACGGTGAGGATCGGCGACATTCAGGCGCTGTAATGGTGGCCAGCATTTGAAGAAATGCACAAATATGCAGCTCTGAATTCTGTTCGCATTAGTACTTTTTGTTTGCAGAGAAATGATGCCTCTGTGAAAATAAAGGTGCAACATTAATTAGCGCATATCATTTCAGAAACAAATTCGTTGATCAGTGTGGAACAGTTTACATGCATCACAATTCTTGGAATAGGACATCAAACTTGACACGGGAAAACAGTACTACTCGACTTAGCCGTGAGATAGCAATCGATCACAACAACATCAATGAGAAGGTGGCATCTCGAATGGATGACCTCATACAGGATACAGCACACCATGACCAAGAATCAGACGAGCGAAACAAACCGCGAAACATGCATCAACAGATAGCACACTTAAACAACAACCGGATCACTACCATTGGCAGCGGCGGTAGCGTCGGGCCAGCTGACAATCCCGATGTGGGTGAGCAACGCCCAGAGGAGCGTTATCAGCTCGCCTCCGCGGGCGATGGCCTCCGCGTGCCCGTCCAGGTTGTCCGAAGGAGCGACGTACAGGATAGTCCCCGACCAAAAGCCGGCGAGAACCTTCCACGCCGTCTCCTCGTCCTCCTTCTCGTCCACCAGCTGCTTTCCGAGCCTCGCGCCATTCTTGAGCACCTCATGATTCGATCTTGCACTCAGCTGCCCGACCAGATGCTGAAACTCATCTTCCGGCGTCGACACTGCCGCTCGGCCAGCGAGGACGCGTTCGGCGTCCTTCTTGACAGCATTGTACAGGTTCTTGCTCCATTCGTCGTCGTCAGGAAGTAGCTCCGGGGAATAGGCCACCAAGTAAGCGCAATAGCGTGACAGGTGAGTGGCAGCAATCTTATGGTCAGAAGCCGATGTGTTTGGGTGCCTCACCTCAAAGATGCTCGTGGCGATGTGCCACACAAGTAAGGTATCTGTGTTACCTTTGCCATGGCAGGCCCAGAGGAGGTTGTCGCCGATCTGCGTGCTCAGGCACAAAGATGTCAGGTTGTTTCTTAGACATCCCTCACTGCTTCTCAGTGTGTCAATGATGGCGGCCTTCACTGCTCTTGGTACCTTGACACTCATCTTTTGCTCAGGCAAAGAATTGAGACGCCTAAGAAGAGCCATTGCCGTTTTCCTTGGGTGGAGCTCCAAGATGGAGCATTGGTTCATTTTGTCCTTCCAGGGCTTAAACAGCTTGCATCTACAATGCAACACACGGTTAATCCATTTTCTCATGGTAGGAGATTCCTGCCAAGAAGAGTTCTTTACGTAGCGGCAAATGAGGGATACTTTGGTCCAGTTAGAGCAGATGTAGGAAGCAATATCTCTTGCCTCAGCAAGCACGACTAGTACAACAAGTAAGCATACTGTCACTATATCAAACATTACATTTCCAACTTGAAGATATTGTTTATCTTTAACACCGCCGCATTGCACTGTACATGATATCTGTTCATTATATCCCCCGATATCATCTTTGGAAAGCATTACAACTAGAGTTGTAGCAAACAAGCAGTAAGCAATGCTTAAGAGTGAGATAAATATGCTCAAGATGGGCAGCCAACACGTTGAATAGGACACTGGGAGGGATGAATGATAATAATCATGAAGGAAAGAAAGCTCATCTGCAATCAACCCAAATACCCTTTCATCATCACTATCCTTGAGGAACACTTGCCAGAAAAAGTTGTCGACCTTCGTAAACTTAACCACTGCAGCTGTGTACTTTGCGAATCGACACCGCAGGAGCTTGAACAGTGCAAATGAAAAGCATACATCTTTTGGTGGTATTGACCTTAGAAGATCGTCGTCTAACCGCCAAATTTTGTCAATGGTCACCAAGCCATTGTTGCTCATCCTTGCTCGATCACCTTGGTCGAACATCCATTTGAAGCAGTAACCATGAGGCTGCTTATCTACCTGCACAGTCTCCTCTCCCATAACTACAAGTTGGGGAAGTAATTGCTCACCAATTGGCTCAGCCTTGGCATGCTGGCTTCCACCCTGTAGTTGCTCTATATATCCAACAATAAGACGAGGATTGCGTCCAAGAGCAAATGATCGTCGGGCACTGTAAAATGCATAAAACTGGAAAACCAATTTGGCAAAGATAAGAGCAAATGGTGGAAGAAGCAGCAATCGGCCTATAATAGTAAAATCTAAGAACTCTTGCCAACTAAATGGCGATCCCGTTGGATTGCCATCCGTCCCTATGGTGTAAACCACAAGGTAGACTATCCAGATTGCTTTCACAAGCAGTAAAACGGAGGGAGCAGTGTTTCGACCTTCTTTAGCATCAGTGGCAACTATTGCACTGGTACTGATACCAACAATTTGAACAAGGCCAGTCCATACAATGACAAGGATGAGATGAGTGCCTTGGTCACACGTCCCTGTTATGATTTCCTCCCCGTCGGACAAATTAATGCTGATGGTGTTCAGAACGTCAATGGTGGAGACAACATTGGAGACGATGGGTATGAACAATACGGTGGCTCCCATAAAGAGATAATGGATCAAGGGATGGTGACGATAGCGGTGGGCGTAGGCGCCTATTCCGACCATGACTCCCCCCAAGATGGCGCTGGCGATCAAGAGAGCGTTTACTCGCGAAATCTGCCCTCTCATGTTCTTATTGAAGTGGTTCAATGCAGCATCGGAGCAGCTTCCGGTAGAATTTCCGGACATGATCTGATTGTCAAACTGAAACATTAGCGCAAGTTGTTGACGGCACAAATGCACAATAAATAATGCTCTAGTAGAAAGACACGTGCGGAACTAAGGCGCTACATTTCAAGAGCTGTCGATCGTACTAAAAGCGACGAACAATACGTATGCGAATGCAAACACATCCATTTCCAGAGAGTTGGTGCAAGCATGCATATATGAACAAATCAGGCCAAAAAACAACATAAGAATCTGACAGCTGATCTAGCTAGTCTGGCGCCTAAAGAAGCATGCTTGCTAATTCTGAAACAAGAATATGGGTGTATATGATGTGAGATTACCGGGCCAAAGGTGGCTGGAGTCGAGCCGACGACGTTCTGGACCGCTGGCCACTGCAATGCTTTGTACTAGTATGTCAGTATTTCTTTCCCCGTCACTGCGTTTGAATGAACTAATTATAGAGAAATTTTACAGTGGATTACATAGGTAGTAAGTAGTGGTAGTAGGAATCAAATCTAACCATCCATTCTCAAGGGTATTTTAGACTTTTTCTATCCATTTATCACGGGTATTTTAGATTTTTCCTAATTCGTTTACAGTTTTAGATTCACCGAATACCTATTGATCTTCAAAGACTTCTTATCCATTCATCCGTCATTCATCAGGATCACAGAACGTGTTTTACCGTAGAGGATAGATAGTATGACGGAATTTTTTACCCTTTTACCCCTCTTTCAATTTTACTATCAATACTATAGGTGGTAGTATAACTAGATCTAAATTAATCTCAACCATTAGGTTCAAAAGAATAGACGGCTTATATTGATTTTAATCTACAGTAAAAGAGCTCAAATAATGGCTCTACTCGCCGAAGCGTCCTGTCGTATCACGGAAGAGATGCCTCCGTTGTTGGCTTGCTTCGTTAGTTCGTTTTCCTAATAAAGAAAAGTACCTGAATAGCATATAGTGTTAAATAATGCGTCGTATTATGTCACCACAAAGATCAAGCTTTTATATATGTACGCCTCTCTAAAGATTATCCTTAGTAAAATGCCACTCAAAAAGGTTTTTCTTTCCATAGCCTTGTTTGGATAGGCTTAGATTACCTTCGGATTAACAGAGATTGTAGTTAGTTCAATTTTCTCAGCCCATCTGAAAGGATTAGACCTAATTATATGCATCCAAACAAGCCCTAAAAATATATCCTAGATCGATCTTAGTCGTCCACTCCATATATGCTTTTTTTTTTTTTTTTTTGCTTTTCTCCCACTCTATCTTTCCGCAGAAGCTGGGATCGAATAATCCTTTCTTTCCTAGAAGCGCGTGGAGCGTGCCATTGGCATCTGCTGCTGATTCTGGTTTCTGGTGCTGATGCAAGGCTGCTGGTGTGCACTATTATGCATAACTGCATATGTGCCCTCTGCTTTGTGCCGGTGGCTTTAAAGCCATGCACGGCCCAGGAAAACACATGGGAATCGAAGTTTTTATCATTACTAGCAGCAGGGTTCACGTTTTCGCAGTTTCTCGTGCGAAAACCGCGATTTTCGTCCATCTTGAGCCGAGACGATAAGTGGAGCCGATCGATTTTTTGTCCGGTTTGAAATTCAAATTTAAAAATTTCAAAAAATTTAAAAAAAATTACTCAAAAAAATCCTAAAATTATTATTAATTGATCTATGATGTCTGGTATGAAAATTTAATGAAAAAACAAATTTTAGATATCTTTTTGAGCCATTTGAATTATTTGAAATTGAGAAAATCAAAAAAAAAGGCGGCTGTGGGCTTTTAGCCCACAGTAGAAGTTGGTTCAGCCGCCACCCATTCGAGGTTCGCATTCTCGTTTAGCCAATGATTTTGAGGTCTCGGCGGTACGGTTTTGCGTAAACCGCGAAAACCGCGAAAACCGACCAAATTCAAATTTGAAAATTTTGAACGCTGCTCAAAACGTCTCAAGAAAACCGCTAATTGCGATGTAAACCGCTTTAAAGGCGGTTTATCATCACAAAGCCGTAAAATCGGTGGAAAATGAGGAAAAATGGGGAAAATGCAAAAAAGTGTTGTAAAATTGTAAAAAAACAGAAAGGCTAAAATTGAGTGAACACATAAAAAAATACAAAATGATCTCTTCTAAATTTGGGAAAAATTCGACATGACCTTTGCTATATTTTAGACAATTGGAAGTTGTAAATTAGACATTTAGCACTAATATGGCAATTAATAATCTTTCATTACAAGACTACAATCACACAAGTGCGAAATAGGCATTTAAATAACCACATAGTAAAAACATTCGCAATTTCAGTACCATTCATTTGTCACCACCATTTACATTGTAAATTGTAATACCTTTCAATTGAAACTGTGGAGTAGGCATTACCATAGCTTTGTCATTCTTCCATTATCGCATAAATACCATGTTCGACCTACATGAACGGAATGTCAGTAAATATTTCGACTTGCAATGTACACTTGGTATAATATCAAGTTGCACTGAAATAAACATGCAAATGAAATGAATCATGCAAATGAAATATTACCTTCGGGGCTACGGGTAGTATTGTTGCGTGTACACTTGGTTGGCCATATTGTATTCCTCGATAGACATCAAGGCCAATCCTCGTGTAGCTAGCAACTCCGCCTTATAATCGTGCCAGCTTTGTGTGACGACCCCCATTTTTATAAACTTGCAAAAATGGAAATCTAATGTGCATTCCGTACTAGTCCCATGATCAGTAGCTAGTACGCACGTACACGACAATTGGAATCACAACCATACAACAAAATTAATAAGCGGAAGCAAATATACAAAGCAATCTTACAACTCAGAGATTACAGCAGTAAAAGAAGCAAAATCTTGTAGTGTGCCCATCCGAACCCGCAGGCAACTGACAAGGCATAAACTCTAGAAAGAACACATCGAAGATAAACCCGCAACCTGCGACGAAAGAGGAACTTCGAAGCTCGACAACTTAACCACCTAAAAACCACATATAAGCAAGGGTGAGTACATTCGTACTCCGCAAGACTTGAGCAAAGCCTATAATATATGCAAGCCATTTCAAAGGAGGCTACTACAGTTCATTTGCATAAAGCAGAATTTGACATTGTAAAACAAGTTATTTGCAAACGGAATTTGTAAAAGCATAATTGACTGATATGAAATAAGTAAAGCATAAGTAATATTCACAACCCATCGTGAATATCGAGTAATCCAGAAATGGAATCCATCAATGTCGATCCTTTGACATGAAAACAAAAGCTGCTAAACAAGTTCCAAACCACAACCCATTTTAGAAAATTAAACATTTAACTAGTGCAAGTTCACCAAGTTTCCCATGACCGAGGGGACGGCTAATCGATTAGATTTACACTGCAGAGGTGTACAACTTTACCCACAAGTCATGACCTTTTCTTTTTGCCGCATGTTTCACGCACTTTAAGCGTGTGGCGAAATGTTCATGACGAAAACCTTTACATTATCTAATTTAACTTTGCACCAAAGACCGGACGATAAAACCCATGCTATGATGGAAGAACTCGAGCATAAAAATGTTGGAACTTCCATAGACATGGCGTACACCGTTATATTGGTAAGTGTTGTTCCCAACACCTCGGTGTGGGCACCCGTCGAGCAAACCCGAAAGGAAAGCCCGTCTTGCTTGACCTACCAATGTGCAAAGTTAAACTAGATAACTTAATTGGTTTAAGGAAGCCCCATAACAACACTTGTGGTTTGCACGAATTATCTTGGATCATACAACACCGAGTTCGGTCCTTAAATTGACACGGCGATACTCCACCCTAACTACGTGCAAATCCTCTGCACCTCCGGCTATTGCCAATAATCGCCGCATCAAAACCATAGTTTTATTTTGGGTTTTAACAAAAATACCCATAACCAACAGCTTTATTTCCAACACTTTCCATTTCTCAAGAAACAAGTTTTGATCTGATCATCAACCTCATCATTTGTACTAAAAGCATGGCTAAGCATGGATAAAAGTAATCGCATATACCCAAAGCGACATTAAGTAATTGTCTAAGCTTAATCTATGGTTATCAAGGTTCACACATTCATACTTATCAAGGAGGTTTCATGAGACAACAGGTATAACTACCAATACCACAAAATAGCAATTTACAGAAAGTAAACGTATGCATAAAACATTTTAATAAACAATGCAAATTAAATTCTGGAATCAAGATGGTCAAAGGAGGGTGCTTGCCTTGCTTAAATATTGCTTACGACGAAGACGAGGCCACGATTGACGGAGGCGACGACGGAGGAAGGAACATCGAAATCTACACGTCGATCAACCGAAAATAAAGCAAAAGCCAACTTTAATAAGGGCGAAAAGAAAACAGACAGAAAACCAAATAAAAACTTACTGCAGAAAACAGGAATGCTTTAGGGATTGAATTATTTAGGTAATCACATAATTAGTAAACTTAATGGCTTTATGACAAACAAGACAGAGTTTCTTTAACAGATTATCTATTCTTGAATTACGAATTCAAGAGGCTAAAATTATGAATTCTAGTATTTATGATTTCGAATTATAGATGCTAAAATTATTTAGATTAATAGAATTTAAAAGATTAGTCATTATGCTCAAAGCTATGAATGGATAGCACTAAATTCTTAATTGACTTTGCATAAAAGTGATTTCAAATATGTTTGATTTGTTAAGCTAGGATACTAGATTGTTTCATGGTTTTTAAGAAGGTTCGATGATACAAATATATTAACTATGGATTTCATCATTAATGCCATGTTGCTTATTCATATTATGAAGTTCATGAACCACAAAACTTAGGGTTATTTGGCTACTATGATTTTTATGCAAAACATAGTGAAATAAGATTATTTCTTCTAATTAGATAGCATATACTTCGAAGAACATTTCTAAGCTGATTTCTTACATTTTAGTGTCTAGATGAGACATTCTATTCATTGTTGAAAAAGCTTATATGATAACAAGGCTTATGTTATAAGGAATTGGATTAGTGTGTAGTGAATAATTATCACTTAGGGTTATAGCACTAACTGGATTCGATGAATATTAAGCTATAAACAAAATATTTTTCCTGAATATGATAGTCCATATCCTAAATATCATTTCTAAACTGATCTTCATAACATTAGCATTTAGAAGAGATATTCTACGGGTTGCTAAAAATGCTTAAGTGTTTCTTTTATTAAGAAAACATAACATTTAGGGTTATGTTGCTAGACTCTTTTACATGCAAACCATAGTAAAATGAAATACTTCTTTTAGAATATAGTAGTATGCACTTTATAGAGCATTCCTATGCTATTTTCATAAATCTTTTCATTTGGATGAGATACTTTACAAGCTTCCAAAAGGCTTAAGTGTTCTTATAAACTACGCAATAGAGGTTCAGTTTTCGATTTAAGTTTGCAACTACGCCTTATAAGATAATCTACCCATTTTTCAGGCATAAACAGTGGATGCCTCTAAGAGCGTTTTGAAACTGATTTCGATATTTGGGTGTTATCCGAAACGATTTCCATATAGGTGATCATTAGGGTCTAATATGGATTTAGTTCAAATTAGCATAATCACAAGATATTTTTGGATAAGCAGCAAGGGAATTATTTTTCAAGGTTATAGGATTTGGTTTTATCAAATTTGAAGTTAGTTTGAGAAAGTTATGACTCTTTGGATTATACAAGCATTGAAATTTCAACTACTAAACATTTATTGTTTTCTATGGTAAACCTTAAATATTTTTACACATCTGGGATCCTTGTGATGTCAGGAGTGTAGCAAAACTGGTTTGGTGATTATTTGAATTCATTTTATCCATATTTTAACTATTAAATTTTCAATGCAAGAGAAGCTTCTTTTGCTTACTTTTTAATACAAATTGAGTTCAACTCCAAATGTTTTTGCAGAAATGGGACATTTAAAATCTCAGGGACATGTGAGAATAATTTCATGATTTTAGGAGCTATAGTTTGCATAGCTACTATATGTTACATAAAAGGGACCTTAAACAAACTTGCTTGAAACAATTTGAACTACAGTGATCATCTAAGTTCTGTTACATATTCTAAATCCTTATGGCTTAATTCAAACTTAGAAACTTATTTGATCTTATTTTGGATTTCTTTTATATAAGTTATGCATATTTGACTTTTTAGTGCATTGAACGTATCCTTTAATAGAAAGTAGCTCAAATATAAATGAAATTTAAATATTTATATATATTTGAACTTCTGGAATCATAAGGATTCCATCAAAATTGGTTTCATTCCATTCCAAGTTTGTTCACAACATTTTAATATGTAGCACTTCTTTAAGCCTCTTCTTTCAATTTGAATTTCAAATTTATCCAGTGAACATTTTCAAAATGTTATTGCATATTATGAAACTACTTGATTTTACATGAATATAGAAATTGATTTCACCCAATTCGAGTTAAAATGCAAAATCTACAAGCATTTGAATTGGCTCGGTATTGAAAAGAACTGAAATTCCAAAATACGCTTTCACAGCAGAGAAGACGCCTTTACCGTATTGAATCGAGGACCTCTTGACCGGCCGACAGACGGGTCCCACGGCGCAGCGACCGAAAGCAGAGGTGGCGCTAGGGCTCGTCGGCGACGGCGCTCCGGCGGGATTCCGGCGGAGGGAAGGGCATGGCTAGCATCAGGGGGTCATCACGCATCCATGGGTGGTATCGATCACCGCCGGGGATGGCCGGAGTGGGCTGCCACCGGCGGCATGCGGCGAAGGGAGGAGTGGCTCGTCGGAGAAGAAAAGGAAGCGAGCCCGGTTGAATCGGTAGCACCGAAGCTTCATGGGTCACCGGGTTCCGTTTTTGCGGTCGGTCGGCCGAGATTGGCCGAGGAGCTCGCCACCGAGCGGCGGAGTTGGGGAAGAGGGTGACCGTGCGGTTGTCTGCGGGCAAGAAGGGCAAAAGGAACGAGCGGGATGAGTTCGTGATGCTCGGAGGTGCTATGATCGAGAAATTTTGATAGGGACTCACCGGATTGACTTGATCTTCCACCTCCCCCAATTCCTGCTTGCGGCAGCAATGGCAGGGAAATGAAGCTCCAGCTTCTAGGCTTGGGATTGGCTGACTCCCTTGCTCTCCTCTGGTCACTCATTTCACTGGATTGAAGCTCACTTGAAGAATGGGAGAGATGAATGCTTGAGTTTTGGTGAGGATGAATCAAATGGCTGGCTTTGCTTTGGCTTGCAAATGCTCTGGCTTGGCTGAGAACGATTGAAATGGCTAGCCTTGGCGTGGAGCTCTGGACTTGGCGTGTGAAATGGCTGGCTTGAGCAAATGATTCAACTACTGGCTTGTGTGTTGGTTTTGGCTGCCTGATGGATGAAGTTTCTGGATGAGGTGAGGTGTCCCCAAAGAACAGGGTTGCAGCATGGCTCCAGTGATGGACACGAAATCTGCTATGAACCAAGTTGAAAAATTTCGAAACTTTTTGACCATGGTCTACTAGGAGTGCTTAGATTCCAGAAAAATTTTGGGATTAAAATACCGCATGGTTAATTAATTAAAATTCTGACACTGTGCACTGCTCAGAATTTTGATTTCGGATTTTGATTTAATTAAAGGTGAAAACATTATTATTTATTTTTAAAACTTTTTTTATCCGTTTTTATTTGGTTAAGAATGTCTCTATAAAAATTTCAAGTCAAAACATTGGGTAATTATTTTGTAAAAATTCTGACATGAAAATTTTCAGCTTTTCAATGCCTCTGTTTTTGAATTTTTAGAGGATCTAAATGACATGATAAATTTATGAAATTTTTACCAGAAGTAGATTCAGATCTGTGGGAGTCATGATAATTTTTATGGCTCAAGAAAATTTTTCGAAGATTTTCTAGTAACTTTACTTCTACTGTTTCTAGTCAAAAGTATTGTCCTTCCTTTCATTTATTTATTTTTGTGTGAAGAAAATTTTAACATGTTGACTTTACTGAATTACCAGCATGCATAGGGTTCCATGGTAATTTTTTCTACCTTTTTATGTTTACCATTTTACCATTTCCCTTTTCCTATTCTCCTTTGCTTGATTTTCCTTCAACACAAAATCCAAGACAATTCAAATAAAAACCAATAATGCCAAAAAAATTCAGAAATAAACATTTTCAAATTTAAAATATTCATTTTTATTTTACTGCATTTTTCGGGATGTTACACTTTGCCCCGTCCATGTGCTTGTTGTTTGCCATTGTTGATACAACATGGTATAAAACTCAAGGTCCTACCACTCATAGACCCATTGCGTGGGAGTTTGTGCATGAGCGTCGGGGATGGCGTAGTCATAGCTGCCATATGAGCTATGCCTCCGTGGCATCTCAGGGACGCCATAGGAGCTAGAGCCGGCTGTCACCTGGTGCGCGCAGACTATCACGTAGTGCGCGTCGCCTTTACCTTCCTTCCCTTAATAGTTATCCTCTGTGATTGAGGCGCGTGATCTCTATCTGTGTTGCATGAGTGTCTGCGACTCTCCTGTAAATTCGATGGGTTGAGATCTTACGATTGGTGCGTGGCGGGGTTAGAGGTATTGTCGCCGCCATCGCCATCGGTGTCGTCTTGAACTGCTATCATTGGACTCTTGATATGTTGGGCTCTTAGGATCCGCTCTCGGTGGAGTCATCACTCCCTACATCTGTTGTGTGTTTACCCTTTCCTTTGGAGGCGCTCTTCTTTTGTTGCATCCTTTCTCGGGCGATTGGTGCTTCCTTTTCCTGTATGGGTGTCCCATTATCTTTTACGCCCATTCGAGATAGTATTAGCCCGGTGTCCTTTCTTAACTCGGTAGGGTGAACCGGATGCGTGATAAGCGAGATGGAAGAGGGTGTCACTCTCTGTGTCTTCCTCGTCAAGTAATGGTTCACCGTTGGATCTTCCTTTATCCATCCACGATCGGATCTGGTTTGAATCATCACATAGCGCTAGCTCCATAAGCCGCCGGAATGGATCGTCTTCATCTGACGCTTTTGATTTTACGCGGCTTGAATTGAAGCCGAAGGTTGTAGTTGGCGTACACCGCTTATGTAGCTTCTTGTATGACGAGCGGTTGCGATTTTTGTGTGAATGAATGCAAATGTACTCAATTGCGCTCACAACCACTAGAAGATGCACCTTTGTGACACGAGACGTCACGACAAACCGCTATAAGCGTGGGTGTGTCCGATCGAACACATCCACCAATGTCTTTGCAATTTAACGAATAAAATAGTTAGTCTTGGCGAGAGTACGTTACATTCGAGACGGTGCAAGGAAAATACCGAGGATATTTTGCCATCTTGTGCCATCCTCGCAGCTAGAGTCGATGAGAACGATCCAAGCTTCCTCTGAAAATGTCTGCGTCTTGAAGAGCTTGCGCGGCGCTATCGGTGTCCTCGACAAAGCGCTTCAAAGGCATCCGAAGATTTGGCAAGAAGGAGTTGGTCGTGCAGTAGCGTAGGTAGTCCGCGGGTTTAAAGCGGCGGTATGCGATGGGAAACAAAGCATGTCAATACAATATACAACATATGTACAACTGCAATATACTGTGTTAGAAGGAAGAATATATTACCGGCATTCATATAAGTGTTGCGCGTTAAGTCATCCACCATAGTGCGATCGAAGCACGACGGTTTGTTCTATGAGTCTCCGACCACGAAAGACATGTACATGGACGTGGTGGACAAGCGAATGGATGACTTAACGCGCAACACTTATATGAATGCCGGTAATATATTCTTCCTTCTAACACAGTATATTGCAGTTGTACATATGTTGTACATTGTATTGACATGCTTTGTTTCCCATCGCATACCGCCGCTTTAAACCCGCGGACTACCTACGCTACGTGACGATCAACTCCTTCTTGCCAAATCTTCGATGCCTTTGAAGCGCTTGTCGAGGACATCGATAGCGCCGCGCAAGCTCTTCAAGACGCAGACATTTTTAGGAGGAAGCTTGGATCGTTCTCATCGACTCTAGCCGCAAGAATGGCACAAGATGGCAAAACATCCTCGGTATTTTCCTTGCACCGCCTCGAATGTAACGACTCGTCAAGACTAACTATTTTATTCGTTAAATTGCAAGACATTGGTGGATGTGTTCGATCGACACACCCACGCTTATAGCGTTTGTCAGACGCCTCGTGTCACAATGGTGCATCTTCTAGTGGTTGTGAGCGCAATTGAGTACATTTGCATTCATCCACACAAAAATCGCAACCCGCTGTCATACAAGAAGCTACATAAGCCGTGTACGCCAACTACAACCTTCGCTTCAATTCAAGCCGCAGAAAATCAAAAGCGCTCAGATGAAGACGATCCATTCCAATGGCTTATGGAGCTAGCGCTATGTGATGATTCAAACCAGATCCGATCGTGGATGGATAAAGGAAGATCCAACGTGAACCATTACTTGACGAGGAAGACACAGAGTGACACCTCTTCCATCTCGACTTATCACAGATCCGCTTCACCCTACCGAGTTAAGAAAGGACACCGGGCTAATACTATCTCGAATGGGCGTAAAAGACATCGGGGGACACCCATACAGTGAAAAGGAAGCACCAATCGGCCCAGAAAGGATGCAACAAAAGAAGAGCGCCCTCCAAAGGAAAGGGTAAACACACAATGATGTAGGGAGTGATGACTCCACCGAGAGTGCGGATCCTAAGAGCCCAACATATCAAGAGTTCAATGATAGCAGTCAAGACAGACACCGATGGCGATGGCGGCGCGATAATACCTCTAAACCTCGCCACGCACCAATCGAAGATCCTCAACCCATCGAATTTACAGAGAGTCGCAAAGACACTCATGCAACACAGATAGAGATCACGGCGCCTCAATCACAGAGGATAACTATTAAGGGAAGGGAAGGTAAAGGCGACGCGCACCTGCAGACGCCTTCACTCTAGCTCCTATGGCGCCCCCGAGATGCCACGGAGGCATAGCTCATATGGCGCTATGACTACGCCATCCCCGACGCCATGCACAAACTCCCACGCAATGGGTCTATGAGTGGCAGACTCGAGTTTTATACCATGTTGTATCAACAATGGCAAACAACAAGCACATGGACGGGGCAAAGCTGGCACGATTATAAGGAGGAGTTGCTAGCTACACGAGGATTGGCCTTGATGTCTATCGAGGAATACAATATGGCCAACCAAGTGTACACGCAACAATACTACCCGTAGCCTCAAGGTAATATTTCATTTGCATGATTCATTTCATTTGCATGTTTATTTCAAGGCAACTTGATATTATACCAAGTGTACATTGCAAGTCTAAATATTTACGACATTCCGCTCATGTAGGTCTAACATGGTATTTATGCGATAATGGAAGAATGACAAAGCTATGGTAATGCCTACTCCACGCTTCAATTGAAAGGTATTACAATTTACAATGTAAATGGTGGTGACAAATGAATGGTACCAAATTGCGAATGCTTTTACTATGTGGTTATTTAAATGCCTATTTCTCGCACTTGTGTGATTGTAGTAATCTTGTAATGAAAGATTATTAATTGACATATTAGTGCTAAATGTCTAATTTACAACTTCCAATTGTCTAAAATATAGCAAAGGTCATGTCGAATTTTTCCCAAATTTAGAAGAGATCATTTTGTATTTTTTTTATGTGTTCACTCAATTTTAGCCTTTCCTGTTTTTTACAATTTTACAACACTTTTTGCATTTTTCCCATTTTTCCTCATTTTCCACCGATTTTCCGGCTGGCGCGCGATAAACCGCCTTACCGAGCGGTTTACGCAATTATCGAGCGTTTTCTTGAGACGTTTTGAGCAGCGTTCAAAATTTTCAAATTTGAATTTCGGTCGGTTTTCCGCGGTTTTCTCGCGGTTTACCGCGAAAACCGGTACCGCCGAGACCTCGAAAATCGCTGGCGAAACGAGAATACGAACCCTGACTAGCAGTATCACTAAATTACTTTTGAACTTTTTTACCTCTTGATACATTCACATTTGAAGTTTTGGTACCTCTTGATGCTAACTTAATGTATATTTTGAAATCTTTCAAAACGTTAAAAAGTCTCCAGGGGAGTATATACAACACCAAGAAGAGCTAGTTAAGAATCATAACAGCCAAGGCTCGAGCCGTTGAGCTTGTTTAGTGGTACTTAAATTATCGTGGACGTGTACACTGAAAAACCATCGGTGCAGCCACAGCCCGAGCAGTGTAGCAGGCACGGCACTCTGTCAATCTTCCTCTTAATTGAGGGACTGCCTGTGCTTAGGCCATCTACAGTGTAGGTGTGGGTAAATGAGAGATTTTATCATTCTTAGGAGGTAAAGTATCTCTTGGTATAATCTTAATATAAAATTTGGTATCTCTCAAGTATAGTAAAATGGCTTGTCGGTAAATTTGTCGCTTCACTGTCCTATCATATTGGTGAGAGATTTGCTTTTCTCGTGAATTGTTTAGCGCGCTATTCCTTCTCTTTCAAAGACGGGACCTATAGCTAATTAAACTCGCTCTCTCTCTCCCTCCCCCTATTTCACTTCCGGTAAATCATGAGTTACATCGCTCAGTGCGATGGCTAGCACCGATGCCAAGAGCAAAAAAAAACATCACCGATGCTATTTAGAAAGTAATTATAGAAGAATATACATTGATGTCTTGAGAATTGATAGGCTTCAAGTTAAAATTGATTTGGATCTAGGCGCCAGTCTTATTTTTTGGGGGGTAGAATTGGTAGTTGCATGCTGGATATCAACATAAAAAACGTGCTTGTATGTGATCTGGAAATTATCCAACTGTACTAACTTAAAGCTCCCTAACTGTAATCATGTTGTCCTTTAGCTGTTTTCTAACTAAGAGCCACCTTTTTTTTCTTTATGGAAGGGCACAATCTTGAATATAGCTTTGTGACCAGTAGTCTGCATGGGAACATATAAGAAGGAAATGCTTGAGATATACTGTTCTTTGTGTTCCAGTTTAATATATGTGTGTATGTTATTTTTATTCTTGATGTGCCGCATAATTATTCGTGGTAAAATTAGATGGAGAACAAGACTACTTTGAAAGCCAATTGGTATACCTATCAGACTAGGGTGTTTTGCACTATTTATGTAGAGATAGATGCTGGTAATAGACCTCTTGGAACTTTGACTGCCAAAGGGTATAAGAACTTAGCTGAAAAGTTCTTCTCTACGATAGGGAAGGATTACAAGAAACAACAACTTAAAAACCAATAGGATTCATTGAAGGGGTTGTACAACTTGTGGGTATCTATGAATCGTGCAACTGGACTTAGGTGGGATAGTGAAAAAGGAACGATTGTGACAGACGATGAATGGTGGGCAAAGAACATAAATGTACTCATCTTGTGTACATCCATTTCATTATATTACTTATCAAACTTATACTAATATTATCTTCAATGGTTTTTAGGACATGCAAAATGGAAGAAGCTAGCTTCATCAGGGTCTATCTGAGAACCTCAATGACCTTGAGAAAATGTTTGAGAAAAGCTAGTGAAGGAGTGGAAGATAATGCTATCAATGTGGGTTGTGTGGATGAATTTGCTCATATAGGCATGGATGAAAACAATACCAATAATGAGGGCGGCAAGCAATTGAAGAGAAAGGCCTATACCACTACCGCTAGCCCAAAGAAATACAAGAAGAATCCTATGGTTAGGGTAATGAAAGGCATGTTGGAAAATATGTAAAGTTCTAGTTTAGTAACATCGAGGGTATTGCAAGGTGAACTGACTATTGAAGCTATTAAGGAAGTGATGGATCTAGTTGTGTAATCTGGAGCTTACTAAGGAAGTGATGAGTATTACATAGCTACCAAGCTTTTTGTGAAAGCTGAAAATCGTACAATGTTTCTCACTTTCAAGACCAATGAAGGAAGGCTCAACTAGTTGAAGAGATGCTATGATCATAGAAAAAGGTAGTATGCCTTTATGAATTGTTGCTTGAACATTGTTACTGCATTTATGTATTGCTACTTGCTCTTTGAGATTGCATTTATGTGTTGTTGCTTGAACCTTGAGATTAAATTTATGTAGTAATACTTGATCATTGTTACCGTCAGTGTGTAACTTATCTTGCGTTTGTTTGTATATGCGTTCAAGTGGTAGTTCTGACAAGAGATCAAGTGATGGTAATGATGATGATGATGATGATGAAATATTTGAGATTGCAAGTAGACACCAATCTATGCTTCAACAGTATACAGTAATAGCATGTGCTGTTGGTACGTACTATTGTGACACATACTTAAACAAATCTAAGAAGAAATAAGCAGTTATCTATGGTTATCAATGGGATATTAACATCTTAATCATCCAAGAGATTGCTATAAAATGTTTAGGATGAATAAATCTATTTTTGATATGCTACATTCATTGTTTGTGTCAAATTATGGTTTAAAGTCAACTAGATCTATGAGTTCTGTTGAATGTTTGGGAATATTTTTATGGATTATTGGTGGTCCATAACCATTTTGCCAAGTTGAAAACTGCTTCGAGAGGTCAACTGAAACAATTAGTAGGAAGTTTTGTCATGTCTTGGATTGTGTCGATCGCTTATCAAAAGATAATATCAAACCAAGATATCTAGAATTCTGAACAGTGCATTCTAGACTTCAAGATGCCTGTTTTTCACCACATTTCAATAATTGCATAGGCACAATAGATGGTACACAAGTACCTATTACATTGCCTTCATCTGAGTTGGTTTAACATGTTGGACGTCATAGATATGCGACTCAGAATGTGTTGGCCATATGTGATTTTGATATAAGGTACACTTTTATTGTGGCTAAATGGCCGGGTTTAGTGCATGACAATAGGGTGTTCAAGTAGGCTCTACAGAAATATTGTAGGATGTTACCATCCCCTTAAAGGAATATTTACATATTATCTCATAATTATTTATATTGCAATATTGTCATCGTTGTTGCTAATGCTATATGTTTCTGTTCAGGAAAGTATTATCTTGATTCGGACTATTCTAATCAAGAGGGTTGGAAAAGTATCATTTATCGGAGTTTCGATAAGACCCACGTCCAAGCGGTAAGAAAGAAGTGTTCAACCATTTGTATTCATCCCTTCGATATGTCATCGAGCGAGCCTTTGGTGTATTGAAGATGAAGTGGAGAATATTATTAAACTTGCCAAGCTATCCAATGAACAGGTAAACAAAGATTATCATTGCATACATAGCCATTCACAACTTCATTCAAGATAGTACTTTGAGAGATGACCTATTTGAGATGTGTTATCGAGATGAAGACTAAACTCCAAGCGTTGGTGAACCATCGTTATCTCAAGGAAGTAGTGGCAATGCAATAGGAGAGGAAGATGGGGACATGAATACCTTCCCTAATAGTGTTGCTAATGCTTTGTTTTCTATGAGATGATAGGTCATTATGTTCTGTGATATATATGATAGGTTATTTTTGAAGAGGAACGCGGTATGCTACACTAGCACAAAAAGAAATATACCGCATAACCAGAAAGCTACTCGCAAGAAGGGGATCACAGATTAGATTACCACTAGATGCGCAGTTGCGGAATCCTTCGCGCGTCGATGTAGTGGATCGTCCTCGCCGCAGTCGTGGCATTGATGGAGTGGATCGTCCTCCCACGCCGCAGTCGCAGCAGAGTCACCGCAGTAGTCCACACGTCCAGGGATGGAACGACGTGCGTCGGTGTGCAAGCACCTGGCCGCTCGGCAGGGGCAGCGAGAGGAGGAGGCTAGGGTTTCGAGTGAATCACTTCTAAACCGTGGGAAAGCATACCCTGCACTCACCCTCCTCACCTCCTTATATAGCCACGAGATGAAACCCTAAACCAGGGCCCATCCGCGTGCTAAGCCCACGAGGTCCATTAATTACGGATCCAATCCAAATTAATGCGTCCCAACCCATTAAGTGTGTGACCCTGCAGGTTCACGTACGTTTGGACATGGATTCGAAAAACTCATTTTCAATCCAATAGTTGGTAGCGGCTCCTTGCAGAGTATGCCAACTCCCAAACATACTATGATCAAATCGGACAGAACCTATCAGAAGTACTCACGTAATAATCCCTTTGCCAAGTATATGAAGATTGATCTCAAGGCGAGAAGCATGTCATCCTTTGATGATTCAATCCATCTCTCGTATCCGTGATATATTAATAAGTTGTGATTGACTCCTCAATCACGGCATGGCCATGCACTTCCTTAATCATATCACACGAGTGGCCTTGTCATATATCTCCGTTTCATTGGAGTGGCAAATTCCATCTTGATCGCTCACTTCCTCTCGCACGTTTCATAGTAAACATGAAAGCTACCTTTATAACTATCCGGTTAGGAAGTAGTGTTTGATAGCCCCAAGGAAAACTATTACACATGTAGGGAATATGACAATCTCAGGTCTAAGGATCATACATCTACTAGGTATGAGATACACCGATGACACATAAGAATGAAACATTCTCGCAGTGTCCCATTGCGGGTCTATCTAACCCATGTTCTTTAACATGCGTCCACAATGTATAGATGATATCTCCATATCCCATGATCTATGAAGCATGATCATCGATCACTACATGTGCTGATCTATTCATCGTTGTCCTATACGATGATATCCGATCAGAGATATTTATCGAATTACATCAATAAGTAAAGAGCTTCATAAGCAAGTCACATACTTGTTGATCAATACAATGATATACATTAATTGGACCAATAATCATATTATTATTCATAAACTAGTCATGTTACAATCATCTAAATGATTGCCTCAAGGGCATAACACTAACAATCTCCCACTTGCACTTGAGTCAATCAATTAAGTATCTAATACCAATAGACCTTGTGTGCGCCTCATGCTTAGGCTGTGGCAGTGGCTTTGTCAACGGATCGGCCACATTGGCTTCCGTATGTACTTTGCATATTCTCACGTCACCTCTATCCACAATCTCGCGAATAAGGTGAAAGCGTCGGAGTATGTGTTTAGATTTTTGATGTGATCTAGGCTCTTTTGCTTGTGCAATAGCACCACTATTATCACAATAGATGTCCATTGGACTAGAGGCACTAGCGACCACACCAAGCTCTGTGATAAACTTCTTAATCCACACAGCTTCTTTTGCGGCCTTCGAAGCCGCAATGTACTCCGCTCATTGTAGAGTCACCACCGTGTTTTGCTTGGAACTCTTCCACCATCGCTCCTCCATTAAGTGTAAACACAAACCCGGATTGCGATCGAAAATCATCTTTGTCAGTTTGGAAGCTTGCATCGGTGTAACCCTTTGCAACCAGATCTTTCTCACCTCCAAAAACAAGGAACATACCCTTAGTTCTTCTCAAGTACTTCAGGATATTTTTTACGGCTATCCAATGACCATCACTAGGATCCGCTTGGTATCTGCTAGTGACACTTAGAGCATATGAGACATCTGGGCGTGTACAGATCATGGCATACATAATAGACCCAATAGCTGAAGCATATGGAATCTTGCTCATCCTGTCTCGCTCATCAGATGTCGAAGGACCCTGATTCTTGCAGAGACTAATGCCATGTGACATTGGCATGAAACCTCTCTTGGATTCATGCATATTGAACCTTTTCAATATTTTGTCAATGTACGTTTCCTGACATAATCCAATTAACCTTTTTGATCTATCTCTATAGATTTTTATGCCTAAGATATAGCATACTTCTCCCAAGTCCTTCATTGAGAAACTCCTTTTCAATGAAGTCTTAGCATCTTCAAGCATAGGAATATCATTCCCGATTAATAATATGTCATCCACATACAAATCAGAAATACAAGTGCGCTCCCACTAGCCTTCTTGTAAACACAAGGCTCTTCTTCATTTTTGATAAAGTCAAACCCTTTGACTACTTCATCAAAACGAATGTTCCAACTCCGAGATGCTTGCTTTAACCCATAAATGGATTTTTGAAGCTTGCATACCCTTTTAGCATATTTAGGGTCAACAAAACCTTCAGGTTGTATCATGTATACATCCTCAGAAAGATTCCCATTAAGAAAGGCTGTTTTGACATCCATCTGCCATATTTCATAATCAAAATATGCAGCAATAGCTAAAATGATCCGGACAGACTTGAGCATGGCTACCGGTGAGAAGGTTTCATCATAGTCAACTCCTTGAACTTGTTTGAAACCCTTTGCCACCAACCGTGCCTTATAGATCTGAACATTTCCATCTACATCTATCTTCTTCTTGAAAATCCATTTGCATTCAATAGTTTTTACACTATCAGGAGAATCGACCAAGTTCCAAACTTGATTGTCATGCATGGATTGAATTTCGGATCTCATGGCTTCAAGCTATTTTTCGGAGTTTGGGTCCATCATTGCTTCTTCATAAGTCGTGGGCTCATCATTGTCCAACAATAAAATGTCATTCCCATATCTTATAGGTACATGACGTGGCCTCCCCGACCTACGTGGGGCTGGAGTCTCTTCCACAGGTTGTACAACACTTTGTACATCTTGTGAAGGTTCAGTGGTAGCTTGAATATATTCATGTGATTCTCGAACCTCATCAAGATACACATCACCCCTACTGAATTCTTTTGAAAGAAACTCTTTCTCCAAAAAGACACCATTTCGAGCAACAAAAACTTTGTTCTCGTTTCTTTTGTAAAAGTAATATCCTTTTGTTTCTTTAGGATACCCCACAAAAAAGCATTTTTCTGATTTAGGTGCGAGTTTATCTGATTGTAAACGTTTTACATAAGCCTCACATCCCCATATCTTAAGAAATGACAACATGGGTCTTCTCCCAGTCCATATCTCATATGACGTCTTCTCAACGGATTTTGATGGGACCCTATTCAAAGTGAACGCAGCTGTCTCTAGAGCGAAACCCCAGAAGGATAATGGCAGATCTGTTTGGCTCATCATTGACCGAACCATATCTAATAAAGTTCGGTTTAAATCGTTCGGACACGCCATTCCATTGAGGCGTTCCTGGCGGAGTAAGTTGCGGAACGATTCCACATTGCTTTAGATGATCACCAAACTCTTGGCTCAAGTATTCGCCACCACGATCTGATCGTAAGTGTTTTATTGATTTGCCAAGTTGATTTTGTACTTCGTTTTGAAATTCTTTGAACCTTTCAAAAGTTTCAGATTTATGCCTCATTAAATAGATATATCCATATCTACTAAAGTCATCGGTAAAAGTTACAAAGTACTGAAACCCACCCCTAGCAGTCGAGCTCATTGGTCCACATACATCCAGTATGTACTAGGGCCAATAACTCACTCGCTCTCTCACTAAAACCATGAAAGGGCTTTTTCATCTTGCCAAGTAAACAGATTCACATGTTTCAAATGATTCAAAATCAAATGAGGTTAGAAGTCCATCACCATGGAGCTTCTTCATGCGCTTCTCATTTATATGACCTAAGCGACAATGCCATAAAAAGGTAGGGTTCAAATCATTAGGCCGATGCCTTTTTACATTAATGTTATAGACAGATTTCTCTTCGAGTTCAAGGACGTACAACCCATCCACCATGGGGCAACGACCATAATACATATCATTCAAAAATATTGAACAAACAAAATTCTTTATTCTGAAATCATAACCTTCATGTTCCAAACAAGAAGATGAAATAATGTTTCTACTCAAAGATGGAACAAAATAACAATTATTGAGTTCTAAAACTAATCCTGAAGGCAAATGCAATGGGTATGTGCCAACGGCAAGACCAGCAACTCTTGCTTTATTCCCCACACGAAGATCCACTTCTCCTTTTGCCAAGTCTCTACACTTTATCAGCCCCTGCATCGAATTCCAAATGTGAGCAACCGAACCGGTATCATATACCGATGAGCTGAGTGAAGAAGTAGCAAGATTAATTTCTATAACATTAATACCTGAAGTGGAAACCACATTTCCATTCTTCTTATCTGCCAGGTACTTTTCGCAGTTCCGTTTCCAATGTCCTGATTTCTTGCAATAGAAGCATTGGGTTTCAGGTTGAGGGCCAACTTAAGCTTCTGAAGCTTAGTTTTGAGGCTTGCGATCTCATCTTGAGCCTTGCCCTTGCCTTTACCCTTGCTCTTTCCCGTTCCCCCAGCCTTAGCCTTCCTCTTTTTGAATGCAGTTGTTTTCTGAACCATCATCACATGATTGGGTTTTTTCTTAATGCTCTCCTCGGCAGCCTTGAGCATCCCATGTAGCTCGGTTAGGCTCTTCTCCATGCTGTTCATATGAAAATTCATAATGAATGGCTCAAAGCTCTGAGGCAGAGACTGGAGAATAATATCTGTGGCCAAACCGAGGCTAAGGGGAAACTCAAGTTTTTCCAATCTCCCAATGTAACCAATCATCTTGATCACATGAGGGTGACCGACCGCCTTGATCGACTTACAAGCAAATAAAAGCTTTGAGATACCATACCTCTCAGCTCTTGCTTGATTCCCAAACATGCCCTTCAAGCCCACAATCATATTGTAAGCATCCTGGTCCTCATATTGCTTTTGGAGCTCAGAGTCCATGGTGACTAGCATAAGACAGCTGACCTCTACAGAAGCATTAACATGCTTTTCATATTCAACCTTCAAATTTCGAGGAGCATTTTCGGCTGGTTCATCAGGAATTGGATTCTCTAGAACATAGTCTTTCTTTTCATGCTTGAGAACAATTCTCAGGTTGCGATACTAATCAACAAAATTAGTTCCATTAAGTTTTTACCTTTCCAAAACCGATCTCAAAGCAAAACCAGGTGTAGCAGGAGTAGGAGAAGGTGTCATTGAACTACAACAAAAACATGCAAAGATTCTAAGCACTATGTTTATGTAAAACTTTTATTAAACATTTTAATAAAAGACACTCCTATTTTAAGTCCCTTTTATAGACACATAGTGAGTATTCAAGATCCATATTCATCAAACACTAGTGAGCTTTGACATCACTGCTAGAAATTTAATGACATAGGTAAGCAACACCTTTGTTAATTACATCATATGTAACTCTTGTTTGTTGAGTATGAAAACAAGTAACGAATGCCTCCATCAACTTGACTCATGGTCAGGTCAACCTGCCCCAAGGGCTCACATGAGGGAGGGAGCACTTCCCGTATACGGGTGCCAATTAAGAAACCCGCCTCATGTGTGTTTTCCTAGACACCAATTGTCTTGTATAGGTTCCTTCATTACTGAAATCAAATCCCAACCCACTTATGTCCTCAAGCCCAAAACCGTTTTGATAGCTTGATTAAATCTACCATTGATATGCATGATGTGTCCAACACATCCCTATCATCTATTGAGATAGCCATTGATATACTACTTTGGCAGTCATATCAATAACGATCTGAATTCTTGATAGGTGCAACAATTGGATGGACAATATGATTTAAAATTTTTAACTATAGGGATGAACAAAGACTACTATGAACATGGCATCACATGCAATGAGCATAAAGAAAATAGCAAGGATTAAACACACATCCACAGAAAATCAAAATAAGCTGTGAAATAGCATGGCCCTTAGCATTAAGATCTCCATCACCATGCTTGTTTGTTCACCTTGCCACCTTGCTTGATTTGTTCACCTAGCCACCTTGCTTGATACCATCGTCTTCATCATTATGGATGCAACACCTTACAACTTTTGATAATGAATTTTACATGAGGGTTTGAAGCATCACAAGTCGACACGCAGGTCGTTATACAATTTAAATAGCCTTATGGCTTGACAAGGCACGCAGGCCATGTGGAAATTACATGCATCACATACACATAGGCCATACTATTTCACATAATTCCCTGCAAAAACGAGTTAAACAAAAGCAACCCTACGACTCCGGGGTCCGAGGGTAGTGCCTGGCGGGTCCAAGGGCAACGCCACAGGCGGTCCTACTGGCCGGTCGATGGGCGAAGTCCGAGGGGCATGTCTTTTTTGGAGGCATGTCTTCTGTTAAAGGAAAACACCCTCAAAATTTCCACGGATCAACCAAATTGACCCAATCCGATCTAATCTGATTGGCTTGGTCCCATATGGATACGTTTCAGAAACCCTGATGGCGGTAACCCGACCGGTAAGGGCAACGTCGTACTATGAACGGACTCACCCAAATCAATATTGAATCGGTTTGCGCTTACCATGGATCAACCAGATTGACCCAATCCAACTCAATCTGATTGGCTTGGTCCCATATGGATACGTTTCAGAAACCCTGATGGCGGTAACCCGACCGGTAAGGGTAACGTCGTACCATGAATGGACTCACCCAAATCAAGATTGAGTCGGTTTGCACTTTCCTCAAACCCTAAACCGATCGATCTCATCGATGGCTGCCGTCACCAATTCATCATATGAACCGGCTGAACATGTAATAGATCCAATCTACTAACCTCACACATCATATGTGCAATATCCAGATCACAAAACTATACGAGATGGCTCTGATACCACTGAAGAGGAACGCGGTATGCTACACTAGCAAAAAAAAATATACCGCATAACCAGAAAGCTACTCGCAAGAAGGGGATCACAGATTAGATTACCACTAGACGCGCAGTTGCGGAATCCTTCGCGCGTCGATGTAGTGGATCGTCCTCGCCGCAGTCGTGGCGTTGATGGAGTGGATCGTCCTCTCACGCCGCAGTCGCAGCAGCGTCACCGTAGTAGCCCACACGTCCAGGGATGGAACGACGTGCGTCGGTGTGCAAGCACCTGGCCGCTCGGCAGGGGCAGCGAGAGGAGGAGGCTAGGGTTTCGAGTGAATCACTTCTAAACCGTGGGAAAGCACACCCTGCACTCACCCTCCTCACCTCCTTATATAGCCACGAGATGAAACCCTAAACCAGGGCCCATCCGCGTGCTAAGCCCACGAGGTCCATTAATTACGGATCCAATCCAAATTAATGCGTCCCAGCCCATTAAGTGTGTGACCCTGCAGGTTCACGTACGTTTGGACATGGATTCGAAAAACTCCTTTTCAATCCAATAGTTGGTAGCGGCTCCTTGCAGTATGCCAACTCCCAAACATACTATGATCAAATCGGATGAGAACCTATCAAAGTACTCATGTAATAATCCCTTTGCCAAGTATATGAAGATTGATCTCAAGGCGAAGCATGTCATCCTTTGATGATTCAATCCATCTCTCGTATCCGTGATATATTAATAAGTTGTGATTGACTCCTCAATCACGGCATGGCCATGCACTTCCTTAATCATATCACACGAGTGGCCTTGTCATATATCTCCGTTTCATTGGAGTGGCAAATTCCATCTTGATTTGCTCACTTCCTCTGCACGTTTCATAGTAAACATGAAAGCTACCTTTATAACTATCCGGTTAGGAAGTAGTGTTTGATAGCCCCAAGGAAAACTATTACACATGTAGGGAATATGACAATCTCAGGTCTAAGGATCATACATCTACTAGGTATGAGATACACCGATGACACATAAGAATGAAACATTCTCGCAGTGTCCCATTGCGGGTCTATCTAACCCATGTTCTTTAACATGCGTCCACAATGTATAGATGATATCTCCATATCCCATGATCTATGAAGCATGATCATCGATCACTACATGTGCTGATCTATTCATCGTTGTCCTATACAATGATATCCGATCAGAGATATTTATCGAATTACATCAATAAGTAAAGAGCTTCATAAGCAAGTCACATACTTGTTGATCAATACAATGATATACATTAATTAGACCAATAATCATATTATTATTCATAAACTAGTCATGTTACAATCATCTAAATGATTGCCTCAAGGGCATAACACTAACAATTTTTTAGTGACAAAAATACACTTGTATGAATGATTGATCATTTACTATTTCACATGCTTTTTATGCCTATAAATTCATATTTCTCAGCTAGCTACAATAATGGATATGCGATTGTTACATGTACATTACACTCAGAACAGTTAGGGGTATTACATATATTATACTTCAAAAGCTATCATCCAACCCTTCCAAAAGCCAGGGTGCCAAACAGCTCAGCTTTTAGAGATTCAGCTTTTGAGTATCAGCTTCTCTACAGCTACAATCTAGAATCAACTTTTGAAGAATCCATGGCAAAAACAAACAGTCCCTAACTAGGACAAGTTCCCAAGCTGACAACAGTAGCCAGCTTATTCATTGGGTTGGGCTGAACCAGATGCACCCACCTATAGCCAATGATAATTGTCTCCACAAATCCTTTAAATCTCATGAGTTGTCTCATGCTAGTAATATCCTTAAGATGGATTCATATTGCCCCCATTATACTCCTACTCCAATTAAAACTCCAGCGAAGACGACAATCGAAGAATAGATGTCCCCCACTCTCGCCCCCAAGATGCACCGATATTATGTTATTATCATTATGATCGAAACCTGGTATGCAGTTCTGACAACGCTTGCCTCACTAGTACAGAAAATCATATCACAGATAGTTATGTGAATGATCTGTAACTATGTATTAGTGGTAACAACAACACATCATAGCCGTTTCTTAATAGAAACCATCTGTGACGTTAAACTATCATTGTGCTTTACATCACATACAGTTCCAATTTGGAACCGTTTGTGATATTGCTCACATCATAAATGGTTCCAATTTAGAACCGTTTGTGATGTCCTACATATCACAGACAGTTTCCAATAATAACCATTTGTGATGTAATATTATCATGTTATATTAAATTGATGACGCTTTTTCTGTTTATTGGCCAGCCTCAAGAAATGCTAGCCATGCCTTCTGAAACAAACAGATTACATATTACCTCACAAGCATATTATCACTTCTATTTTTGACATTAACTCAGATTACATATTAAACCGCGTAGAGCATATCCATTTCAGAAATCAACTCATATTTATTAACCAATTGAATGCATAACTTCAATTCACAAATTCTCAGCACAAGATTCACAAATTAATCTAAGTGGTAATTCACAAATTTACAACTCAAGCATGTGGCACTCGCCTTCTGGATTTATGACCTCATGCAGCAAGAAGGAACAGAGTTTTTCTCGAATTCCTAACAGATCGGCTTGTTCCAATGCAGTTGTAGCGTATTTCCAAACCTGTCGATGGGAAGACTAAGATCTTGCATATATATAAATTGATAAGTATGAAACAATTATTATAAGATTAACAAACCTCCAGGTCATTTGTAGTATTTTTACCCATGATGAGTTGCTTGTTGTGGCAAACATAGAATTCACATTGGTTAGTACCCTTTGACTGCTAGTGGCACTATCCAAATAGAGTTGGTTAGTTCTAGAGGCATTATTATGGAGTGTGATATGATATTATTGTGTACTAGTGGATATCGAGAACTTATAATTGTGCTCCAACTTCGACCCGTACTTGGATGGTCCTCCACGAGCTTTGCACACATCGAATGACTTGTCGAGTAAATTTTTGATAGGCTTCAAGTCATGGGTACCGTCCTTCAAGGAATCAAGGTACATTACCCGGTTCTGTGTTGGTATAATTACAATTAGAACCCAGTGAAACTTACACAGGTATGTTGCCATGGTCATTCAACATAACTTCGAGTTACGTGTAAAGTACAAATCAACAAGTATAGCACTAGTGAAGCACTTACCCCGGATTGTGGGGTAAAAGTATGTATTATTTATCATGTTGAGCCAACAATGCGACCCACCAGTTATTTCTCTTTTTTTGCTTCAAGGATCACGTATCTATATATACAAAAATAAGGATCATATATATATGATATTTATTGATATTACATGAATGTAGATAGTGATTACACACACTTACAATATCCAGCATCTCATGAGTGAGGCATTGAGGACATCAAGGTTGTAGAGATCGAACAAGTCATTGAAGCCAACCATAAAGAAGCCCCGTGATGACTGGTGGAAGAAATGCTCCTCCTTGAATCTGACTGAGATACTCGATATCCGTTTCTGCCACCAGCTTGTTGCCTTGTTCCATGTACCAGTTTTACAATCTAATGCAAGTTATTGATAGCATTCGCTGGAGCTCTTCGGGTATGAATGGTTGTCCTAGCTTGAATTTCCAGGCCAACAGAAAGTTGAAGGCCTTCGTGGTCCACTTTGATTTGCCTTTGTCGCTGCCTTGCTGTCTATCATAGGTCATCTTCACGAGAGACAACTAGGCCCGAAGTGAAGTATCGACTTATGCCGTACGAGGCATGGTAGCCGATTTCGTGTCCAGCTTCGGTGCAACACATGGCTCCGGTAGTGCTGGTAGTTTCAGTGTAGCAGGTGGCTCATGTTGTGTATGTAGCTTCAGTGCTGTAGGACGGTCATCAAAGGAGATGTCCCTCTTTGGCCACTATATGAATGTTCCAATGGCATCCCCTAGTGTCATGATCTCATCATTTGGAGGCATTTACAGCGTGACGGTCTTGCAAATTTCATGTACACCATTGACATTCACCTTCGTGTAACTCGGCGCTACCGGGGAATTGCGTCGTTGCTTCTAGACCAAATGGATACGTGTGCTCCAAGCAGCCTATAGGGGAATAGAGCCATTGACAAGCCTCACTTGTAGATTACACGATGTGGCCAGTGTAACATCCCAAAATTTGGCTTAATTAAGTTGTATTTGCTTAAATGTGCATTTGTGATTTTCTGGAATTTATTTGGATTTTTCTGGATTTATTTGAATTAGTTTGAAATTAAGTTTATTGCCTTTTATTCAAATCTATTTAAATCTGTGCAAAGTCAAAATAAAGTTTTGTCAAAAATATTTTATTTGAGTCCAGAATGTCTCAAAGTATTTTTGAGATTTTTCTTGGATTTTTCCTAATAGTTTTATTGCTTAAAATAAATAAAATGAATTTCTGGAATTGTTTTAAATAAGAAATCTTTTAAAAATTCAAGTAAACAGTACCGGGCCGAGCCCAAATACTGTGCGCTTGGGCCCATTTCGGCGCAGCCCAGCTCTTCGCGCCGCCGGCCTGTTCGGCCCGTTTTCTAGATGGAATCGCCGCATCCGTCGGATCTTGATCGGAGGATGGACGTTTTCCCAAACGATGAAACCCTAGCGATCCTTAGCCGTTGGATCAGGACGCGTGGAGGACCCGGATTTCGCCACGTCACGCGCACGGGAGACCGTCCGATTCACGACGCGTGGACGGTTGAGACTTCGTCGTCTCCGGGAATCGTCGCCGTAACGGACTCGGACAGCGCCGCCGCGTACGAAACGAACTCCGCCTCGGACACGACTGCCGAGGGGGCTATTTAAGCTGCGGACCCCGCCCCGATGTTGAACCATCTGCGCCGCTTCGTTTGCCCCGCTCCTCGTCGCTGGAATCGTCGTGTCTTGTCGCCAAAGCTCGCGGAAGTAGCGCAGCGTCGCCGAGTTTTCGCGAGATCCCGACGGCAGCAGGGAGTTCTTCGCCGCGACGGAACCAGTTTCGAACTCATCTTGTCGCGCTGAACCGGATCCGCAGCGTCATCTCGCCGGAAGCACGCCAAAACGCCGCTGCCTTGGTCGTCGTCTTCGGGTCCGGTGAGAGCTCGCCGCCGCATCTTCATCGCCGGGTTCAAAAGCTTCGGGCCGTTCGATCTAGGTCTTTCGGTCGAGATCGTGCCACGTAGCTTTTCGGCCGCGTCCGTTCGATCGGGTTCGTGCGCTCTGGATCGTGCCGTCGCTGCAGCCAATCTGGTGTGTCTTGCGTGTCGGCGCATAGCGCCGGCGTCGTGGGCCGGTCTGCGGTGGACGGAGGAGGTCTCGTGGACCTAGTCTATGCGCCGGATACGTGGCAGCGTCGATTGGTGGCGCGCCAGGCTGACGTCGGCGTGGCGTCATCTTGACGTCATAAATTGCTTTTTCGAATAAAAATAAATCTGTTAATTTCGAATTTCGATTTGATATTTATTTCAAACTTCAAAAGGCTATATCTTTTGCATCGTAACTCGGTTTGAGTGATTCCAGTTTCTAAAAATTTGTAAAATTGAGATCTATTTAATGGTGAATTTTATTTGATTTTTGGAGTTCAATTGCTCTCTGGTTTGGCATTTATTTGCTTTTCTTCTTGATGCAGTAGACGTTGAATTGTGCGACGCTTCGGAGGAAGATCAAGCAACTCAAGAGCAAACTTCAGATCAAGATCAGGACCTATTCCAAGGCAAGTTGTGCTTTGATCATGTTGAACCCATGTTTGTAAAATTGCTATGTTTGATTTACACTATTGCATATAATTCAATTATACAACTGTTTCAAATTAGTTTGGGCTTAGCTAAAATACAGATTGATCTATACCCTACCTTGTCATTGTATGCCATGATCCATTGTCACCCTAGATTGGTTTAATATAGTTGGTTAATAATTATAATCAACATTGGAGGTTTAGTTCGTATTAGTTGCTTAGCCATGCCACGTCATCACATGTGTCATCACCATTGATAATTAATCTTGATTAATGGAATATGGAACAATGTTATGAACTTGTGTGTCATGTGGGATCACACGATGAGATTGAGTTGTTGTGGCGAGTCATGTCACGCAACGATGTTGAATTGTTGATGGCACGTGGTGCTTGGTAATCAAGCGGGTGATAATCACTTAGATTGGGGCAAGTGGCAAGGGGCGAGGAGGCCAAGGTGGGCCCGATGGGCGATGGTATGTGGAAGTCTTGCCTTGATCACACTAAGGACTTAACCTTGCAAGCCTTTGACTGAGTCAATCATGCAACCACATGTCCAGTATGGGCCACCTAGTGAGTAATTTGCAAAGTCTTAATGTTGATACTATCGTGGTCGGTGTGAGTTCCGGTCGAGTGTAATTCACATGGCGCAAGAGGGGGCCACGGATGTGGTTTCTGAGACCCCAGGATGTTGAAACCTTAGCGGGTAGTACCGGTTAAGATAGAGCATTGTAAAGGCTTTGTTATAATCTCTCGCCTTTGTGGTGTTTGGTTGTATCACGTGGGTAAAGTGCATAACCTCTGCAGTGTGAAACTATTCGGATAGCCGTGCTCGCGGTATTGAGCAATGCTCGGGAATTACAGTTAAGGGTTAGTTTAATAAATTGGACAACTTGGTTGGGATGGCAGGATTGCCATATGGAAGATTGGAACTTGATTTAGGATTGGAAACTTGGTTTACTTGAGAAATCTGAATTTATTTATTATTGCTATTCGTTTTACATTCTTTACAATCTATTATTGTATTTGTTCATAAATCTTGCTTATTGCAAAATAGCCATGATAGCCTATCCTTTGGAATAAGCCTTACATATAGATAAATAGAATCGCATTCATGCACAACTTGTTGAGTGCTTTAAGTACTCACCCTTGCCAAACAACAATAATCAACAGTTGAAGAATCTACACCTGTGTTGGAAGATGAGGTCCAAGAAGACACGAGTCATTAGGGTCCGAGCCTTGTTGGTTGCCTGTGGTGAACTGATGAGCTATCTACGTTTCTACTTTCTGCTGCTTAATTATTAGTTTATATTCTCGCCTTGCCTGCGTGGTATAATAATGTAAGTTGGTCATAAGATCATACATTTAGCTATATCAATAAATGAACTATTATTCTATTATCGTTGTGTATGATGTGATATGTACCAATGTTAAGCTGTGTGCACTAGCGTTGATCCTGGGACTAGTGCGGTAAACACAGTGGGTTCGAATCAGTGGATTCGGGTCCTTACAGAGGTGGTATCAGAGCATACTGACTGTAGGTTTTGGCCCTAGATAGTATGGAGGTGTCTTGTGAGAGTCCAAAACTATTTTCTAAAAGAAAATCTAAATTTGATTAATAAAACACTCTTGACTCATCTCATTCTCTACGTCTTGCCTTTGCTAAATTTACCGTCTTACTTGCCGTTTCGGGTGGAGAACTTATTTCAAAGTTCTTGTGGAGCAGATGCCGATCGTTCCGACCTTTGAGGAGTCAGCTGGCGGCTACGCCATGGAGCTGTGGAGAGTTCTTCAGACGCTGGGAGGCTTCTACCGTCCGCTTTACCGAGGAGGCAGCTGGACAGTGAATGGTGTACACCGAGGATTCATTTGCAAATTGATCATCTACGCTCGGGGGAATGAGGAAGCTAGCAGGCCAATCAACGTCTCCGCCAGAAGGTTCTCGTATGAAGTTGCAATTCAGGAGGTTGCTCGACTTGCTCTTCGCCGTGTCTGCCGCGACTACGCCGACGAGCTTCACGACTCAGTGTTCCGACTTCACCCAGACGTTCAAGCGTGCCGAAGACGACGGATCGAGGGGAGCGAGTGTGCTACTGCGACGCACCTTGCAGAGTTCGCCCTTGCCGAGGAGGATCACATGAGAGATACTACCGTGAGCCGGAGATCGTATGCGAGGCACTTAGAGTGGCCGAGCAGGAGCTTGAGGTGACCCGTGCTTCAGCCATCGGGATGATCACTGAGCTGGGAGAGGCCCTGGAGGCAATTGAGGACGAGCTGGAGCGCGTGACTCGGGGAGTTCAGAGAGCCACCGAGGAGTCCGAGGAGGATCGAGAGGAGCGAGAGTGGGAGCGAGAGGGAGTGCACCCGTTGTTGCGAGAGGATCTAGTAGTAGGTCACCGTGATAGGTTCGCTCGATGCCCGCTCATCCACCGGTGTATGCGCCGGGTCAGCCTCAGCCAGGGTGGCTGGATGAGTGAGTGTCAGCCTTGGAGCTGTGTTGAGACTCGAGTGTGAGTCACGTCTTTAAGTTAGTCTTTACCTTTTTAGTTGACGTTAAGGTTTCGTGTTTAGTTTGCTTCTTTGTATTGCTGAGTGTGCACTAGCGTTGATCCTGGGACTAGTGCGGTAAACACAGTGGGTTCGAATCAGTGGATTCGGGTCCTTACAGAGGTGGTATCAGAGCTTTCAGACACCAAAGACAGGCAACAATGCACGAGAGGAAATCGGCAATCCGCAAAGTGAAGAGATGCTATACTTGCAACGAGCCAGGCACTTTTCCAATAGGTGTCCACAAAGGGAGGCATCACGCCACTTCGTTTCAACACAGGAACAACACCCGCTAAAGCACCAAAGATCGGGAGGAAATCGTGCACCAAGCCAGGCCGAGCAACGCCGCGATCAACGATCGTGGAAGGATCAACCACATCACCGCCGATGGAGCTCAAGAGGCAACAGACGTCGTCTTGGGTAAGTTCTGGTCAACTCGATTACACTGCCTGAGCTTTGTTTGATTACGAGCTTCGCGTTCGCTTGTGTCTCAAAGTTTTGCAACCAAGAATGGATTTAAAGTGGTGAATCTTAAGTGTGTGCTCTTAGTCCAAGCCCGGGATCCGAGCTTAGATCTAGCCTTGGGTGTTTGGGAGCTAAGTTGCTTATGGATGGGATAGAATTCCTAGCGAATCTTATCTTGATAGATGCGCAATCCTAGACGTCATCCTTGGAATGGATTGGTGTCTAAGCATAAGGCCGTTTTGATCGTGGGCGAAGGATCGTGACTTTGGAAGGCCCTAGTGGCAAGAAAGTAGAGTTTCAAGCGACCGCATTCGAGATGGGCGATTAATGGTCAACGGCGTGAAAGCCATCGGATGGAAGATGTGCGAGCTGTGGAATACCGGATGTGTTTCGGAAGATTTGCCGGATTGCCACGGACCGTGATATCGAGTTCGTTATCGAGTTAGCGCCAGTACAAAGACCGATATCAAAGAGACCATATCGGATGCCTACCGACGAGTTAGTGGAAATGAAGAAGCGATTGAGGAACTACAAGAAAAGGTTTCATTAGACCAAGTTCATCACCGTGGGAGCCCCGGTTTTGTTTGTTCGCAAGAAGGATGGAAGTCTTAGAATGTGCATTGATTATCGTGCACTTAATGAAGTAACGATCAAGAATAAGTATCCGTTGCCCAGATCGATGACTTATTTGATCGATTAAGAGGAGCCGAGTTTTCTCCAAGATAGATCTTCGTTCGTGATACCATCGCTTGAAGATCCGAGCGGAGGATATACCTAAGACCGCGTTTTCTACGCGATATGGACATTATGAGTTCACAATCATGTCATTTGGATTGACTAATGCCCCAACGTATTTCATGAACATGATGAATAAGGTTTTCATGGAATATTTGGATAAGTTTGTTGTAGTCTTCATAGACGATATTTTGGTTTACTCAAAGACCAAGAAGAGCATGCGAAACATCTAAGGATGGTTTTAGACAGTCATGAGAGCATCACTATATGCAAAGTTTAGCAAGTGTGAATTCGGAAGGAGAAAGTCGAATTCTTGGGTCATGTAATGACTACCAAAGGAGTCGATTGATCCCAGCAAAGTGGATGCAGTGTTGCATTGGGAGCCACCGAAGTCTGTTACTCAGATTCGTAGTTTTCTGGGAATGGCGGGATATTACCGTCGGTTCATAGAGGGATTCTCAACAATTGCTAAACCCTTGACACAATTGTTGAAGAAAGAAAAGAAGTTTGCATGGACGCCAGAGTGCGAGAAAAGTTTCATGGAATTGAAGAAACGCTTAACAACAGCCCCCGTATTAGTGTTGCGAGATGTGCAGAATGGATTTGACATTTCTCGCGATGCTTGAAGCAAGGCACAGGATGCGTGTTAATGCAAGAAGGCAAAGTCGTTGCTTATGCGTCGAGACAATTAAGACCACATGAAGTGAATTATCCAACGCATGATTTGGAATTAGCTGCCGTGGTGCATGCTTTAAAGATATGGCGTCATTATCTCATAGGAAATAGATGTGAGATATATACGGACCATAAGAGTCTGAAATACATATTCACTCAAGTCGACTGAATATGAGACAATAAGATGGTGGAGCTAATTAAGGATTATAATGTAGGAATCCATTATCACCTGGAAAAGCCAATGTGGTGGCGGATGCTCGAGTCGAAAGAGCCATAGCGCGAATACCTTGTCAATTGAGGATCAACCGGAATTATGCAAGGAGTTTCAGAAGTTAAGATTGGAAGTCGTTCCGCAAGGAATGGTAGCAGCACTTGAAGTAAAGCCAACGCTGGAAGATCAGATTAGAGAAGGCCAGAAAGATGACGATAAAATTTCTAAAATCAAGGCTAAAAAGGAAGAAGGCCTAGCCTTAGATTTTACTCTGGATGAGCAAGGGACCATGTTCTTCAAAGGCCGAATTTGTGTGCCGGATAAAAAGGAACTAAAGAAATTGATTCTTGAGGAGGCTCATGATTCAAAGTACTCGATTCATCCAGGAAGCGCTAAGATGTACCAAGATTTGAAAGAGAGATTCTGGTGGCCAAATATGAAGCGTGAAGTAGCTGAACATGTTGCTTTATGCGACGTATGTCAGAGGGTAAAAGCCATGCATCAAAGACCACCGATGCATTGCGGTAGTTGAAAATTCGGAATGGAAGTGGGAGGAAATCGGAATGGATTTTATCACCGGTTTACCTAAGACTCAGAAAGGTTACGATTCCATTTGGGTTATAGTGGATCGTCTAACCAAGGTCGCTCATTTCATCCCAGTAAAGACCACCTACGCCGGAGATCGTTTGGCAGAATTGTACATGTCAAGGATTGTATGTTTGCATGGAGTGCCCAAGAAGATTGTGTCAGACAGAGGTACCCAATTTACCTCAAGGTTTTGGAATAAGTTGCACGAAGCAATGGGGACTCGTTTGAATTTCATCTGACATATCACCCGCAGACATGGTGGTCGACCGAAAGAGTAAATCAGATTTTAGAGGATATGTTGAGAGCTTGTGCTTTAGCTTATGCTACGACATGGGATAAATGTTTGCCATATGCGGAATTTAGTTACAATAATAGTTATCAAGCTAGCCTGCAGATGTCACCGTTTGAGGCGTTGTATGGACGCGCTTGTCGTACTCCATTGAATTGGAATGAAACAGGAGAGCGATTGGTTTTCGGGCCAGACATTCTCGAGGAAGCCGAAAGTCAAGTCGCAATGATCAGAGAGAGATTGAAGATAGCACGATCAAAGATGAAAAGCTACGCAGACAACCGTCGTCGAGATTTGAGTTTTGAACCAGAAGATCATGTGTATCTCAGGGTTACCCCTCTTAAGGGCGTTAAAAGATTTCACGTTAAAGGGAAGCTTGCACCAAGATATGTTGGTCCGTTCAAGATTCTGAGCCGTCGAGGAGAGGTAGCTTATCAGTTAGAGTTGCCTCAGTCATTGGCAGGAGTGCATGATGTATTCCATGTATCGCAGCTTAAGAAGTGTCCCAGAGTGCCAGCAGAGCAAACCCCGTTGGATGCAATAGAGCTGCAAGAAGATTTGACTTATAAAGAGCAACCGATCAAAATTTTGGATGTTATGGAGCGCAAGACCAGAAACAAGTCTATTCGCTTTGCGAGTTCAAGGAGCAATCATTCGAGTGAAGCCACTTGGGAGCGAGAAGAAGATTTGAAGTCGAATTTTGAACCTATTCTCTAGCTTAGCCCAGAATCTCGGGTCGAGATTCATTAAGGGGGAGGTTTGTAACATCCCAAAATTTGGCTTAATTAAGTTGTATTTGCTTAAATGTGCATTTGTGATTTTCTGGAATTTATTTGGATTTTTCTGGATTTATTTGAATTAGTTTGAAATTAAGTTTATTGCCTTTTATTCAAATCTATTTAAATCTGTGCAAAGTCAAAATAAAGTTTTGTCAAAAATATTTTATTTGAGTCCAGAATGTCTCAAAGTATTTTTGAGATTTTTCTTGGATTTTTCCTAATAGTTTTATTGCTTAAAATAAATAAAATGAATTTCTGGAATTGTTTTAAATAAGAAATCTTTTAAAAATTCAAGTAAGCGATGCGGCCGAGCCCAAATCATCGTGCGCTTGGGCCCATTTCGGCGCAGCCCGACTCTTAGCGCGCCGCCTGTTCGCCCGTTTTCTAGATGGAATCGCCGCGTCCGTCGGATCTTGATCGGAGGTGGGCGTTTTCCCAAGCGATGAAACCCTAGCGATCCTTAGCCGTTGAATCGGGGCGCGTGGAGGACCCGGATTTCGCCACGTCACGCGCACGGGAGACCGTCCGATTCACGGCGCGTGGGCGGTTGAGACCGTCGTCTCGGGAATCGTCGCCAGAACGGACTCGGACGGCGCCCGCAGCATCGAAACGAACTCCGCCTCGGACACGACGGCTGAGGGGCTATTTAAGCTGCGGACCCGCCCGATGTTGAACCATCTGCGCGCCGTTTGCCCGCTCCTCGTCATTGGAATCGTCGTGTCTTGTCGCCAAAGCTCGCGGAAGTAGCGCAAGCGTCGCCGAGTTTTCGCGAGATCCCGACGGCGAGGAGTTCTTCGCCGCGACGGAACGATTTGAACTCATCTTGTCGCTGAACCGGATCCGCAGCGTCATCTCGCCGGAAGCACGCCAAAACGCCACGCCTTGGTCGCCGCGTCTTGGTCCGTGAGAGCTCGCCGCCGCATCTTCATCGCCGGGTTCAAAAGCTTGGCCGTTCGATCTAGGTCTTTCGGTCGAGATCGTGCCACGTAGCTTTTCGGCGCGTCCGTTCGATCGGGTTCGTGCGCTCGGATCGTCTGCCGTCGCTGCCTAATCTGGCGTGCCGCGTGTCGGGCGCATAGCGCCGAGCGTCGTGGGCCGGTCTGCGGTGGACGGAGGAGGTCTCGTGGACCTAGTCTATCGCGCCGGATACGTGGCGTCGATTGGTCGGCGCCAGGCTGACGTCGGCGTGGCGTCATCTCGACGTCATAAATTGCTTTTTCGAATAAAAATAAATCTGTTAATTTCGAATTTCGATTTGATATTTATTTCAAACTTCAAAAGGCTATATCTTTTGCATCGTAACTCGGATTTGAGTGATTCCAGTTTCTAAAAATTTGTAAAATTGAGATCTATTTAATGGTGAATTTTATTTGATTTTTGGAGTTCAATTGCTCTCTGGTTTGGCATTTATTTGCTTTTCTTCTTCGGTACGCGTAGACGTTGAATTGTGCGACGCTTCGGAGGAAGATCAAGCAACTCAAGAGCAAACTTCAGATCAAGATCAGGACCTATTCCAAGGCAAGTTGTGCTTTGATCATGTTGAACCCATGTTTGTAAAATTGCTATGTTTGATTTACACTATTGCATATAATTCAATTATACAACTGTTTCAAATTAGTTTGGGCTTAGCTAAAATACCAGATTGATCTATACCCTACCTTGTCATTGTATGCCATGATCCATTGTCACCCTAGATTGGTTTAATATAGTTGGTTAATAATTATAATCAACATTGGAGGTTTAGTTCGTATTAGTTGCTTAGCCATGCCACGTCATCACATGTGTCATCACCATTGATAATTAATCTTGATTAATGGAATATGGAACAATGTTATGAACTTGTGTGTCATGTGGGATCACACGATGAGATTGAGTTGTTGTGGCGAGTCATGTCACGCAACGATGTTGAATTGTTGATGGCACGTGGTGCTTGGTAATCAACTGGGTGATAATCACTTAGATTGGGGCAAGTGGCAAGGGGCGAGGAGGCCAAGGTGGGCCCGATGGGCAGATGGTATGTGGAAGTCTTGCCTTGATCACACTAAGGACTTAACCTTGCAAGCCTTTGACTGAGTCAATCATGCAACCACATGTGCAGTATGGGCCACCTAGTGAGTAATTTGCAAAGTCTTAATGTTGATACTATCGTGGTCGGTGTGAGTTCCCGGGTCGAGTGTAATTCACATGGCGCAAGAGGGGGCCACGGATGTGGTTTCTGAGACCGCGATGTTGAAACCTTAGCGGGTAGTACCGGGTTAAGATAGAGCATTGTAAAGGCTTTGTTATAATCTCTCGCCTTTGTGGTGTTTGGTTGTATCACGTGGGTAAAGTGCATAACCTCTGCAGAGTGTGAAACTATTCGGATAGCCGTGCTCATGGTATTGAGCAATGCTCGGAATTACTGATTAAGGGTTAGTTTAATAAATTGGACAACTTGGTTGGGATGGCGGGATTGCCATATGGAAGATTGGAACTTGATTTAGGATTGGAAACTTGGTTTACTTGAGAAATCTGAATTTATTTATTATTGCTATTCGTTTTACATTCTTTACAATCTATTATTGTATTTGTTCATAAATCTTGCTTATTGCAAAATAGCCATGATAGCCTATCCTTTGGAATAAGCCTTACATATAGATAAATAGAAGCGCATTCATGCACAACTTGTTGAGTGCTTTAAGTACTCACCCTTGCCAAACAACAATAATCAACAGTTGAAGAATCTACACTGTGTTGGAAGATGAGGTCCAAGAAGACACGAGTCATTAGGGTCCGAGCCTTGTTGGTTGCCTGTGGTGAACGATGAGCTATCTACGTTTCTACTTTCCGCGCTTAATTATTAGTTTATATTCTCGGTCTTGCCTGCGTGGCATAATAATGTAAGTTGGTCATAAGATCATACATTTAGCTATATCAATAAATGAACTATTATTCTATTATCGTTGTGTATGATGTGATATGTACCAATGTTAAGTCGTGTGCACTAGCGTTGATCACAGGACTAGTGCGGTAAACACGGTGGGTTCAATCGATGGATTCGGGTCCTTCAGAGGTGGTATCGAGCATCTTGTTGTAGGTTTTGGCCCTAGATAGTATGGAGGTGTCTTGTGAGAGTCCAAAACTATTTTCTAAAAGAAAATCTAAATTTGATTAATAAAACACTCTTGACTCATCTCATTCTCTACGTCTTGCCTTTGCTAAATTTACCGTCTTACTTGCCGTTTGGTGGAGAACTTATTTCAAAGTTCTTGTGGAGCGAGATGCCGATCGTTCGACCTTTGAGGAGTCACCGGCGGCTACGCCATGGAGCCGTGGAGAGTTCTTGAGACTGGGAGGCTTCTACCGTCCGCTTTACCGAGGAGGCAATGGGCGATGAATGGTGTACACCGAGGATTCATTTGCAAATTGATCATCTACGCTCGGGGAATGAGGAAGCTAGCGAGCCAATCAACGTCTCCGCGGAAGGTTCTCGTATGAAGTTGCAATTCGGAGGTTGCTCGACTTGCTCTTCGCCGTGTCTGCCGCGACTCGCCGACGAGCTTCACGACTCGGTGTTCGACTTCACCCAGACGTTCAAGCGTGCGAAGACGGCGGATCGAGGGAGCGAGTGTGCTCTGCGACGCACCTTGCGAGTTCGCCCTTGCCGGAGGATCACATGAGAGATACTACCCGGAGCCGAGATCGTATACGAGGCACTTAGAGTGGCGGCGCAGAGCTTGAGGTGACCGTGCTTGACCATCGGGATGATCACCGAGGTGGGAGAGGCCACAGGCGATTGAGGACGAGCTGGAGCGCGTGACTCGGGGAGTTCAGAGCCACCGAGGAGTCCGAGGAGGATCGGAGGCGCGAGTGGGAGCGAGGGGAGTGCGGACCCGTTGTTGCGAGAGGATCTAGTAGTAGGTCACGGGATAGGTTCGCTCCGATGCCCGCTCATCCACCGGTGTATGCGCCGGGTCAGCCTCAGCCAGGGTGGCTGGATGAGTGAGTGTCAGCCTTGGAGCTGTGTTGAGACTCGAGTGTGAGTCACGTCTTTAAGTTAGTCTTTACCTTTTTAGTTGACGTTAAGGTTTCGTGTTTAGTTTGCTTCTTTGTATTGCTGAGTGTGCACTAGCGTTGATCCTGGGACTAGTGCGGTAAACACAGTGGGTTCGAATCAGTGGATTCGGGTCCTTACAGCCAGCTACATAACAGTATACGATTAGCTAAGACGTTCAACAGGTCTATTTATGTAGCATTCGAGAGATATATATTACCTTTACATTATCGACAGGAAATTTGGCGTCGTTCACGTCTGTCTCAAGGGCGGACGCACAGCTGCTGCGATAGTTAGTTGGGCTGAATTGCGTCGTTGCTTCTGGGCTTACGCAGTCCGTACGTGCCTCTTCGCAACCACCCTTTGCTCCATCCTTTCCTCAAGGCTTACTATCTGATCATCAAATTATGCTCTCAGCCTTTTTTCAACCCTTTCCTCAATGATTGCTAGTAGCCATTCCTCGAGCTCGGCTTTGGATGTTTTCCTACTCCGATATATATTGGAGTCCTATGAGGATCCCGTTTTCTAGGGAACAAAAACACCTTTACCTTATGTGCGACTCGAATGCTTCTTGTTTTACAATGCCATTGATAGTATATCTTTCTCCCTGACTGACTGAAAAGAGCCTTGCAAAGATTCTGTACTCAACGCTTCCTTCAAGAGCCTGGCATGTCATTTCACTTATAATTATGAAGTTACAGAGTAATTGTAAATTAGGTAGTTCGACATCTTACCAGGCGTCGGGACACTTTCTCGTCTACGGTGTTCTTAAAAGACACGATGCCCGAAGACATGGGATAAAACCTCACTCTTAGCCAGTTTAGAGCGTGCGGGTCTACGATCGAAGAAAATGGCGGGGATGCCTCTATCAGGATTGCATCCTTGTTCTCCTCCTCCATTGCGTGCTCTTACCCATGTACCCAATGGTGTCGAGTCTGTGGGGGTGGGTGTTCCTTGTTTGGAGGGTCTTGTGCACTTCACTCCGACACACGAAGTATTCCGTCATCTTCATCTCGACAAACGTTTGTCATGCGTCCGCATCAATGAATACATACTTAGAGAAGAGAGTATTGTCCTTCTTGACTTATTATGTGACAAGCGTGCTCTTGGAGTTTTTTCACACCTTTGCCACCACTAGCAGTGCATACCGTCGTACTAGGTGCATGGAGTCTTCAGATATCTCGAACAATGCAAAAATTTCTATCAGCAGGTTGTTGCGCTTCTCGTAGATCAGCGACTTCTAGGCTAGATGGGTGATGAGGACCCATTCTCGTCCAACTATCCCGTTTTAACATCCCAAAAATCTAAATAAAATAAAGTAAATGGAATATCAAATTTAATCATGTTTATCTCTGAATTTGTCTAGCAATATTTTATCTTCTTGCAATTTATCATTAAATAACAATTAAATAACTATAATTAGTAAAAAGACAAATGTGAAACGATAAAGAGAAAATGTTACTAAAAATTTCCAAAAATGGTATTAAAATTTTATAAAGCTCTAGTGTCATTTTTTTCAAATTGTCAAAAGGATTTCAATGCATTAAATCTATACCCTTTATAATGCACGTAAACATTCTTTTCTACGTCCACCCCAAATAGTACATCCCACTAGAGATGACCCAACATTCATGCACTCAGCGAAACGTCTCCAGAAACTTGCCTCCATCAAAATTAACCTCTCAAATCTTTCCTTAGCTTTACTCACCCACATCCGATGACCATTGTTTAGTGTGTCTAATCATCCCTGTGGACAGCAACAGACCTCCCCTGACCTCCAGCATCATCAAGGAAAAGGAAACAAACGTCCTGGAATCAAGGAAAAGGAAACAAATGTCCAGGAAAAGGAAAGGATCATACATTACGTGCTGGGAAAAGGAAACCAGGAGACGGGGCAACACGGTATTATTTTTTCCGAATCAAGCTCTCACGGTGATGAATTTGTAATTGTAGCCTCGAGCCGAAAAAATTCAACGGATACTGGAATTTTTTTCCCATGTCCTAAATTACCCAGCGAACGGTGGGTAATTTCAGGCACGAAAAAAATAAAAACCAAGCTCTGCCTGGTCACTGGATAATTTCAGGCGTGGGAAAAAAATTACAGTGCTTCTCGATCGCGGAAAAGAAATTCTAGCACCTCTCCGCTGATTTTTTGTCTCGAGGCTACAATCGCAAATTCATCGCCCGAGAGCCTGATTCAGAAAAAATTATAACGACGATACTAATATATAAAAAATTTGAGCCTGAGCGTTGGTAAATAATACCGCGCCACCGCTCCGCTGAATTTTTCCGGCTCGAGGCTAGAATCACAAATTCATCGCCGCGAGAGTCTGATTCAGAAAAAATTATAACGATGATGCCAATACAGTAAAAAATCTAAAAAAATAAAAGACAATCAAGCGGTGCCCATCTGTTTGATAATTTTGACAAAAAAAATAAATGCTCGGTGGCCGCTGAAAAATTCAAGCGTGGGAGAAAAAATGAAAAAAAATTCAAGCGGTGCCCGTCCACTGAATAATTCCAGGAAAATATGAAAAAATAAACTGCGCTCGCCAACCGCTGGATCCGCAGGGAAAAAAAGATAAAAATTAAACAGCGCTCGTCGGCCACTGGTTCCGCGAGAAAAAATTGAAAAAAATTAAGCAGCACTCACAGACCGCTGGTTCCATGGATAAAAAATGAAAAAAAAATCAGCGCTCTCCGTGCGCTGAAATTAGGCTCTATGGGGCTAGATCTGTAAAAAAGTCTCGAGAAGGGTCATATTCGAAAAAAAAATACGATTACGAGGCCAGGACAGTAAAAAATTCAACTATGGTTTCCTTGCATGTGGATCCTCCCTGTTTATTTACTTGTTTGATTTGCTCTCCTTCCAAATATGTAGTACGTACAGTTTTGGCCAGGACAGTAAAAAAATCAAGTCTGGTTTCCTTGCATGCGGATCCTCCCTGTTTATTTCCTTGTTTGATTCGCTTTCCTTCCAAATATGTAGTATGTACAATATGATCACAAGATAAAGTTGCTGCAGGCGCTTAAAAAGGCACTCGTATCTTCACATCCTTTCTTCCTTGCGTGATCTCATATGCAACAGAATCCTCTAAAAAAACACAAACTGAATCCATGCCTTCCTTTCCCGTGTTCCTTGCGCAGGTCCCAGGAATTCCTAACTAAAGAACGCCCAAACACCGGGATGGAGGTGCCATACCTCCAACCGTTCGGCGAGGCCGCGAGGCTTTTACGTGCGGCGACGGAGGCCAGCGACATCGGTGTACATACATACACAGGCATGCTGCGACGGCAACTGGCAACGACGACGTACATACATACGCACGCGTGCGACGACGTCGGCTCTTTCATGCCTGGACAAAGGTACATACAGAACTGTCTAAGTCCAACTTGGCATCAAGTGCTTGCTAGCTCATGAACTAATTGCTTTAATGCAGGGGTGAGCATGCTCGCAAGCGATGAAACCATGTATTTCAGGGATCCCATATGCCACTACCTGGATTTACAGTTATGCGTATGTTTTGATATTTTTGCGTTATATATATACACATTACGCAATAATCAACTAGCTATTTTTTAATGTTTTAATTTATCGCAACCACTTTGTAATTACCGATGGTACCATAAGTTTGTGTCAAGGTTGAAGATGAGAAGCTTGCAAAATTATTTGACGCTTGGCTTGAGACTGGAATTGCGTTGTCTGAACGCCGAATGGTAAGCTTTGCTTAATAAATTGTTTTACGCTTTATTATGTTACTATATATGTGTGCAAAAGATATAATGTCTATATTTGTAGATTATGCTGCCTTTTCATCATGGAGGATAATTCAGCATATCATCGTTCGACATGAAAGACAGGGTTATCTCCGTTATTGATCCAACACCTCTACCCGGATGGGTTCCAACGGATAAACCATCCAGTTACTATCTTGATAGAATACAAAAAATTGGTATAATATTCGATCGTGCTATGAGGATAGTAAATCCCTCATGGAACGATGATATCTATGATTGGCGTATTGTAGTTCCAAAGTCTGTTCCAAAAATAATAGACCAGTAAGTTATTTACACATGATCAGTAAATAGCTAAATTTTTGTGTACTTACATGTAGCAATTAAATATTGTGCAAGAACTTGACAGGTTATTTGGTCATGAACTTTATGCACATCTGGAATGGCCAACAGTTTAATGCACGGATCTGCATGGTCAGTACTTTCTATTTTATTAATCACTTTTCATAAGGTTGTAAAGTAGGTCTATACTGATGATGCTCTACAATGTACTTACAGGGTTCACCTATCCTCAGGAAGTATTTTTAATTAAAATACTAAAATACAAGTGGAATGAGTGCGCAGAAAACATCCCTCAAGACATAAGAATAAGTCTTAAGAGCATACTGGAAACGTTTAGCGAAAAATATTATTAAGTGTTATATCTTCATTTTTGTACTCGTATACGGGCACTGTGATTATTTTTTATTAAGTGTTATATTCATACTTATCTTCTCATTTAATTGATAAGCGGGTGTACTACCCTCGTAGCATTAGCACGGGCACTATACTAGTATTAAATTGAAATATGAAATATCTTATTTTGAGCTCAAATTAATGGAATGTTAGAATTTCACAAAACTTTCCATAGCTTATATTTTTCTAAAAAAAATTCCAAATTTCCCTCAGAGCAATATTGATCTATGGAAAAATATAAAAAAATTAATAAATGCATTTATTACCTTCTAAAATTTAAAATCAGAAATCAAGAAAATCTGAATCTTTCAATGTCAGAATTTATATAAAATAATTATGCTTGATATTAACCTGGAAGTTTTACTCAAGAATACTGAGTTCTTAAGAAACCTTAGGAAAAATTATCAAAAAATGGTAATCCATTTTATTTCCAAAATAAAATAAAAACAAAGAAAAGGAAATTGTGCAGTCAGCGTTGTCAGATTTATTATTATTTATATATATCATATTTTAATCCAAAATATTTTCTGGAGACCTATCTTTACCCCAGTATTCTGGTAAAAAAGTTTGAAAAATTATTATCAAGATTTGTTGGGTCTTTAAGTATAGAACGTGCTGCACCGAGACCTCAATTCATACTCTTTTTCCTCAGTTACACCTCCACGTGGGCCCCTTTTTCTGTGCGAGCCACAAGCCAGCTGAACCGAACCCCTCTCTCTCGCTGTCACAGCCATGTAGGCCTAGTCCCACTTGTCAGGTGCCCCCCTGCTTTCCTATTTTTCTTCCTTTCCCAGCCGATCAAACCTCACTCCAACAACTCCCCGATTTGATCTTCAGTCGGCGCCATCCCTCTTCAATGAGACTCGTCAGCGCCTCAAAATTCTCTCCGCGCCGCCCAGCCATACCCTACGAGATCGTTTCCCCGGGGCCCAAAAATTCAGGCGCCGATTGACCGCCGAACAGCCGCTCCCCTCCATCTATAAAACCGAAAAACTGCAATCCAGAGCAACTCGCAGGCACTGCGACTTTCCTCGGAATTCCCGAGGCCCAGCTCAACACCAGCAGCTACCTCCTTCTCCCCATTGCCTCAAGAACCCGAAGAAGGGGGAACACCAAATTCCGCGGCTCCGGTGAACTAACCTCAAAATCCTTTTGCGCACAGCATCTTTATGGTCCTAAGGACTCAAACCTTTCTTTGAATGTAGCTCATTCCAGAGAAAACCTCGTCGCACCTCTGTTCCTCTTCATCTCGTCCGGTCACTGGTGGCAACCTCACACGCTTGATCTCCAACCCCGCTTCCAGGTAAAATGGATTCAGTACACCTCGCTGATGCTCAAGGATCAATTATCTGGTGAAATCTTGGCACATGGCGAGCTCACAGTTGGTCACCCATGGCGCCGCCGTGCGAACCACGGTGGCAGGGCACACCGGCCGTCTCCAGCGGCGAAGTGACCCACCGATGGGTGCGCACAGGTGCTCTGGACATCGTCGGAGCCCCGTCCAGCCGGCTCCGCCGCACCTTCGCCGGCGGCATGATACCCTAGCCGGCGGCATGGCCTTCCTCTTTTTTTTATTACTCTGACTCCCGAGGGCCACTGTCAGCCAGTCATTTCCTTAGCACTCCACTGCCAATTGGGTCCCACCGATAAACCTGTGTTGAGCCATAGCCGATTTGGGAAAGTTGTTTTCCCTGATTGAAAACGCACTTACCCAATTTAGCAATTTCCCATTTATCAGCATTTTCTAAAACATAGTAAATTCAATAGCTTGTAACTTGAGCAACACAAATCCAAATAAGGTGAAATAAATTTCAAAAATCTTCTAAAATCAATTAGTCTCTAAATATACAAAATTATTTTGAAAGTGACCACTGTTTAAATTTAAAATTTAAAATTTGAGCATAGGTTTGAAATATGCCCTATAGGCAACTTTTGAAAATAAACTCAACATTTGATGAAAACCAATTTTCTTAGAATCCTATGGTCCCAAGGAGTTCAAATATATAAAATCATTTGAATTTCAAATTGTTTTTGAGTCCTTTCCAATAAAGATTTTATCCAATGTGTTGAATATTCAAATAAGCGTAACTTGAGTAAATAAGCTTCGAATTGAGTATAATAAATTTATTTAAACTAACTAGTCAGTAACCTACCCATATATGTAAAAATAATTAGGGTTAACTTTAGAGCATATCTATGATATACTATATAGCTGATTATTAACTCAAGGCATAATCATATAATTTTTGCCTCTTGAAATTGATAATAAACTAAAATAATGTATAATATTTGCTTCTTCAATTCATAAATTAAGAATAAATAATCTATTAAAGGATCTGTGTCTGTCGTTATAGCAAGTCCTTATTTGCTGTATTGTCTGTCTTCTTTTTACCTTATTGAGTTTTATTATTTGTTGTGTTTCCGATGAACGGCGAGTAGATTCCGACATTTCCCAGGTTCCTGACAATGACCTCGCCAATGACCCTGACTACATCCTTGACAACGAGCAACAAGGCAAGCACCCCCTTGACCATATTGAGCCTACTATTTGAACTATTTTATGTTGATTTTGCCAAACTATTATGCATGCGCGTATTTTATGTATAAAGGCTAGTTTGGGAATACGAGTAGTTAATCCAAAAAGCTCATGAAACTTACTTACTAAATGTTGTCACGATAACCTTGATAGCCATAGTATGAATTAGACAATACGTAATGTCGACCTGGGTATATCCGATAGCATAGATAAATCACACTTAGCCATGCTTAGTAAAGGATCTAGCTGTTCTTTTTAACTTACAAAGGTTGGATATGTCTCTTTAAAGATTGCTAATATTTTGGATAAAATTGAAAATAAAACTATGTTTTGACACGAGCATGTATTGGCAATAGTCGGTTGTGCAATGGATGGACTTATACGTAGTGTAGGGGGAGATTTTTGCCCGAGTCAAATTAAGAACCGAACTATTGTGTTGTTTTCAAGCCAAGACAATCGTACAACCATGAGTGCTGGTATAGGACAGCCTTAACCTATTAAGTTGCTTAGAACTGGCCTTACATTTTGGAAGGTTGAAGTAATACGAGCACTCCGGTTAGAGGTTTGCTTGGAAGAGGCTACCACACCTTGGTGTGGGTAAATACATACCGATACAACGGTGTATGCCTTACTATAGGGAGAAATGTTTTGGAAGGGATGGACTGTCAGAGTTGTGGCGTAATTTACTGTGTAAATGACAGGGATAGACTGTCATGTCTTGGGTGTGTGTTTCTTCCACCATAGCAGGGGTTAACATCACCGGACTGGCGCAAATTCAGATCTATGTAATGTAACGATTATGTTATGATCACTCTACGGCACACCAAAAGAAGTGTGCTAATAGCTTGTACAAAGGGCTGATCATTTCTTGTGGGAAGTTATATACCTCTGTAGAGTGTAAACCTAATCGATTAGCCACGCCCGTGGTTATGGGCACTTGGTAAAGTCATCACATAGTTAGAGTTTTGGTATTTTCCAAAAAACTGGTTTTGGTGGGAACTTGGTTTGGCAACCGTTATTTCATGTTGGGGGTTGACAATGTTTTGACTTGGAGCCAGTTGGGTAGACTGTGTTGTGAAATCTGTTACTCATTTACTATTTTAATAATTCATGCCATCATTTGCAAAGTCCATTTGCAATCTATTACATGCTTACGATTCATTTATGCCAATGCAAAATAATCATAGAGCCTCTTCACTTTCACAACCTACATCATTACTATATCTCCATTTGTAAAACACTACAAGTCTTGCTGAATACATAAATACTCAATCTTGCTTAAATTGTTGTTCAGAGGATGGAGAAGACGAGATCCTCGACGATTCATACTTCAACACAGGTTGCGGGGATTTTGATAACAATTTCTTCTAGGGTTTACCTTATTAGTTGCCTGCGGGTTTGGATGGGCTAACTACAAGGCTTTGGTTCTTATTCCATTTTCTGCTGCTTTGTATTATTGTTTGTAAGATCTTTGTACAATTAAGACTTTTAATATCATCTGTAATAAACTCTGTGTATGGATGTGGTACCAATGTTGTAAACATGTACGTGCTAGCCACTGATCATGGGATTAGTACTGTGAGCACATAGAGGCCATCCATTATCGAATGGTGGGTCCTCACACCCGCACAATGTTTGGAATACTATCGCTGCCTTCCATGGTTCGATAGGGGACCCATCCTGTGGATTGATCATTGTGATGGTATATCAATCCGTGGGCTTTTTACCTCTTGGATCGCGAGTCAGTTTTATTTTTGTCGGCTCATCACATCCTTTCGGCGATGAAGAATAAGGGGATGTTATCTTCTTTTTAACTAGTCTGTGTTAAGTATTCAAAGATCAGACCAGTTGGTAAATCAACAATTCACATTGTAAGCAGGAAAGTAAATTTTGGAGTACAGGATGATGACAGAGATGTATTATTGCATTATAATGTGCCACTTGATGACTTGAATGAATGTGTAACTAAATTTTGTACTATTGACATGAATGCCCTCTATGGCCATTGTTACATCTGTCGTGATTCATCATATATTTACTTATGTAGTCTCAGTGACTGTAAATTACACATATATATAAAATAAAGCCAACAAACAAGATAGACAACAAGGAAAAGTTGTTGGATACTAAACAAAAACTTGAGATGGAGATAGAACAACTGATGTGAAAGTCTAAGTTAACAGAAAAGATTTATGAGATAAAACAAAAACTAAAAGACATAGATAACAAATTGCAAGATATTGATTCTCTTAACAAGGCATTCATTATTAAGGAGTACAGGGCGAATGCAGAGATAGAAGAAGCCAAAGTTGAGCTTATAGAGGTAATATAAAGTTTTCTAGTATTTAATTCGACGTGATTGCTTATAATATACCAAAACACACTTTTCACAACAACATGTTCGCTTTTGTAGGGATTAAGAGATATGACTAGAAGTCAATTAGTTATTGCTATCAAATAAATGTGCACTATGCTAGAGCTATGGAACATCAGGGAGAACTGAAAAGTCTCTATTGCGGAAGCTATGGCACATATGATGGCAGACATGCAAAAGCTCTGAGGTCTCCTTGTCTTGATCTATCAAATAATGTTGTTTCTCAATGTATATTTGTTGATATTTATCATATCATATCTAGATGCATCGAGACACAGTTTGTCTGGTCAAGATGGTCCTGTTCCTACATAAGACAAAAGTAAAAATAGGCTTTCTATGGTATTCTCATTCGGAGATAAGGATGAAATGGAAGATAAATCAGAGCTTAACAACTTTCAGGATGAACTGTGGATGGAATTGGATATTGCCTTGGAATCCATCAACATTAAAATAAGAAAGTAGATGAAAATGTTACAAATATTTATACTTTAAGATGATCCCGACCAAACAAGCTATGCCTTGAACCATCTCGGATGTTTAGATATTCAATTACAAAATCTATAACTGGTTGTGCCTTATAAATATCGTTTGAGAAATATCTAAGGAGAAGAAAATTTTGAACAATAGATACTACTCATAGAAGTTCTGCTAGGAGAGGTAGAAAAAAATGTTATCACAGACAGTTCTAGATAAAAACTATTTGTGATAGACACATATCAGAAATCATCTATGATGTGACGTATTATCACTAACGCATGCTTACATTTGGTTCAGAAAACTGTTTGTGATGACGTTTTTATACCGTCTGTGATAGCCTTTTCTGTAGTATTGTCTTCTCCTTTGTCGATCGCTCCTCTTCTTCGACGTTGACCAAATCAACACTTCTGGCTTTCTCACTAACTACGATGTCCTCCTATCTTCATCGATGCTGGCATGTATGCTTCAGTTGCTGTATAACATTTGGAGAAACTTCTCACCATTGTTGGTGACGCCATGCTCCTAGCTACCTAATGGCACTATTTTGTCCAAAGCTCGTCTTCAATGCAAAGTTTTAGCTCATCTCTTCCAAAGTTTTCCTTTCATCGAGCTTATTTGGTCGCTAACTTCTTCAACACTATCGACGCTCACCACTCGTCATCATGGCCCTTGGCTCCTTCGACTCTGGCCTTTCTCTTCAGCAACACTATCCTCATTAAACAACTAAGATTAGCAGCATGACATTGTCCTCATCTCCCCCACACCACCTTGGCTCTTCGCTTCCCAATTGTTGTCTTCTTGCTGGACAGATCGACACCACTGCACTGTTTGGTGGTCTCTTCCAACACCAATCGTGTTGTACTCATTATAACTTTTAATTTTATTAAAATCTCAATTGTTTTTATGGAGTTCGTATGCAGATCAAATTTCTAATTTAATTTAATTCATTCTGAATTTTAGTTATTTAGGGATTTTACTTGGGATTGTATGGAAATCAAGCTGTAATCTTTTTTTATGCCAAATTTCATTTATTTTTGGTTGAAATTTGTATACAAATTCAATTGATAATTTTTTAAACTTTTATTCTGAATTATAGTTAATTAGGGATTTTACCTTTGAATTTGTATCAAAATCAAATTGCTAATTCTATTTTATTTTTTATCCCAATTTCAATTATTGTTTTGTTGGAATTTGTATATGAATCCAATAGTTAATATTTGTTCAATTTTTTATTCTAAATTATATTTATTTGGAGACTTCACTTAAGAATTTGTATGGAAACCAAATTACAAATTATATTTGATTTATTTTAAATTTTAGTTATTTATGGATGTTTACTATGGAATTGTATAGAAATCAAATTACAAATTTTTATGTTGTTTTCTATTTTGAATTTCAATTTTTTTGTTGGCATTCGTATATAAGTCTAACTTCTAATTTTTTAATATTTATTCTGATTCGTAGTTATTTAGGGACTTTACTTTGGAATTTGTATCGAAATCAAATTTCTATTTTTTATTTTTTAATCCAAATTTCAGTCCTATGTTGGAATTTGTGTACAAATTCGGCCATTGATTTTTTCAGATTTCAATTTTACTGTAAAGTTCTTGTGGAAATCAAATTGTTTATTTTATTTTATTTTATTTTTTATTCCAAATTTTATTTATGTTTTATCATAATTGATGCGAACTATTTTATTTTTAATCTATATAAAATTGTTAATTTTATTTTTATTTAGAATTTCAGTTTTAGGTTAGAATTCATATACAAATACAATTACTAATTTCCATTTAATGTTTATTTAAAATTTCTATTTTACTTTGAAGTTCTTCGAAATTCAGTTTTACTTTAAATTTTTTATGGAAATCAAATTGCTTATTTTTTTATTCAAAATTAAGTTTTGTTTTATTGTAATTTACATGGACCCTTTCTTTTAATCTATATAAAATGGCTAATTTTATTTTATTTTTACTTTGAATTTTGATTTTAGCTTAGAATTTGTAAAAAATCTAACTACTAATTTCTATTAATTTGTGATCCGGATTTCTAGTTTACTTTGAAGTTCGTATGATTATTTTTTATTCTAAATTTTAGTTATTTTTTGGTATTTGATATGCACTCTTTCTTCTGATCTAAGCCGTTATAACTCGGTTCCACTAGATGGACGGTTAGACCTGTCTTTTTCATATATTTCAAATGCGATTAAGTTTGTTCTTCACAGTTTACAAGGTTGTAGAAGCTCACCTCCTTTATGTATGGTAATTTTTTGATAATTTTTTAAAACTTGTACACATGATTTTCATAGAGTTTACACCAGATGGACGGCTAGATCTGTCTTTTTCATATATTTCAAATGCGATTAAGTTTGTTCTTCACATTTTACAAGGTTGTAGAAAATCACCTCCTTTACGTATGGTAATTGTTTGAGAATTTTTCAAAACTTGTATACATGATTTTCACAGAGTTTACACGGTAAGAACGGTTTGCACCAGATATATTGCCTAGAAGATAGATTGGGATTATGCCAATCCAGTATCTAGTTGTTTTGCCAAATGCTATTTTCTCCTATTTTTCTCCCATTTCCTATCGTTTTCTCTTATTTTCCCATTTATCCTCAAGTGAATTTCCACTTTTGCCCCTACCTTATTTGGATCGAACCATTGCATCAAAACACACCAAGCCCTGAACGGACCGAGCAGTACGAACCTCGACGGCGGTGGCAACCTCCCCCCGAGCTCCACGACGCCGCCGCCGCCGCCGTCCCCGAGTTCCACACCGAGGCCACCCCTGCCATTTGGGCCACCTTCGCGCCGCCAGGATGGGCCTCTGAGATGCGCCGCCGCCGGGACGAGCCTTGGCCATCGTGAACTATGCTCGAGCTTCTTGCTTGGTTGGTTACATATGGCTCTGTTGGGATTGAGTTCAATCCAATGGATTTGGTTTGAATCAGGTAGATCTGGTTTGATCGATCAAGCAAGGCAATGGAAAAACGGGTAGTTCACACAAGGGAAAATGGGGAAAGAGGATAAAACAATGGGAAATGATGGGAAAATAGATGAAAATGCCATTTTGCAAAGCAGCAGGAAACAGGAGTGGAACATTTCTAATCTTAAGAAACTAGATGGCACTTTCCTAATTGCCATGTTTTGAAGAGGCATACATCAAAGTTTCCCTTAGGTTTTTTTCCTAACTAGCAAATTTACTAACGCAACTACGTGCCTAGATATCATGATACGATTGCCATAATATACAATTCTACTTTCTATAATTGAAATATAATTATATTTGTTATATAACTCTAATATCTATATATAATTAAATTGCATCGATATAATCTAGCCCCACCAAAATACAAGGAGGAGATTCTTTTCTTTTTCTTTCGGTTAATGTAAGAATTTTTATGATTGTTTCTTTTTTAGATTATTGTAGGCTTTTCTTGCCTTTCAAATGAAGGAGATATGTTAGAATATTACCCGTTATTTTTATTCATATAGAATATATATCCGCCAAATGATGTTCTGCCACGTATCATAACTTATGGGTAAGGAAATATAGGTGGAAAGTGGGATGAAGGGGGATGTCACCAAATGTCGAGACGAGAAAACCTTTGAGGAGGAAGGAAAGTGTATGTAGGAAAGATGCCGTCACAATTTTAAATAACACAATTTTTTATTCAAATTACAAAAATATACTTCGATCTCAAAAATACGGGCGATCGGTGCAGCTCTGAACGCACGATATTTCCTCTATCTGCATTCAATTCCTAAAGAAAATCATAACTTTTTCATATAATGTCGAATGGAGAAGAACTTTATATGAAAATTGTAGCTCTCGATGGGATCTACAACTTTTGTATATAAACTTTTTCAATTTGAATCTATTTAGATGGTGTCGGGACCGGATTTTCAAATCCGAACCCTCTGTGTATAACCTGTGCTAGTCCAGAAAAAGCTAGCACACACAGTAGAAACAGTGATGACAACACATCCATATCACGAATCAAATAATATTACTTAAGCAAAAGAGTATTAGCCTTATGGCCAATTATTACAAATAAGCAGCATCATGGCTTGAGTTCAATAAGAAACAGCGGAAACGAAATAACAAAAACAGGATAAGCCCATCCATTTGCCCAATAGGCAATCGACTGGGGTTCGCGTTCTAGCATTCCGGATCACCTTCGTCGTAACCACAAACGTAGAAATCGTAGTCACCTTCAGCTTCTGCGAACTCTTCTGTGGAAAGTTGGGGATGTTGCAAGGGTGAGCACAAAATGTACTCCGCAAGTCTTGGAAACATAATGCATGATAACTATATGCAAGGCTAAACAATTGAAGGCATAATATGGCTCTTTTAGCATAAAGCAAAGTTTAACTGTAAATACCAACAGTAATTTCATAAAGCATCATTTGAACAAAATGTAATTGAATAGTAATTGAATTTGATATGACAATTAAAGCGGGTTCCATCTACAGACCGGCTCCATCGCCAAACCATAACCCGAGAGTTCCATCTGCTCACTGATTCCCAAACCATCATTTTCCTTTAAAACAAAACCATGAAATCTACAATGTGCAAGCGTGCCTACGCCTCCCTTGACGTAGGCACGGCTACTTAAGTAGTTTTAACTCTGCAGAGTGTGTACACTTTACCCACAAGACATGATCGACTCTTGTTGTCATGCACTTAACACACTTCCTTTGGTGTGTCGGCAGAGAGATCATGACAAGGCCTTTACAATGCACAACCCCACTATTAACCTCGCCCGCTAAGGTTTCACATTGTTAGGGTTCTAGCCGCCCGATCTGAAGCCCTCTTGCGCTGCCAACATCCGCACTCACCAACCGGCGAAGCTAATAATGAGACGCACAAATTATTTAGCCAGTCGTACCTATATAGACTTGTGGTTGTACGGTAGTGCTCAGCCCATGGTAACACACGCTTGGTCCTTAATTGACTAGGCGGAACATTCACATACCAAGGTCTCGTGCTTTCTGCACCGCCAAACATCCATCCGCCCGATCTAAACCATTTCCACTTTATTTCATTTAAATCACAGCAGCAACACCAATTGCCGCAATTTCACAAATAAGTTTGAACAATATTTGAAATGATTCCCATAATGGCACAATCTGAAACGCTTAAGGACTAAGCAATTCTACCGTTCCATGCTAATCTACTGGTTATCACCAAATAAAATAGCTAGTATATATCATCTAGGGTGTCAAAGGTTCGACATGATCAATACCAATCAGGGTATAACAAACTGGAATTTAACTATACTCTAGAACTATGTTTAAAGTACATTGCATAAACTAAGCATGCATAATTTAAAACAATATAGGCATTTTGTAAAATTTGGGATCAATATGTTCAAGGAAGACTTGCCTTCACGCCTCTTCTTTGGTTCTACCTCGATTGTTGATTTGCTTGAGCTTGATCGCGTCGCCTACACGCCAAACGAGCAAATAAATAAAACAATTTCAAATAAAATTCAAAAATTAAAAAGAATGGTACTGGAAGATAGATCTTGAATTTAGATGAATTTATAAATTTAAATCACTGGAATCGGAGCTCGAACGAAGGAGAACGAGCTCCTGGAAGATTCCAGATCGTAAAAATCGAAAAAGAGAGAGGTCGACACGTGGCAACACGTGATTGGTTGGATTTTCGGATTTTCGGAAAGAATAAATCAAAAGAATTTGCTGGTGGCCGACAGGGATCCACGCGTCGGCCACACGGCCACGGTGGACCGAGTTCACCGAGAGATCTAGGGTGACGAGGCGAGGCGGTTGAGGTGGCGACACGCGGCGGGCTAGGGTCGACGTGGCGGCCGACGCAGCCGACGCAGCCGCCACGCTGGGCCGAGGTGGCGGCCGACGTGGGCTTGCCACGGTCGCGCATCCAACGGCCCGACGGATCGGACGGCCGGGGCGCGGGTGCGCGGCGGCTGCGACGTGGCGCGATCCGCGCGACACGCGAAGATCGACGGCCACGGCTCATCGACGGGAATGACGGCGCGAGGCGGCGGCGTTAGTGCGAGCAAGGCGGAGGCGAAGAAGAAGGCGACGCCGTCGAGCAAAACGCGACGAGACGCGCTTTGGATATGGGGAAAAGGAAGAGGAGACGCAGGAACTCGAAGAGACCAAAATAAGCGGCGGAGGCTCACCGGCGAGAAAGAAAGACGGCGGGAAGATCCTCGCACGCAGCGGCGCAAAGTGGAGCTCGGCGGCGCGACAATGGCGATTCTCGGAAACGAGAGGGGAATGGGTGCGGTGCTTTAAATAGGCGCGAGGCCGATGATTTGGCCGCGGATACGATCGGCCGGCGAGAAATCACGCGCGAGATCGGGATTCGGCGACAATGCAGAGTCCGACCGAAGAAGACGGAGGCGATGTGGCGCAACGCTAGCCGTCCACGCGGCACCGATCAGACGGCTCACACGCGTGTGGCCACGCGGGCGAGTCTCGACCGCCAGATCGAGATCCAACGCCCATGGCGCTAGGGTTTCGAAGATGGGCTAGGCCAACGCGTCGCGCGGGCGAAGCGGGCCGAGGGAGGAGGAGCGGAGCGGGCCGACGGAGAGGAATGGACAGGGCCGGAGGAAAGGATTCGGCCCGAGAAAGAAACCGGAATAAAAATCATTTTCCAAATTTAAGCAATTCCAGAAATTCAAATAAAAGCAAATAAATCCAAATAAATAGCAAATAAATTCAGAAAAATCTCCAAAAATACAGAAAAATTCCTTGCAGCATAATGAAGCCAACTAAAACTGAAAATCTTTTGTTTAATGGATAGATTAGTCAAATTAAATCCTTTCATAAATATAAAATTCAAATTAAGATTTAATTAATATGGGAAAAATGCAAATGGTTCATTTTCAAATTTAAACATTCTAAACTCAAATTTTTGGAATGTTACATATGGTCAAAAATGGATAGAATGTTCAGATCTAAAAATCAGATCTGTTTTTAGATTTGAAAATTCTATCCCGTTTTTGGCTATCTAAATGGATTCAAATGAAAAAAAAATTGTATACAAAAGTTATAGATCCCGTCGAGAGCTACAATTTTCATATAAAGTTCATCTCCATCCGATATCATATTAAAAAGTTATGATTTTATTTAGGAACTGACCGCAGATAGAGGAAATATCGCGCGTTCAAAGCTGCACCGATCGCCTGTATATGGGGCGATCGCCCCATATACGGGCGACAGAAGTATATTTTTGCAATTTTTAAGTTCAAAGTATATTTTTGCAATTTAAATAAAAAATTGTATTATTTAAAATAAAAATTCTCATCACAACTTGGAGAGGACGCCACAAAAATTAGCACTTCCATTCTTCTTCTCTTCAAACGGCGCAAAGTTGGGCCGTATCTTGTTCACAAACATGAGTTTCACTTCCATTTTGCAACAGAGCCCAAAAAATCGTGCCTGCCCAGCTAGGCAAGGAATTTTTTTCTCTTTAATATTTTTTTTATTTTTTTTTCAAAATTAGGAGTTAGGTTTTAGAAATTGCAAAACTAGACGTCGGTCGCCCATATATGGGGTGAATATGGGGCTATCGCCTCATATACGGGCGATTAGTGCCGAATCTAACGGTCGTCTGACGGCAAGAAGAAATCGCTCTATTATAGGGCGATCAATTGATTTTTTTTTAAATTTTAAAGTCACCTATCGTCCCACTCCAGAACGATCGCCCCACTCCCGAGCGATAGGTGGCTGGGGCCGGCTCGACTGTTACAACAGCCGTTATATCAAGCACCGATCGCCCGTACATGGGCGATCACCCCATGTACAGGCGACGGGCACCTATTTTTGTTATTTTTATAGCCTAACGACTAGTTTTGAAAAAAGAAATTAAAAATAAATATTAAAGAAAAAAAATTCGCTAGGCAAGTGGAACAAGCCCTGAAAGTATTTGTGGGGCTCGACTTCCATTACAACTACGACATACATGGACCAGATGAGTGACCCCTGGAAAAACGTAAAACTAGAAACGAAAGTCGACAGAAGTGGCACACATCATCATCAATGGGAAAACGTACCCTTGTCTTGTTCATTATTCGTCTAAGCGTGACACGGCTCAGGCAGATCGGACAAATCTAGCAGCCGTAGTCGAGAGTCGAGACAGCAGGTGAAATATAGCTTTTTTAGAAAAAAAATTTAGTCTTTTTTCAAATATAATTATAAAAATAGCTATATCTTTGATTGCGAAAGCAACAAAAAGATAATACGTATCACTTTAATTTCGCACTCCTCTACAGCGGAAACTGCTACCGCTCTCCCTTACCGTGGCAGCTCGATGGTTTGTTGCGCTCCGGGACTACAGCTGCTACTAGCTAGATTACCAAAAGTATGAAAGTTTGGAATTTCGTCCAGAAAATATTTTTTCTTTTGAAAATAGAGGCACGAGCGCTGCCTAATTACTGGAAGTGGAAATGAGCAATACGAAGTCTAGACGAGGCAGATTTGGTCCCAACAATTCCGGCGTAGAGGTGTTAACAATTACATTTGTAGCTATAGATCAACAGAAGAACTACTACGCATTGCAACAATGCCCTCCTTCTATTTTCGACGTCTTCCTTGAACCTGTAGAAAACTTGTTCAACAGTCATATAATGATTCTCAAAATTTCTCCTGTTTCTCTCCTTCCACAGAGGTTCCAGCAAGCATATATGGGAATTCCACTGAAATATCCTCTCTTCTTCCTTGTTCCAGAAAACATTTTAGTAGATCTGAATTTAATTTCTGGCCCGTCTCTCCTTGTCAATCGTCCCAATTCATAATCAAACTGTGAATAACATGGAAAGATGCATCCTTGCCGTGTTACAAGATAAGCTTCGAAACTTGCTAACTGCTTGCCTTGAGACACATGCCCTGAAATACAAGATAAGCCACACACGAGAAATCACCGAACTAGTGTAACTAGATGGTGACTCAGAATTTATAAAAGCATTAGTTACTCATATTTTGAATGGTGCAAGTTATAACTGCTTGCCTTGAAAATATTTTTTTAAGATTTACTTTATGGTATTATTATTATTAATTTCTTGAACAAACACACTACTAACAAATTTGTATACGGAACAGGCACATTATTCCTACGAAATTCTCCTATTCCAAAGTCGAAGAACTTAGTGATGGAACCGATTTCCTACTTTCTGTTAGTATCTTTTAGTAGGAAGAGTTGGATATAGAGCACAGGATACTATATATATGTGTGTATAATTAATAGTTACCTAATTAAACTTTAGAGAATCCACGAACAACAGCTGAATATGAAAGAGCCCTTCTTGGAAGTTTCAGGGACCCTGTCCAAATAACTGGGCCTACCAAAAACGACAGGCCAACTGCTAACCTGCCCGCGCGCGAGGGTTAATCCGTCCGTCATATCGACATGGATCATCATGTCTTCATCACCATGCCTAGCCAACAAGGTAACCGCTCCTGCAGACACGCAGGATGCCGACTCTTCACGGCCAAATAGAGAGGCGCGTCCTGCAACCCAACCTGCAAGATACCTTAACCTTACTCCATTGTTGCAGCAGCCTCCGTTTCTCAATCCTTTTCGAGCTAGCTAGCTGCAGTCAAGCATACTGCATAGCTAACATGAAGCACCAATCCTTGCTTATACCCTTGCTCGTTGTTGTTCTTACCCTTGCAACCTCAATTGTTAGCGATGACAGCTTCGTCTACACCGGGTTCGCCGGTTCCAACCTCACCCTCGACGGCATGGCCACGGTCACGGCGAGCGGACTCCTCCAGCTGACCAACGGCACAGGGCAACGCAAGGGCCACGCCTTCCACCCAGACCCGCTGCGCTTCCGCAAGCTGCCCGACGGTGGCGCGGTGCGGTCATTCTCCGTCTCCTTCGCGTTCGCCATCCTCTCCATCTACCCCAACTTGAGCTCTCACGGCATGGCTTTCTTCGTTTGCCCCAGCAAGAATCTCTCTGCCGCGGCGCCGAGAGGGTTCCTGGGTCTCTTCAACAGCCAGAACAACGGCAACAGAAGCAATCAAATCTTCGCCGTCGAGCTCGACACCATCCAGAACACCGATTTCAAAGACATCAGCGACAACCATGTGGGCATCGACGTCAACAGTATCCGCTCGGTGCAGTCCTACGACGCTGGCTACTACGACGACAGCGATGGTGGTTTCAGCAACCTAACCTTAAATAGTCATGAGGCTATGCAAGTATGGATAGACTACAACGAAGAGAGCACACAGATCAGTGTAACCATTGCTCCGCTGAAGGCGTCCAAACCCATTAGGCCGCTCGTCTCGGCAACCTACAACCTATCAACAGTGCTCACAGACCAAGCGTATGCCGGCTTCTCATCCTCAACAGGGACTATCGATTCACAGCACTACGTGCTTGGTTGGAGCTTTGGCATGGGTCGATCTGCTCCGGCCATTGACATAGGCAAGCTACCAAAGCTGCCTCGAGAGGGTCCAAAGCATCCTTCCAAGTTCATGGAAATCAGCCTACCGGTAGCCTCTGCAGTGTTCGTTCTCGTTGTGGGTGCTACCATCCTTCAACTAATACGAAGGCAGTCGAGGTACGCAGAGCTGCGGGAAGATTGGGAGGTTGAGTTTGGGCCACATCGATTCTCGTACAAGGACCTGTTCAATGCAACGCAGGGTTTCAAGGACAGGCAGCTGCTTGGTGTAGGGGGCTTTGGGAGGGTATACAGAGGGGTGCTTCCGTCGTCTAAGTTGGAGGTCGCAGTGAAGAGGGTGTCCCACGATTCAAGACAGGGTATAAAGGAGTTCGTTGCCGAGGTTGTCAGTATTGGCCGTCTGCGACATCGCAACCTAGTACAGCTACTTGGCTATTGTCGCCGGAAAGGTGAACTCCTTTTGGTGTATGAATATATGCCGAACGGTAGCCTTGATAAGCTTCTGTACGGGCAAGAGGGAAACCCTACTTTGAACTGGGCTCGTAGGTTTCATATCATCAAAGGCATCGCATCAGGCGTGCTCTACCTTCACGAGGAATGGGATCAAGTTGTCGTGCATCGAGATATCAAGGCAAGCAACGTGCTCCTCGACGGCGAGATGAATGGACGGCTTGGCGACTTTGGCCTAGCAAAGCTGTATGACCATGGCGTCGACCCGCAGACCACGCATATTGTTGGCACCATGGGCTACCTGGCACCTGAGTTGGCACGTACCGGCAAGGCATCCCCTCTCACCGACGTGTTTGCGTTCGGCGTGTTCCTTCTCGAGGTCACCTGTGGGCGGCGACCTGTTGAGCGGAACAGACAGGACAACCTGCTGATGTTGGTCGACTGGGTGCTCGAGCATTGGCAGAAAGGTCTACTAACGAAGGCAGTGGATGCAAGGCTGCAAGACGATTTTGATGCTGTCGAGGCGTCCCTTGTGCTAACGCTGGGGCTGCTCTGCTCGCACCCAGTTCCTGACGCAAGACCTAGCATGAGGCAAGCCATGCAATACCTCGATGGGGACATGCACTTGCCAGAGCTAATGCCAGCGAACCTAAGCTTTGGCATGCAAGCCGTGGTGCAGAACGCAGGGTTTGACGCATACGTCATGTCGTATCCGTCGTCGACGTTGAGCCATGGCACGCTCATGTCCGACCTCTCAGGGGGGAGATGACAAGGAGGAGGGTACTGTTGAGCGTTATTCTAAGTTTAAATATTCAGAATATTCAGATAATCCGACTAGATGCATGGGATTAATCATACCATATATAGATCCTATGGGTGTAAAGTTCAATGTTGCATGTGAACGCAAATTAATAGCTAGAATTTCCTTGTGTGATTATATGTGTCATTGCGTTATGAACAATCTTTTCAGATGTGTTACTTTAACGAAGTATGTAAGTGTTAGGATTTGATGCACGGCAAAATAACTGGAGACAGATTTAACGTGGAAAAACCCTTGCGGGAAAAAACCACGGGAAACAATGTACTATAATGCTTCAAGATTACAAGTACAAGGGGTTGGCTTATATAGCCAAAGAGTCCTAGTTGTAGAAGATTTGACTCCTAACAAACTATGGATAGAACCAAAAGATATGGCAGTTAGAGATATTGACTTATCTCCAACAAACCTCCCCTTAACTCAAAATCTATAACAATGTTGTTTCCGAAAAACCCTGAAGATAATTAAGCACGAAGAATACAAGTGCGTTAAAAGTCCAAAGGACTACTGAACGAGGAAGACTGGAACAGTCAAGCCAAACACTTGTAGTGCGAAAAACTACCAAGGGTATAAAAGACTGAAACAGTCTTGTCCAGATGCTTCTGAGGAAGCGAGATTGAGCAAACCACCAGTAGGTCGAGAGAAAGACTGGAACAGTCAATCCAACACAGCTATAACAAAGCAGACGAAGAATCTGGGTCTTCAATGATTCCATAACCCCAGTAAAGTCTGAGTCTGTGCAACTGACCTCCTGAAACAAACACTCAATCGTCAAATGGCATAAGCCAAGACATCACCTGAGGTTCTAGGTAGATAGTGAAGAACTCATAATATGGACTTTTGGAATGCTCCACATGGAACATAAATTCAGCAAACCGCCTGCTGAAAATCCATAACATGGTTGTAGCTGCTCAAAAAATGTCAATATGAAGAAAAACTTCTCGTGCAATCGATGGAGTATAAATTGCAGTAGACCCCTCATATCGAGCAAAAACAACAAAAGAAACGTTGTAGTATCCACGCAGAAACAAACTCCTTCTTGCACTTCAAACCTTTATCTGAAATTGACATTAGAGCAAAACCTTCATTAGAAAAACTCCGAAGAGTATAATGCAACCATCAGGGGTGTCATCAGATTCCAAATGAATGGTGAATAAAACACCAAGATAATGGTGATGAAACACCAAATTCCAATAAACGGTGATGAAACACCAAATGCAGTTGTCTCCTCAACTGACATTTTTTCTCTCTCCAAAATTGACGATGAAACGTCGAATAAATCTCCAAGAATTCGCCAATGATAGATCGACGATAAAATATCGAATAAGTCTCCAGTGATAAATTCCGCCGGAGCCGAAACCACTGAATAACCGGAGAAGCCCCGAAAAGCTGGAGCCGCTTCTGTTTTGGAGCCGAATTGAACTGGAAACCCATCGCTCTGTGACTCAAAAAAGAAACGGAATCAGGTTTTGAGAGATTGAAGTCCGGTCAACTAGATGATTCTTTCTCCACGCGTGCAATATGAAAAAAAACCAAATACAATAGTCTCCAAAATCAGTCACGGGCGACTTGGTTGGAACCAACGCGGGCGGCCGGAGTCTCGGTGTCTCGGGTGACTTTGCGACATGAGCGAACGGCGCGGTTGAAGTCACATAGGCAGCCGGATGGAGTTGCGCCCGTGCTGGCTCGAACGGGAGCGGTGAGGTGGAGGCTGGGCGTCCGGAGCAGCACGAGCCTCGCGACTGGGGCCGCGAGGGCGATTCGGTGGGAGCCACCGAGAAGGTGGAGCGCAGTCGGCGCGGAGGCCGGGATCAGCGGAGCTGGCGCCGGGCATCATGAATGACAGCGCAGCAGTCTCATCGGGCTGCAGTGGAGAAGCGTCGATCCAGTGGAGGGTCGGGCGCAGCGGCGGCACGCTCGGGAGACAGCGAAGTTGCGCACAAGCGGACCCGGCTGGAGGCGGCGATTGGAGGCTGAGGACTCCGGCAGCCGCGAAGATCAGGGCGGCCGGGGTTCGCGAGGGCGGATGCGGTCGCCGGTGGTGCAGATCCGAATGGAGAAGGTGCATTTGCCGGCGCAGATCTGGCAGGAGGCCAAAGCTCGGAGGTGGTGACCCGGCAGGAGGACGCTCGTGGAGATGGCGGGGCGGCGCGGTCGGCCGAAGGTCGTCGGCGCTGAGGCTGCGCAGAGGCCGAAGATAGCGCCGGACGAATCGGAGGACGACGCGCGCGCCGGTGTACTGCGCGAACTTGAAGACGACGCGGGATGCTTGGGCGAAGCCGAGGTAGACGGATTGGTGGCGGCTGTGCCTTGCGGATTGATGAACTCTAGGTCTGATACCACTTGTTAGGATTTGATGCACGGTAAAATAATTGGAGACAGATTTAACGTGGAAAAACCCTTGCGGGAAAAAACCACGGGAAACAATGTACTATAATGCTTCAAGATTACAAGTAGGGTTGGCTTATATAGCCAAAGAGTCCTAGTTGTAGAAGATTTGACTCCTAACAAACTATAGATAAAACCAAAAGATATGGCAGTTAGAGATATTGACTTATCTCCGTGATTATCTCTAACAGTAAGTGTAATCGTGAATGTGCTAGGTTAGGAACCACCCGTTCAGTGAGCTTAGACTACACACCTGGAGGGGATGGCTTAGACTACTTGGTTTAGGGCTACGGCCTGCAAGATTTTAAGAACCCAAACAAAAGAAGCCGATAACGAGCGTACTCCTACCCAATGAGAAGCCATGAGGAGGGGGTGCACGGTTTCAAACGCCATCATCTGTATGCTACTGATTTGCCTGAAAGCCAGCTCCTTTATTTCACACTTCTAGTTCATAGTTCAGACTACTTCCGTCAAAGGCTTAAGGCTGTGCTATTATGGTTAAACTGTTGCCCGTTACTCCATTGTTAGTATGCCATCTTGTCGCTTTATGTTGCCGGCAGCGTTGGCGATGCGATTTTAAATCTGCATTGCTTCAGCCATATATTCTGAACCTCTTTCTGAACTAGAAGATTTGCTCTTGACTCCTCAGTTCCCAACAAGTTTATCCAAACCTACAAGCCTCAGTCAGTATCACGGAACATATATATATCCTGGCTAGCATTGCATGGTTGCGATGCCCTACTTGTCAACACCAGCAACAGGACGACTACTGCTAAGCTCAATAGAGGAAAAGGAGTGCCATTGCTGTTGCTACTACCTCTACTCTACCAGCAGCAGTACAAGCACCTGACCTGAATGGTGAGGTCAAGTGGCTCTTCCAGAGCAGAATCTAGGTGCTCGTTTGTAACACCCTAAAGATTTACAAATTCTTTAATTAAACATTTAATTCGTATTTTATGATTTATTTCCTGAATTTTCAGCATTTAATTAATTATTTTTGTTATTTTTATATTCAAATAAATAATTTACTTGAGAAAAAAACCAAACTATATATAAAATAATTAGTAGAAGTTTAAAATGTTCTATTTTATTTTTTATATTTTTACTATAATTTTTTAACTCAATTTGTTATTTTATATAAAACAAAATATATTTCTGGTATTAATTAAATTGGAAAACGAATTTAAACAACTAATATATATTTTCGACCCAGTTCGCCGGCCCATTTCTGTTTTCGCCTAGCCTGGCCCACGTGGCTCTCACCCTCTTTCCACTCTTTTCAGCCTGCTGGCCCACTTGGCCGATCTTTCTTCTTGGGCCAGCCAAGCTCACTCACCCCTGTTCACAGAATTTTTTTTTATTTAATATTTTTTTTTATTCTTTTTTTCAAAACTATGCGTCCGAATTAAAATTTTACGAAAATACCCCGATCGCTTGTGTATGGGCGATCGCCCATACACTGAGCGATAGCTCCTCCGTGAATTTTCGCAGTGTGCTCTGACGTGCAGATTACATGGGCCCCTCTGTCGCCTCGAGACAGGCGATCGCCGAGCCGAGCGACAGTGACTTTAAAGCCCCAGCTCGCTCGTGCGCGAGCGACCATGAGGCGAAGCAAGCGAAGAGAAAAGAGAAAGAGAAAGAAGAAGAAAAAGAAGAAGAAAAGAAGAAGAAAAGAAGAAGAAGAAAGAAGAGAAAGAGAAGAAAAAAGGAAAAAAAAGTCGATTAAATGCTTTCTGCGAAGGTATTTTTACAAATTTTATAAATCTATTATTTAGGAATTTTACGATTTTGTAGTGTTTAGAAAATCTTGTAGAATTTGTTTTTGTCATTAGAATTCTAATGTAGCATGTAATATCGATCAATTTAGGATTGTGTAGCGTTTAGAACTTTAATGTAGTATTTAGTTTTAGAAATTTGAGGATTGTATAGTATTAAGTGCGTTACAAATTTAGTGTAGTATTAGAAATTTATTGTAGTGTTTAGAAAATTTAGGATTGTGTAGCGTTTACATTTTCTCGGATAGTGTTGTTTAGAAATTTAATGTCATGATTCATATTTAGAACTTTAATGTACTATTTAGTTTTAAAAATTTGAGGATTGTATAGTATTAAGTGCGTTACAAATTTATTTTTAGTCTTAGAAATTTATTGTAGTGTTTAGAAAATTTAGGATTGTGTAGCGTTTACAATTTCTCGAATAGTGTTGTTTAGAAATTTAATGTCATGATTCATATTTAGAACTTTAATGTACTATTTAGTTTTAGAAATTTCGAATTGTATAGTATTAAGTACGTTACAAATTTATTGTAGTGTTTAGAAAATTTAGGATTGTGTAGCGTTTACAATTTCTCGGATAGTGTTGTTTAGAAATTTAATGTCATGATTCATATTTAGAACTTTAATGTACTATTTAGTTTTAGAAATTTGAGATCAGTATTGTATTTTAGAGTAATATTTTTCCGTCGGACGTTGCGGCATGTCGGAGAAATTGTATTTCAAATATTTTATGGAGATGGGGAGATAGCACGGGCGGATGGGGTGGATCTATCATCATTTTCAAGAGTCGTCTGAGGCATATGCGAGGCCGAGCGATAGGACATCTGAGGGTTTGTTGGAGTGGATGTCTCGGATGTTGATTTGGATGCCCAGGTGTTGGTTCGGTCGAGCGATAGTGAGCGGCGCAAGACCGTTTTACGGAGAGTTGATTCCTATTAACTCGGCGTCAACATGGAGGAGTTATGTTGGTTTCTTGGTAGAGCGGGTTGGCGCTCATGTTGTTGGTCTGATGCTACGGTAGCTCCATCGGTGTCGCAAGTTCGTGATGTCGGGGTGGACATTACGGCGGAGGGACATCAAATGTAGAAGGATGCGAAGAGGAAGGCGGCGAGAACCCAAGGCGAGGAGCACGAGGCTGGCGGTGGCGAAGGGGCGGGGTAGAGGAGACAGTGGAGGCGCGAGGGTGGCCGACGAGGGGAGGAGGTGGAGGACATTGTTGACTGATGGAAGAGGAGGACCGTGCGGATGAGGAAGTCCACGATGGTGAGCACTCCGACGAGGAGGACAACGCCCACGAGGTGCCTATCACGGTGCGTGGACCAATTACAATTTCAAGACCTAACGATGAATGAAGGAACATTGATGCATGGGAGTATCGAGAGCGAGGTGACGCGGGGCCATATATAAAGACAAGGAGGCTGTGATGGATGCGGTGAAATCTTGGGCAATGTCTCTCGGCAATTCGGGGTTGTGATGTCGGCAAGAAGGACTACGACGTGAAGTGCGTAGTTGATTCGTGCCCATGGCGGTGCATGCATACCGGGAAGTGGGCGGACTCTGGAAATGCTCCATAGTGATGGAGCATAACTGCGAGCTGGAAGAAGCGGAGCAGGGACACCGCAATCTGTCGTCCACTTGGGTGGCAAATGTGTTTTATGGTCAGATCGTGGACAATCCCCATCTGCAGCCTCGATCTATTATCACAGTCGTGGAGGAGAGGTTTCAGTACAAGATTAGCTACGCAAAGGCATGGAGAGCAAAAGGACAGCTCTGGAAATACGGTTGGGGCGTCGAGGCTTCGTACGAGAATATTCCCCACTTGCTCAGGGCAATCGCACAAAGGAACCCCGGTACATCCATCGACCTTGCGGAGTTCCCTGCGGGTGGTGCGTGCACCGGGAAGTGGGTATTGCAGCGTGCATTCTTCGCCTTGGGCGCATGCATAAATGCGTTAAACCTGTCGCCGGTCCTTTGCATGGGCGGCACATTCCTCACGAGGAAGTACAAGGCGCGATTCTAAGCTGCGATCGCGGTGGATGCCAACAACGAGTTCTACGGTTGCGTTGGCATTCGTGGAGGGGAAAACACGGAGAGCTGATCTGGTTCCTTGAAAGAGTGAAGTGGCGATTGTTCTCGGCGGGCTGATGTTTGTGTCATTCATGGCCAGACATGCGAGGGCTGCTAAGGGCGATCGTGGATATGCATCAAGGGTCCGCCGTCGTGGGAGCGACAAAGTGGCGGATCGAGGAGCGGTGGTGCATGAGGCACATGGGTGCCAATTTTTCCGTCGATTCGGAACAAGGAGCTTATGAACATGTTCAGCGCTGTGCAAGCAGAACCAACGGAGGAAGTTCGGCGCGCTTTGGAAGGCGTTGGGCGAACTAACGAAGAAGCAATCAATGGATCCCGGAGGTACGCTAGTTCATCAAGGAACCCGATGGTGTACCATGAGCAAGGAGAGGACCCCACGACCTTATATGCGGCTGCAGCGACCCCAAACATCGGCGTGGCGTACCAACATAAAGAGTTTCACCGATTGGATCGACATGAGCCTTTGGATAAATGGTCCTTACGCACGGCGAGGCGGCTCGCGTTATGGGATCATGACAACGAACTGGCGGAGATTTACAAGCTGGTAATGAAAGGCACGGATGCCTTCCTTTGGTGGGTATAGTTGAGGTGTCTTATTAGGGACACAGAGATATTTCATTGAGCGATACAAGACCTCCACGGCATGTATGTCGGACAATCGTATCGTACTCAAGCTGTTGTGTCTACCTACATATCCAAGAAAACAAGAAAGCGCGGACACATCGGGTTACAGGAGAGTGGCGTGGAGCGGAGATACCACGTGCCTTGAGGTGACCGAGGTCGCGAGGTGCCATCGAGAGGACTTCCCATCATGCATACTCGGCGGTGATTGCGAGTGCTCTGCCGAAACCACGCTGCTACACTTGCCGTGCTGCACGCGTCATTGCCGCGACCGCCGAGGCGCATCAATCATGTCGTCCGTTCATCTCCCGTACTACTACAAGCGAGCGTTCTCAACACGTGGCATCATGAGGTGTACGGTGCGAGTGGATGGATCGTTCAAAACAGCCCCTCTCGGACCATCGATGGGTGCGGACATCCGAATGTTGAAGATGAAGGTCGGGCGTCGAAGGACAAAGCGCGTTCGAACGATATGGGCGAGTGCGAGTAGCGCGTCGCAACCAGCGGATAATGTAACTTTCCATGTTGTTCCCATCTTGTATTTTCAATGGACCGGTAAGTTGTAATATACGTTGTAATGTTCGATGTAATTTTCAATGTACTAGTAAGTTGTTGTTCGCATCATGAAATTCTCGATGTTCGATTAGTAGCTATGAGGATAATATAATTCTCGGCGTTGTGTGCCTCGTCGAACATGTCGTTGTCTTTCGTATGTTTGTAATATGAGTTTGTTTTGGCTCTCGCACTTGGTTGTATTGTTTGATGAGTATGGTACAATTAGTTATTTCGCATTTCATTTGTGTGCACATTTAATTCTTGACAAATTTGTTGTATTTGCTTTCTAACGAGCCACGATGGCGCGACCTTGCCACTGAGCTGCTTTGGGCGTGACCGTCGATCGACCCACCGGTCTAGGTACTCCGCAGAGGAGAACCGAGAGCTAGGGACACTCCGACCTCGGGTGCCCAACGAGCCGCCGCATCGACCTGTTGGGTTCCACGGTGGTACCAACGCTTGCACTCTTTACGTACATGTACTTACACGTGAATGCAATTCTAACGACGCATTGCACTACATGCGAGTTGCGGCGGTGGCTTACTTCCTCTTTGTAGGATGATGGGCGGTGGCGCCCGTTAGCGGGCAAGGAGGTCCGCGGTTCGAGTGCGACCGGTCCTGCTGGCGCGCTCGTGGACCGGTGGAGGCCGGAGACGCACACGTTCCACCTTCCGTGCGGAGAGATGGCTCCGACGCTGCGGGGCGTGTCGTACCTCTTAGGCCTCCCCGTGCGGGTCCAGCGATCGTGCCGCCGCACGACGCCTCAAATCACGTGTACGCCGAGTTGTCCGCGCGTTCGCCGAGTGCGGGCACCACCGGGCGACCCTACCGGCCCCTTAGGGAGGCCGGCGCCACGGACCGGCGAAGGCGTGGTTGCCGATTCCACGGTGAGTACCTCTTTCTTTGAGAATTAAAATAAGCGCCAAGTTGCTTGATAATGTTTGTTGCGAACAGCTGCAGCTCGGCTTCTCCACCGCCGCGCGGAGGAGGCGGGCGTGGCCCGCCACTTAGAGGCATACCTCTGTTGTTGTTCGGTTGGGTGATGTTCCGTCCTCCCACGAACACGGTGGACCGTCACTGATCGAGTCGCCCGAAGACATCGCCGACACCCGGTGGATGAGGTAACACACTCGGTTCCAATCTCGTCTCGGCGAGCACGTCTAACTCCCCCTTGTAAGCGGTGATCACGGTGGTCGTGGGCCTCGGTGTGCTTGCGGCGACGTCTGAGTGCATGCGGCGTCGTCTCTCGGCGAACACGACGCGGCGATGTCGAGTTGCGTCCTACTCCTCGGTTGTGGTCTTGGGAGCGCTTCTCCGTCGGCGGGCACGTTGTTGACACGACACGTGCCAGGAGCTTTACGGAGGCGACCGGTGGGTGGCCCACCATGGGCCACTCTGGGTCCGACGGCGGTATGCTCCTCGTATCTTTTCCCCACTAACGCACTTGAATAACCTTCGCCATTTCTTATTTCCTCGCGGCGGAGGTTCGCGCACCGTCAAGTGAGGAGGTCCTATCGGGGAGTTCGTTCGGAGTTCGACCGCCTCCACGGCGAGGGCGTGCGGTGGGCGCCATACACCGCGTCGGCGTCCACGCCCGAGCACCTCACGGGGTCTCCGTGCTTTGCCGCGAGATGAGGCCTTTGGCTCACCGTAAGGTGCTCGTCTTTGACCTTGTGTGTCGAGTACTCCCGCGCCGAGTCTTTGCGGCGGCTCGGCTGTTCGATCCTTTCCTTTGCCGCCTCGTCACGTTGTCGCGCGTGGCGCTCACGAGTACTTGCACGATCCTACTACTCCGCATCTTTGCGAAATTAATGTGTGTGCACTTACTGTTTTTGCATTGCGAGGATGGCCGGATGGGTCTTTGCGGTGGGCTCTCGGTTCGCGCCCGTATGCGACCATGGGCCTGCGGTGGGGCCGCCGCGCTCGGCGAGAGGTCACCGAGACCCGGCCGTCGACCATGACATGTCTGATCGATTACATGGAGTGGTTCGCCCAGCGCTCGCCTCGGTGGGGTACACACAGACCGCCGTCGTCGCCGCGGCATGCATCGGTAGCGGACACATACCCTTCACGGATGTCCCGGAGGACAACGCCTCGGTAAGTGTCGCAATCGAACCTACATGGGCACGTCTTTTTCATCTAACTACGTAATACCAATCGGCGTTACATGCGGACTCGGCTCTTGGCGGAGATTGAGGTGGAGGCAGTGTCCATGTTAGCGCCCTAGAGGGCATCGGGTGACCACCGCCGAGTCAAGAGACACTTGGGGTCGGGTCCTCGCTTCTGGTGAGACGGTTGGCTCGCAGCCACTGCCGATGGCGCGGAGGCGTCGGCGGGCGCAAAGACACCACGTCACGCCGCCCGACACCTCGCCCTACCCCGGTGCCCGTCACGCCCCACGCACCGCGGGGGACGGTGGTCGCGAGGCTCCTTCGCGTCTCGCCCTACCCGTCGGTTCCTCGCTACGCTCCCACGCAGCGGCGGTGGGGCGATGGGCGGGAGGCTCCTTCGCGTCTCGCCCTACCACGCCGATTCCTCGCTCGCTCCCACGCAGCGGCGATGGGGCGATGGGCTGCGGAGGCTCCCTCGTCGTCCGCGCCCAGCGGAGACCCGAGGTGGTTTCGGCGAGCCTTCGGCGGCGAGTTCGACACGGAGGAGTACCTTCGGCCGACTACCTCGACCCTCTCGGCTCTCGGTGCGCCACGGGACTTAGCCTCGCCGCCGCGCTACTCTCGCTGCGCCGCGGGTCGGCCTAGGAGGGCGTCCGTCGCCGTCGCCACTCACCTACCCCACGGGCAGATTAGGAAGCGTGGCGTGATTGACTTGTTGTGCGGATGTATTTTGTAATGGCTTTACGTTCAAAGACACATTGTATAACTCCCGAGTTAGTAACATGACAGCGTTATCACTATAAATTGTTCAAATCATTTATGCATTGCTTGCCTATGCCACGGCGTGACAACACACCAGCGTTTGGTACACCTATCGCCTATAGTAGGGCGATCGCCGAATGTGAGGCGATCGCCCTTATGGGCGATCGCCCAAATATGAGCGATCGCTCCATACCCGGCGATATCGCCCTTTATAATATTCGTTCTCACAAGCGGTCTTGCAAAGAATAGCGGGGTGAGCATCAATCGAAAATGCCGAGGCGTGCAAGTGCAAAGGGTAAGGGGAAGGCAAAGGAAGAAGCAAGTGCATGCCGCGAATTTAGCGTACCGGATCTCTTCCTACCTCGTGGAGTTGTAGCACCCATGTGTATGTGCGGAGATCTTTGCGGGCTTGTTCGCTCTTGGGAAATTTCAACTTGGAAGAGGAGGTATTGGAAGTGCCGCAACTACGCCTTCGATCCGCCGGAGAAGAGCCCGAAGGATCGCCGCATGGTAACAATCGTCACGGGTTACATAACATTTGTGAATGAAACTTTGCAAACTTACGTTTCATGCAGTCACCTCCGCCCTTTGTGTGAATTTGGCGGTGGTTTGATATGGAGATCAACCAGGGACCAGCGGCTTCTTGACCAAGCCAGCCGCGAGGATGAGTTCACGCGCGGTTTCAAGAACAACGCGATGCCGCACGAGGAGGCATGTAGGAAGGAAGCGGAGGAGAAGGAGGCGAGAGAGAGGAAAGCGAGAGAGGCGCGGCGTGCGAGAAGCCCAGCGGAGGCATGGGCGAATGGGAAGTGGCCTCGAAGCACTCAATAGGCGTCTGGTGTTAACTTTGGTTTTCTCTGTTCGTGGTACTCCTTTTAGTTTTAAGTCGTAATAAGCAGTGCGGCCCAACCTTCAAGAGTATGCTCACCGTCAGGAGGGCTCGTATATGTCCTCTTGCTCGATTGTCCCAAATGATGTTATTTTCTCCATCGAGATAGGTTATAGCATTTTGATTCGTCGATTTGATTTCATCGAGTTTTACCATCGTTTACGAAAGATACGGCAATTTTCATGTTTCTGGGTGCATGTTAGGACAACAATAAAATAGTGCGACCTAAAGTGACATCTAAATATTTTTACATAATTGTAACCTATGCAAGCCCAAGAATGTAACAAAGCGGTTACATCAAGTTTTGAGGTCGTTCGAACATTACTCTAGCTTTCGAACAATGAATGTTATAAAGGGTTTAAACTAGCCATCTTTTATTCAAAATGCAATCATATTTAGATATTTTTGCAAAAATGAAGTGCATAAGGTTGTAGTAACTTATTCTATTTATTTCATGAATTATGGATCAACACACATTATAATTCCTTCACAATCCACGATTAGAGCCTAGCATTGAACTCAAATAAAAAAATTTCTGCAAACAACACATGGATTTTTATTTTACACTCTAATTCTTCATTCCAAAATTTAAATTTAGAAACAAGTTTCATTTAATTTGGACACTCTAGCAAAAGTTACGGGGTTTATATTAAAAACATATAGTAATTACAAAACAAAACTAAAAAAAGCTCTGCGCCGTCGCTTGTCTCGAGGCGACAGAGACCCCAACGGCACCGTTGGCTACCGACGGCGAGAGGACCGATCGCCATACACGGCGGCGGGAAGTATTTTGTCATTTTTTTCGGACGCATAGTTTTGAAAAAAAGAATAAAAATAAATATTAAAGAAAAAAAAATTCCCTGTTCACATCCCTGCGCGCACGAGCCAGAACGCCCTCCTGTTCATCCAATTCTTGGGAGAGCTAGCTCAACCAGAGCTCAGTTCTTGACGCCGGCGCCGCGCCCCGCAACGCCCTTGCCGACTCGGACGTCTTCTTCTCGTTCCGATCGGGTCAAAAGGTGCACAATTATCTCTATTGCAATTTCCCTCAAGCAATTTAAGGATTCTTTCTCTTTTTCTCATTCAATTTTGGTTTTGCCCGTGCTTGGCCGCGTCGAATTGCCGTCGATGTGGAGCCCCTCCGACCTCACCGAGCTCCTTGCCGACTTCGCCTCGACATTTTCTACGTCATGCTCTCTTTAATTTTTCCGGCAAACCATCGGCGGGTCGCCGCCCTTATCCAAGCCGCGCCACCGTCCATCAGGCCTCCGGCCAACTGGCGCCATCAGGCTTCCCCGTCACAACTGATTGCACCATTGTGCTGCTGGTGTGTTGCTGCCAAGCTTGGGCTTGTCGCCAGCCATCCGGAACCCCCACCGAGCCGACTAGCATGCACAGCCCCGGCCGGTCGTGCGCCGCCATGGATGAGCATCTCTGTTTGAGACCCAAATACATGCACCGGGTTCATTGCTAAGCAATGGACTGAGTCCACACACCCGGTCCCACCTGCTATACTCTCAAGCTCATTTCAATACAAAGAAATATTCCAGTAGAAAAAAAACAAATGACTCGCTGGCATCATGCTTACACAATAAATCAATGATTTTCATAAAAAAATAATTCTAAAATTTTGGGGGTCTAAACAGTATTTTCTCTTTTATGTATTCTGTTTTTAAACTTCGCAAGGTCCGATCATCGTATGAACTCCGATTGGACCCTTTCTTTTTCCTAAATTAATCTAAAATCACAAATTTTACATGTATTCAGTTTTTGTAACTTATTTGATCTGATTTGTATTTATTTGAATTTGTTTTTGCACTCTTTGCGACATATAGATTATGGAGAGTTGGACAATTTCTCAGCCGTCGACGCTACGGAGCATCTACTTTACCAGCAAGGCAAGTTGTACATTTTGAACATGTTGGACCTAGTTTTCTAATCGTATTTTTTTAAATATAATTGCATGTTTAATTTTAACGAATGTAGTTTAAATCCTAGTTTAAAAATAGTTATGCCCGGTTGTTATACCACAATTGAAATCTGATTACTCCATGCCATTGTAACCTTAAGTAAATACATCTTATATAATAGTTATTAAAATGATAGAAAATATGTTTAGACATGCATAGAAAAAAAAAGATCTTTTGGGAATTTGTGCCCAAATAAATTATGTTAGAATGAAACTATGCTTCGTTTGCTACGAAAAGTTGTGATAAAATAAAAATATGATTTAGAATGGGCGAGAATAGTTGACCGGTGATCTTTGGGTTTGTTTAAAAGCTCGCCTAGTCGGTCTATGAGTTGCTGAAAGTAAAGAGCAACTGTGATTCCATAAGTCTGATATAGGACAGACCTAACTGTCTATTTTACAACATTCCATGTTTAATTATGCCATTCAGATGAATGTGGATATGATTAGTCTGCCACACATCGCAAGAGTGGGCTTCTGACTAGGATGATTAGCCCTTTCAGCGGTAAAACATTAGCGAGTATAGCTACATAGAATGAAGTTTAATAGGGGCCTTGTTAAGATTTTCTCCGTTGCACACCAAAGGAAGTGTGTATTTTAACAAAGGAGATAATTATGTCTTGTGGATAAAGTTGCACAAACTCTGCTAAATTAAAACTAATCGATTAGCCACGTTCGCAAGTCATACGCATGTCGAGTTGGCCTTTTACGGATTAGATTTTTGGTGTTTTAGAAAATAAGTTTACAAATGTGATTATCAAGTGATTTGATATCATTGTGGAAAATGTGGTTTAGCTTGGGATGGACTCCTCTGATAAAACATGTTTTAAAAAATCTTTTTAATTAAAATTATGACATTTAAAATAAATTAAAATTGATTAAAATATTGAAAAATTTGCTTTATGAAAACTTTAAGCCATAAACCTTTCTTTGACAACTTTATATTAAAAATGCATTTCTCGAATGACTTGCGAAGTACTTTTAGTTTTCACTCTTGCTTTATTGTTGTTTTTAGAGGAAGAGTATGCCTATGATGGTGAGGATCAGGATATCTAGGTTGCTTCTTCAGTTGATTGCCTGTGGCAACTCAATTGTACTCTACTACAATTTTATTATGCTTCTGTTATAATCTTTTATTTAGCATGTATGCCATCTTTAATGTAAAACTCTTACTACTAATAAAACACGTTGGATATATTATGGTGTCATCTTTACTCTGTGTACTAGTATTTTCTGAACTAGTACATGATACACAGATAATTTAGTATTTTTCTAGAATCCGACATGAGCGCGCGGTCTCTCTCTTCCCCTTGGATCTGAAGACGCACGCACGCAGGGAACGGAGAACTAGAAGAAACCAATCGCGGATGATTTATCTATCTGCATTATGCAGTCCACATGGCCACACCACATGACCGTGCTTAGAGCTTTGACCGCGCGCCACGTTGGCTTACCGAAGAAATTAATTAAGCTCCGACGACCAGATCTAGCACCTAGCTTCCCTATATATATATATATATATATATATATATATATATATGATCAAATCATCGGCTGAGCACTGCACTTTTTGCAGATAAAGTTAGGATCCAGCCACGTGCAATGCTCCGTCCGTTTGTACAGCGCATCGATCAGCTGCGCTGCTCTGCATTGTTCATGGACTCCTGCATGTTCTGAGAAGGGTCGCCTCTACGAAATCCGCAGCACAAGCCATCTTTCTCCGGATCAGGTCACGTGACAGGGGCGGATCATACGGTAGGTTAAGTGGGGCTGAGGTCCATCTACTGTTAGAGGCGTCATGGATACCCTCTAGCGCTCTTAGCTTTGTATAAGACGTTATGAATGTAGGCCATAGATTTTAGAGCGTGTCAGCAGGCACTACGCCAAAACCTGCAATAGGTGATGGTCTATTTGTGGCGGGTTTTTTCGAACCGCCACAAAGATAATTATCAGTGGCGGTTCTATTTCAAAAATAGCGGAAAAAATATCAGTGGCGGTTCTATCCTAGAACCGCCATCGATAATAATGTCGATGGCGGTTCAAGGATAGAACCGCCACTGATAACAAATACATTATCAGTGGCGGTTGGAGGCTAGAACCGTCACTGATAACTAGGTTATTAGTGGCGGTGTTATCCTCCAACCGCCACTGATTCTATTGGATTATCCGTGGCGGTTATATCCTCGAACCGCCATCGATAATTCATTATCGATGTGGTTCTAGGATAGAACCGTCACGAGATAATGTTATCGATGGCGGTTCTAGTTAAAACCGTCACTAATAATATTGCCTATAAATAGGTGGTCGATGAGCAACCTTGGTCTTCTTCTTCAGAGAGCAAACCAAAACTTCTAAATTTGATTTCGTTTTCTCCAATTCTTGTGCTTGTACTTCCTCTAGTTGTTCCTTGGTGAGTTATTTTTTCTCCTCTCTTGATTTGTGTTAATCTTGTTGCAATTTAATTTTTAAACCAAGTTTAATTAGGATTTATATGTAGATGAGATGAAAAGTTTAGATTTTGTTTATTTTTATTTAGCTACCATTTTGTAGTTGATGAATTTATTTCCTAGCTAGGTTCATTAGATGATGTTGTGTTCCTTTTATAGATGATGAATTATGATTAAGCATATATTTAATATTAATTGCATTTTAAGTTAATTTGATACATGATGAATTTATTATCTAGCTCCTTTAGATGATAAGTAATTAGATTGGTTTTTTAATTACTATTAATTGGGTTCTATTAGTGTACGGACATATACATCTTGCATATATATGAATTTATTATTTAGCTCTTTTAGATGATAAGTAATTAGATTAGTTTTTTAATTACTATTAATTTAGTTCCATTAGTGTACGGACATATACATCTTGCATATAATAAATTTATTTAATTAAGATTATTGGGTATTAATATAAATGAAATTTTAGTTAATTTGGTAGGTGGGTGCTCATCATTTTTAGATGATGAATTTATTATCTGGCTTCTTTACAGGGAAAAGTATTGATTAGTTTTTAATTACTATTAATTTGGTTCCATTAGTGCGGACATATATTAAATTTATTTAATTAAGATTATTGGATATTAATATACATGAAATTTTAGCTAATTTGGTAGGTGGATGCTCATCATTTTTAGATGATGAATTTATTATCTAGCTCATTTAGATGATAAGTAATTAGATTAGTTTTTAATCAATTTTTATATGTTAATTAATTTTAGATGGATAGGAGATGGATGTACAATGCGAACTGATTCTGGTAGAGATTACATCGATGGGGTATCTGCTTTTCTAAGAGCATTGAGGAGAACAAGTTGCACAAGAAGGCGAAGTACATACATTGTCCATGCATTGATTGCAAGAATGAGAAAATGTTTTGGACAAAGAGCACATCCACTTGCACTTGATTGAAGAGGTTTTGTACTTGGCTATACCGTTGGACAAGTCACGGTGAAGAGAAAACATACATGAAGGTGATAACGTATTGGATGATGGAGAAGGCATTATGGCGGTGACATCGATTATGGATCGATGAGGATAGGTTGGACATTGATGGCGATAATAATCTTGCTCGGATGTTGTGCGATGCGAAGGGAACTACACTAGTCGAGAGAGTTTAATCAATTCAAGGGTTTGTTGGATGACTCGGACACACCTTTGTTCGGGTTGCAGGAGGAATACACAAAGTTGCACACCGTGCTTTCACTTCTAAAATTGAAGGCAAGCAATGGTTGGTCAGATAAAAGTTTCACGGCGCTATTACAACTCTTAGCGGACAAGCTTCGGATGGAAGCGTATTGCGATAACCACTTATTTAGCTAAGAAGGTTGTATGTCCATTGGGATTGGAAGTAGAAAGAATACATGCATGTCCAAGCGATTGTATACTCTATCGCAAAGAGTATCTGAGACATGCATGTATGTCCGATGTGCAAATCATCACGATACAAGCGTAAAGGCCATGACGGCGAGGGCACCGTGGTGAAGAAAGGGCTCCGCTAAAGTGGTGTGGTATTTACGGTAATACCTAGGTTGAAGCGTTTATTTGGAAACAAAAGCATGCCCAATCGATGCGATGGCACTTTCGGAAGAGCGTAAAAGGATGGAAAGGTGAGACACCTGCGATTACGCGGTGGAGAACCATCGATAGGCTCTTTAGGATGGACTTGGGAATGAACCGAGGAATGTAAGGTTTGGGTTGAGTACGGATGGAATGAATCCTTCGGTAACATGAGTAGTATTCATAGCACTTGGCGTAACTCTCTGTATCTACAACCTTCCTCCTTGGTTGTGTATGAAGCGAAAGTACATTATGATGTCATTTGCTTATCCAAGGGCCGAGACAACTGGCAATGATATTGATGTATACCTACAACCATTGGTGGAAGATCTTGTGATCTTGTGGAGCGAAGGTGTATGGTATGGGATGAGTACAAGCGAGTACTTCATCCTACGGGCATTGTTGTTTTGCACCATCAATGATTTCCACGCCCTTGGTAACCTATCCGGTCGTACTATAAAGGGGCCAAAGCATGCCCCGATGCATGGATGAAACCGCTAGTGTGTGGCTCAATAACTCGAGGAAAACCGTGTACATGCATCACCGTAGGTTCCTTCGCAGAATCACCCCTACCGCAATATGAAAAAACAATTGACGGGACAAAAGAGGATGGTATAGCCCCAAGGCCTCGTCGTGGGGAAGAGGTATATGATATGATTAAGGATATTAATGTCGTACTTGGAAAGGAGATAGTAATAATACATCGAGGTCTCGTCTTGAGAAGACCACATGGAAGAAGAGATCGATATTTTGGAACTTGCCTATTGGAAGGACTTAGAAGTTCGACCTTTGCATAGGCGTCATGCGTAGAGAAAAATGTATGTGATAGCTTGATTGGTCTTTTCTTTGAACATTCCTAGCAAAACTAAGGACGGACTAAAGGCACGAAGGGACACGGAAGATATGAAAATCGAGTGAGCTACATCCTCGGGACACCGGAAAGGGCGACTTTACCTTCCCCTTGCTACACTCTTTCGAAGAAAGAGAGAATGAAACTTGCAAATGCTTGCATGGTGTGAAAGTTCCGTCAGGTTACTCATAAGCATCAAGCGGTCTCGATGAAAGATTTGAAGTTAAGCGGCATGAAGTCTCATGATTGTCATGTGATGATGACACAAATGCTTCCTATTGCAATTAGAGGTATTTTGCTGAAAAGGTCCGAGAGGCAATCATGAGGTTGTGTTTCTTCTTCAACACGATTTCACGAAAGGTCATCGATCCCATCGGACTTTACAAGCTGCGAATGATGTGGTCAAGACACTATGCCGCTAGAGATGTATTTCCCTCCATCATTTTTCGATATAATGGTTCATCTCATTGTTCACCTTGTGAATGAGATAAATGTATGTGGCCCCGTATTCTGCATCGGATGTACCCGTTCGAAAGGTACATGGGTATCTGAAGAAGTATGTACATGTCGATCTCGTGGGAGGGTTGCATTGTAGAAGGTTATGCAAGCGAGGAGGTTATCGAGTTTTGCGTGGATTACATGGAGGGTGGAACCGGTAGGAGTGCTGTATCCGATATGAGGTAGAATTTGGTGGGAAAGGGCGATTGGAAGGAAATCAACAAATTCTTACGATCATGGATTATTCGAAAAAGCTCATTTCACGGTTTGCAACGATCGGTTGAGGTGTCCTTGTATATGGACATGCACAAGGATAAGCTACGAGAGGAAAATCGTGGACGATCGAGGTTTGGGTAACAAAAGAGCATAACCGTTTGTTCAATCATTGGTTCAAAGAGCATATGGTAGGAAAGAAACGAGTGTCATGTTGAGGTGGTGGCAAAGGGCCATCGGTACAATCTTGACATGGCAAGGATCGACATAAATGGATATACCTTTTACACGAGATCTCGGGATAGCAAAGCACTTACCAAAATAGTGGTGTTCGCATAGATGCCTATGACAACACGAGCGATGAAGAGTAGCTTCTACGGGTTCATAGAAGAGATTTGGGAGCTCGACTCTGTATTTTAAGATCCCAATGTTTGGTGTCGTTGGGTACAACTCCCAAAGGGTGTCAAGGTGGACAAATGCGGCTTCACTACTTTGGACATCGAACATGTCGGATCTGAGATGAACCATTCGTACTTGCGAAGCAAGTAGCACAAGTCTTCTATGTAATCGACCGGCGGATAAGAAGCGCCATGTAGTTCTTGGGGAAAGAAGGATCGTCGGAGTTGAGAATGTCATGGATGAGGAAGAGTACAACCAGTTTGATGAGTTGCCTCCTTTCGTAGATGGCAACATCGGGCTCGAGGAAGAAACCACTCGAGAAGCTACCTATCATCGCGACGATCATGAAGAAGGGCAAATTGTGAAAGAAAATAATTAGCTATATACGAGTAATGGCAAAATATCGAGGCGGAGCTAGCTCTGGGCAAATTATGACCAGGCCGCACAAGTCTTCCTCTATGTAATCAACCTAATGATAACCATTGTTGAAGATAATCTTGTGCATGGTAGTTTAAAGTCTGTTTTCGGTTTTGTTTCCTAGCTATGTGCTAGTTTTTTGGTCTTTAGTCGATTTGGGACTTTGCTAGTTTTGGTGATTGTTTGATTAATCAAGAGTACTTGTTTGTTTCTTGGGATGACAAAATAGTGTTCTATCCGATTGAAAGTTTGGAAAGTTTGTTGAGTCCGTCGGTGAAAGGAGTCCGGATTCTTTCTCAGTAAGCTGCTTATGTATTTGCTTTACAAGTAATACACAAAATCGAAAATTTGCAATTGCGCGACACCAAAAACTAGGTCTTGAACTCAATGCGCTATTCGACAATAGTGTATAAGATTGAAACAAATTTCAAGGAGGCACATCGGTGGCGGTTCTTAAAAAACGACCATCGATAACATTATCTGTGGCGGTTCGTATACGAACCGCCACAGATAATACATTATCGATGGCGATTACGTATACGAACCGTCACGAGATAGTATATTTATACGTGGCGGTTCTTAAAAATAACGCCATCGATAACATTATCTGTGGCGGTTCGTATAAAGAACCGCCACGATAATATGTTGATCGATGGCGGTTACGTATACGAACCGCCACGAGATAATGTTATCGATGGCGGTTCTTTCTAAGAACCGCCATCGATAATCTCCATGTGTAAATAATAGATCCGGCCGCTTGTACCCTTTACCCTTAAAACTCCGCCCTTCTCTCTTCTACCTAAAACCCTTGAGCCCCGCCCGCGCCCGCGCCGTCCCGCCCCGCGCCGACGCCTGCCGTGCCACCGTCCCGCCGCCCCCGCCCAGCGCCGACGCCGTCCCGACCACGCCCTCGACGCCGACCAGCCGCCGCCACGGTCGCCGCCCTCGCTTCGCGCGCGCGCGCCGCCCGACTCGGCGCCCTCGACGCCGTCCCCAGCGACGCCGACCAGCCGACGCCGCCACGGTGCCGCCCGCGCGCGCGCGCCGCCGCGCCCGACTCGGCGCCCGACGCCGTCCCCAACGACGCCGTCCCGCCGACACCGCCCCGGGTGCCACATTTTCTGTGCTCTACTCGTCATGTTCTTGTGATTAGCATGCATGGACGATTACATCGTATTATTCTATATGATAAAATTATTCACTTATCACACCACATAGTTAATACCACTATGTGAAACCGATCATTTACTATGTGAACCAAGTTGCGTAAGAGAAGCCAAATAACTTGTTTTATACTTCAAAATCTTGAATCATTACACATGTGAGGTATCTAATTGAAGAAACGGATAAAGGAAAACTCGCAAGCCTACGCCTAGGCATACAAAAACTTTAGTCACGAAGCCATCCAAAGTTGCGGTTGTCGAAAACTCAACTACGCACTAGATGTGTTAGAAGATACTAGTCATCAACCCATGCATCCATGTGACCTATATTTTTAAAAGATGATATTTTTAGTGTAACACAAAGTTATAAAAATCACACGAAACTACTCAACCTTTTCACAAGTAAGAATATTGTAAGAAACTACGTTCTTAGTTTGTTCAATGGACTTACATTATAAATGTTTTATAAGAAAATAGAGTTATATATATTGTGGAGCAGAGGAGACATACACATAGAAATTCTTTTTTTTTTTTGACTCTTAAATTATGAATATGCATTTGTGGTATATTGGAATCTAGCACAATTAACATCGCCAATTAGCGGTGAAAGTATTTTGGTTCCTTGTGCACTCGTCAACATAATTACTCGAGCAACTAAACCAAATAATTAATTTTTGATATATCCAGCTAGCGATTGCATGTAATTTGTTCTCTTTTCCTCTCGTGAACCTATCAGCGTCGTGATTACGAGTAGCTAAACTTAACTATTAACGTTGGATGCGCGTGGCTAGCCGTGGCGTGATTCTTTTCTCCGATTCGAGTGCGCACACGGAAGTTTTAATTATATGAATCGATTAGGACTTTGGCATCTTTCTTATTCTCTCCCGATATCTTGTATCGGGTTGTGTTAATTACAAGATTGAACACTCTTGCCTTGAAGAAAATCACACTACTACATAATATCTCATCACGGATGGTTCAAAATCGTCATCTCGGACGATTTAGTGAACCATCATAGTTCAAACCCGAAAACACTATTTCATAGTTCAAGGCGGAAGACCTTACCACAAATATGATAACAAAATATTTCATAGTTCGTAGCAATACATTAACAAAATATGATATATACCACAAATATCAATAAGTGTTAAGCTAGAAACCACATTATTTAAGTAATTCAAGACAACAAAACCTTATAGTTTTTCATGTCTTCCATCATATGTGCCATAGCTTACGCAATAGAGGCTTCTCGGTTCTCTCACTGAAGTTTCATAACTCCAATATAGTGCCGATTTGTTTGACACCAATAACCGATTGATCTTTAGTCATATCTCTCAATCCCTACAAATTAAAAGCGATCATGTTGTTGTGAGAAGGGCGTAACCACATTGAATTGATTACTAGAAACTTTCATATTACCTCATACTGGAAGCTCTTGGTTTTGTTACGAGCTAATTAAGTATCTTGCTCTTGCAAAATCATTTTCATCTTAGCAACACACAATATTACACAGGGGCGGTACATACATGCTTTGAAATTCCATGAGATGATTCTGTAATAATTGTGAAAATTATGTTTCGGTTGAGCTGTAGTTATAATGGAGCAGAAACCGAGCCTATAGTGGAGGAGAGCCCGGCGGTACCTTACACTCCACACAACCACCCAATGTCTTGAGGCCTCCACCATTGCAGATGATGCTCTGTTGCAAGGCGCAGGGGCGAGGAAAACTAAAAGCTCAAGGCCGATACACCATCTCGGAGGTCTTAGATCTGGGGCCCTGTTGCAGAAAATCAAGAAGAAATACAGTCAACATGCGGGTACATCGTAGGGATAAAGTGCCAATCACCTATTCGGATTGGCATAAAGTGCCCGAGCCACCAAAGAGGATCGTGGACGAGCTCAAAGAAACCTTGAATTCCCGAAGGAGCCGAAGATCTTGTGCGTCGCGACGCATTGATGACCATGGATGCGGCGTAGAAACTTCAAGGCGGTGAACACAAATTATGTGAAGCAAAACCGGTCGACCATCGGAGAGTACCCAAGATTGGAGCCATATTGGGATGAGTTTGTGGCGATGAAGCAATCGGAGCGACAAGGAAGTCCAAATGAGGACCACATTAGCATCGCAAGAAGGAATACTCACCCCACGGACTTGGCACGAGTGGGTGCGCGGTAAAATTGCTCAATGGGAGAGCAAGAATTAGAAGCGGTCAATTGGTGGCACAAGTCCCTTGATCGGACTACGGACGAGTGAAGCACTACGTGCTAGCGAGGCGAATATGTTGTCTCTTGGGGTTTATCATTCAAGAGCGATGAAGACGAAGCAATGGCGCAGCGAGTTCACGAGTTTCACGCCTGATCCTCCCAAGGATCTTTTCACCCGAGCGAGGAGAAAGACGAGCTAACAGCGGCCCTAGGAAACAAAGAGCACCACAGTGGGACACGGGCGTCGGGGTCAAGGTTCTATGGAGGAGTGGATTCACGAGCACGGAGACTCTTATAGAGTCGGAAGAGAGCTAAAGATGAGCGGTGAGAAGGAAATGGAAATGATGAAGGAAAGGGTTCTGCGAGAAATACAAGGCACCATTGAAGAACAAGTTGAGCGACAAGTACAACAAGCCTTGAGTCGATCGCGAGCCCACAGCGTTTTCTTGATCCTACAGTCGTCGCGGCGATTGCGCGTCCACGCCATTGGCGGCGGACAACAACCATTATCACGTGGGCGACATACAGGACCCCACACTGTCGACTCAACGCGTGCGTGATGAACATATTTATGCAGTGCTACAGGGTAGTCTATCCGTGCCAAGAAGGGGTGTCTGCACAATACCCGATAAGCGCCCGAGTTATGCAAAGGTCCAAGTGGACACGGTATTTACCGATTCTTTGAGATCGGATGGAAAAACCCACCAATGATGAGATAACTACTCTAGGAAGTGCCGTCCACTCATTCATCCAATGGCGCAAGCGTGACATCGTCTTGGACCATGCGGTGCCATCCTCTCTGCGATACAATCCTCGCATCCGTCACCGGCACCTGAGAGTGAAACGGGGAAGAAGCAAAATGAGGTAGAAAAGAAATGCATTGAGGACCCCATCAAGATGGCCACTGTTAGTACTCCAAAGCAGAAACCTATAACACATGGTACTTCAAATGACAAACCTACAACCTCTGATCCCAAAAATTGGCACATTAGACAAGCTGTATCAGCCAGATCAGGCGAGGCCAGGACCGAGTATGATGTCGTGCGACAAAAAAGTAAGGGCAAGGCGAAGTCTGATGACCAAGATGATCAACAAAGATTGAAATTCGAGGTAGGGAAGCCCTTGGTCACCGCTTCGAAGTTAAAAAGTCTAACACCCATGATGCAGCGATTACATGCATGGTACTTAGATCGATCCAACCAAGACGTACTCCCAAAGATGATCACTGCAATTTTCCGTGAGGAACATTTTCACCATGAGGGCCATGGCTACTTCTTAATAGAATTCGATAACTTGCACAACTTGTTCTATCACGGCGCCCTCGACATATCTTTTTGAGATCTTGGTCACTTGTAAGTGTCTAATATATTAATCTTGGCCTACATTCACGTAATACCGATAAATTTCATGTCTAACTAATTCGTTATATAGATACGTGATGATTGAAGTACGAAGAACCAAGGGGCGATTGGGATTCCTCGACCAGAACGGTTTGCCAACATGAAATCAAAAGAGTACCAAAGGAGGTCGAGAAGTGCGTATATAAAGTTTTGATTAAACTACAAGACAAGGAGTTTATACTTTTGCCATACAATTTTAAGTAAGTTGCTCACTAGCTAGTTAAATTACTCGTTTATTTCGTTATTTACTCGATGTAAGGACTAATGGTGGCATCATGCATGTGTATGTAGCTTCCATTGGATTCTCGTAATAATTCATCCGAAAAGAGCAAGATCTGATCATGGATCCACTAGATAAACCTAAAAAGACTTTGAAGAGATGACACATTTAGTGAATGAGGCGTCCAAAAGATATTGTCGGAAGAGCTCGAGATACCGCCCATACCACAAATCCCTTACAATCCGTCACGAAGTTTCCAGTGCATACGAAGGAATACTCTTATATCATATTTCATAGTAAATAGCTCCTTCGACGACATCTTAGTTCATTCGATTTTGCGATGTCACAAGCGGTAGAAAGGAACAAATTTATGTGGGTACTTAGTGTGCGATACATGCGCGAAATCTTATCATGCACAATAAAAGACAATGGCGTAGAGGTCGGTCATGCCGACATGACACATTGATTCACACCACTCAATTTCTATATTCTCTCTTAATTTTGTTTTTATACTTACAGCGCCTCAAGTTGTCTACGGTAGGATCGCTTCCTTCGAAATCCAAGGCATTGAGGCGGCTCGCCTACTTCATCATGAAGGAAATAATCAACAAAATGGCGAGTTTTATGACGAAGACAACAACGATCCATCATCCATACTATTGTCCCAAATCACATGTCTTCAACCTCAGAAGACCCGTAGGCTTCTAGTTTACCTCCACTAGTTTAGGCTTTTTACTTCAATTCATTTCATTACAAAGTGTAAATAACTCTTTGTTCCTTTCAAATGGGAACCCTCCTTTGCATCTTTACCTTCCATTCATAAGATATTTGATTACATGGTCCTTATATTTTTAGATGGTGTGTTTTACTCTAATGTATGATAGTAAATGCCATTAAAAATAGCTAAATGGAGATTATAGAAGGAAAAATAGTAAAAGTAGGATCAAAATTGTAGAATGATATGTATTTAGGAATAAAAATTGAAAAATAGAATGTCACATATTCAAAAATAGAGGAGTATAAACTAGCTAATGCATGTACAATATCCGGAGGATGCCACGGCATTCACATGGAATAAGACGGCAATGGATCGGCTAGATTTGTGATACAACAAAAGTGATCTATTTAGCTTTCCATAGTATGATATATAATAACTTCATTTACATACTCGAGAAATATTGATGCAAAGATGATGAACTGGAGGAGAAGGGAGCAGTCCAGTGGGAGGCATGCCCTACACCATCACCATGATCGAGCACCTCATGCATGAGACACTTTAATTGTACATTGTAATTGTGTATATTGTAATTGTGATATGCAAAATCTGTGATTGTAATTGTGATTGATGTATTATATGTAATTGTGATTGATGTATTATATTGTAGTTGTGTATATACAAAATCTGTGATTGTTGTACATTATAATTGTGCATATGCAAAATTGCAATTGTGATTGATGTATTATATTGTAGTTGTGTATATGCGAAATCTGTGATTGTTGTACATTGTAGCGTGTGTATGCAAAATCTGTGATTGATGTATTATATGTTTGAGAGGGCATGGCTAGCGACACGAGGCTAGCCCAAAATGCGATTTTATTTTTTGATCGAGCACTATCGTGGCGGTTGGTGGATAGAACCGCCACGAGATAATATAGATCTGTGGCGGTTGATGTATAGAACCGCCACAGATAATTTAGTTTCTGTGGCGGTTGGTGGGAAGAACCGCCACAGATAATATTTTTATCTGTGGCGGTTGTAGGAAAGAACCGTCACAGATAGTGTAGTTATCTGTGGCGGTTGGTGGATAGAACCGCCACAGATAGTATTGTTATCTGTGGCGGTTAGTATGTAGAACCGTCACAGATAACACTTATCTGTGACGGTTAGAAAACCGCCACTGATAATTCTCGATTATCAGTGGTACTATATCTGTGGCGGTTCAATAACCGCCACTGATGACGGTTATGAACCGCCACTGATGACGTTTTTTGGTGTAGTGAGGAGTCTTGCATCCAAAGCACACGCCGATAGCTGATAACCGGCCAGACACAGCGCTCTCCATCGATCTCTCGCTTTAATGTACATGTCGATCCATTAAGCATGGAGGAGCTAGCTAGCTGATTTGTCGGTCAAGCAACCCAATTACAACAAAAGGTTCAGTTTGGCTCTAGATTTATTAGCTTAGCATGTAGTGTTGCAGCGACAAAGTAAGCCTTTATGCACACAGTTGTTCAGAGAAGGACCCGTGATGTTTGTGCTTCCTTGCCCATCCAGCTATCCGGCTTGCAGACATCGCAAGATACACCCTTCCCTACTCCAAGTAGTGTTACATATCTGTCGTCCGCTGCTACAGCTGCTCTAATCCTGATCACGACTACCGTGACTATGAGCGAGAAATCAAAACATGCGAAAGTAGAGACAACAGGCCTCTGAAACTCGTTTGCTACACGGTAAATGAAAACGTGTTGATGTATAAGTGAATTGTTCGTCTTACCTCAATTGTTTAGACTTTTACATGTACAGATGTACATACAACTCAATACCATACGTTTCAACCCATGCATCCAGCTGCCATGTGTCTGGACACAACATGTTTCAACCCATCCACATGGGTCCCACCTGTAAGCAAGGATTGCACGAAGAAGACAACTGCCGACGGTATTATCACCGCCTGCGTCGCTTCTCTCTTCCGCCCGGCTTCATCCCGCGCCGCCCCGTCGAGGACAACACAAAATTAAAATAACAATGGGAAGAGATGAGTCGAGGTCGCCAACATCAGTATCCATGAAGGCCAGGTTGGAATGGAGCTCGATTTGATGTTTCTCTGCCAAGTGGCGAGCAAAACTACGACCCATCTAAACCCAGCTCGTACGCACTATCACCACTAACCTTACCAGTTTGGAGTCTTCGTCTGAAGCTGGGAATGACGACTGGTCCCTGCACGTACTGCACTAATGTAGTTGACCTCTAAATCGAGTTATGGTAGCATACCATTACATCGACCATGCATGTATAGTAATTTTAAGTTGGTCAAGGTTTAGACCCTATTGGAACGCGGGATTTTCCTGAATCTTATGAGAATTTGAACCGTTCCCTCTGAAGATACTCCAGAATATCAGTATATATAACTCCTGCGTTGCAAACGAATCGTTAAAAGGAAGTCCATGCCGAGGTGGTCACTGCTACAAACAAAGAGCACTGCACATTGCACTCAAAGAAAGAAACAAAGAAAGAACACATCGCATAACGTTTTTAGGACAAAAACAACGCACTGAACCCTCAGATAGAAAACATGAAAGGACAAGACATGTCCGCCGGAAGTTTTAGCTTTTATGTTCTTGACACTCTTTTCTTTAATCAAGTTTCTTTTTGAATAAATTTGTAAAAAGAGCTTCTCCTCGACCGCGGAAGGTTTGGCAGGTCAGCATGAGCTCGACAGCAAGGAGACAAGGACCTATCAAGCAAGCCTAGCTGACTTAATCAGTCACGTAATTAGTGAAGTAATGAAGCGATAAATAATTAAAGTGATTAATTAAGAGACTAACTAATGTGCTTAATTGATGAACATGGTGAGGAAAGGTTGCTTGGTAGGAAAACATGCAACTCTACTTAGCATGGCAGGTGACGTATCACCTGCCGTACCTTTCGTGGTTGAGTGGACAGTTTTTATTTATTTAGAAAGATGATAGATTTGCAAATATATATATATATATATATATAGTTAGGCTAAAAAAACAAGGCTCCTAGCATTTCAAAGAGCATTTTGTGCATAGAAAAGGGCAAAACCACACGTGGGGGGCGAGTGCACGCGTAACTCTGCAGGAGCATTGCATCGTCCGGCATTACGCTACAAAAGAAAAACAAGATCCGGATCGTCTTAGCGGTAGGACCAACATGTTATAAAAATTCAAACAATAATTTAACTCGAAAGGAGCAGCTAATCCATACCGGATTCATTTTATGCCGGTTGGCGCTAGTGTAGGAACCATCCAAAAAAGAAAGAAAAGAAAACCACTGTTTCTAGTCGCCATCAGCTTGGAGCACACATATACTAGCAGTACCACTAACCTTTCTTATTTTAGCAGACAAGTATATTTTACTTGTAGTATTAACTTGGATGCCTGAAGCAGCTGGGATGCAATGCACAATGCCAACAAGATTAAAAATATTCCATGACACTCTGTTCTGACTTGCTGAGAGTTGGAAGCCGGCCGACGATGGCTACACCATTTTCTTTCTTCTGTTCCAACCACCGTCTTCCCAGGGACATAATCTCATAAATACATATAATCTCATACGTGCCCACATCACCGGCTACGGGTACATCTTATCGCATGAATGATGAGCTCAGAAATTCGCAAGTCAATCCTTTTTTTAAAGAGAAACAACATAATAATATATACTCTCATCGTCACTATATAGTAGCTTGGTACGTATGGTCCAACGGATAGAAAAAACTTTGTTCAAAACTAATTCATATATGTGAGGGGTCTGCATCAGCAGCTTTCAACTTCCAGATGGGCGCCAGCGATAAACAATCGTTCGTTAATAAGCAGATTTATCAGAGAAAAGCATGGACAGATCAAGCAACCCCAATTACCAAATACTAATTTTCCTGACGAGACAGGGAGGTAGCCAGGGAGAGGGGGCCAATGGAAATTAAGGAAATTAATGCATGAGCTGTCACGATTTGGATCCCTGCATTGTTAGCATAAGAAGGAAAAGAAGCTTCTAAAAGGCATAAGCAATTAGAGGGAGGGAGCTAGCTAGCTGTTGAGTTGGACTTGGGTGGGTCGACAGACAGCTCCTAATCAACAGCCCGCCGCTCTAGTGACGAACCTCAGATAAAAGTGAAGAAAGTGTTTAAAGGACTAAGCTATTTTTAAAAAAAAACGATGAGAGTTAAGTTTGACAATCTAATTTATACATGAATAGAAGAGAAATAATAAAATGAATAATAAAGATAACTCGCTAGGATTACCGTTGTCGTTGAAAAGTGGATTAATAAGTCCGACGAAACCCGCTATTGGCTACGCCGCTGTCCGGCTCCATGCTGGCATACGTCGATCGACCGTCGTCGTCCCATTCCGCACATCGGTTTCTCCGTGATCGGCAGGCTCATACAAACCCATTTATTCATTAGTAGTAGTCGCATTCGTTCATGGCTTGCGGAGAGAAGGAAAGGGAGATGAAATATCGAGGATTAATTCGGCGCTCTTTATTCCAGTTGTGTTGAAAGCAATGCGAATTTCAGCTGTCTTAGGGTATATACAGTAGTCTATCTCTCAATATTTTCTCTAAGGATTTCAACTCATCTAAAGACAGTACTAAAGAAAACATCTCCAATAGTTCAATTCTCTTTCCTCACCTTCTCTCTCCTTCACGTAGAATTTTACCGACATCGTATAGCTAAAAACAGTTGAAAGTGGCACTAGCATTGGGTGGGTTTAGGGATGAAAACGGATCGGATAATTTCCGACCGATCCAAATATTTTCGGATACGGATTCTGTCGGATAGGGTATTTATCGGATCGGATACGGATACGGATTTTTTTTTATCGGATATGGATACAGATTCGGTAACTCACTATCCGTCGGATACGGATACGGATTCGGATAATCTGGATATTGATGGGTCGGATATCCGGATATAATGTGGGCTGGGCCAAGACTACTCTTTTGGCCAAAAAGGTTTCTTAATTTCAAAATTGTTTTCTAGTTTAATTAATCCATAAAGCAAGTTTGAATTATTAAAATTAGCAAACCAACTTCAAAAATTACGAAATTTTTGTTTTGAGAAAGTCCATATACAATCTAACATTTAAAAAATTATTTTCAAGATTTTATAAGATTTTAAATTTTCTCAAAAATTGAAACACTGTTATTCTTAATAGGAAAATATTTTAAAAAAGTAGCTAAAAATGCATAAAAACTCATAAATACATAATTTATTATTTTAAACATAATTTAACAAAGAATATAAATATTAGGTTATTACATGTAAGTGTTATATATTTTTTCTAGAGATATGGTATCTAAGTATTATCAAACTTTTAGTGTGTTATGTGTTTGCTTCTATTTGTATCTCTAAGCAAGGATTACCTTCATTTTATATTTTGATCTACGTGTATGATGAACTAATCATATGAGTGTGATAAACTAAGTCTTATATAATTTTGTTTGCGACATGATATCTAACTGTTGTCTAAGTGAATGAAAATAATTACATTTGTTCAATTTTCAATAATGTTTTGATCAAATCAACTAGTTATGTGTTTTAGTCGATTTTTATGTACAATCTAAGGGGTTATCATGTTCCAATAAATATTCAAAACCGTATTCGATTCGATTTGTATTCGATCCGTATCTGTATTCGACATTATCCATATTCGTATTCGTATCCAGACTATCCGTATCCGTATCCGCATCCGAGAAAAAAATATGAAAACAAAAATGGTAGAGCTATTATCCGTCCATATCCTATCTATTTTCACCACTAGGTGGGTTCATGTCTCTGTATGGGAGGGAGCTGAGGTGTGGCGGTAGACAACTCACACGAAAGAGAAGCTCAAGGACACCCAAGGTTTACAAAACCGAATCGAGGTTAAAAATCGATTCCCAATCGGCACCAATTTTTGTCGAAAATCGTCAAAAACCGAAGGATTTCGAAATCAACTTTTTTGAAAAAAAAATTAAAAAATCGATCGATTTTCACCGATAATCGACCATTAAAACGAAATTTTTTGATGACCGGTTTTTGAGTTATTTTCACCGATAATCGAGCAGTTTACATCGCATAAATTTCTCTAACTTTTTTTTAAGTTGATCGATTTATCAACTGGTTGTAAGATCGAGGATGCCGACTACAGGGGGGTGAATAGGCGGCTTTAAAAATTCTTCTACGATTAATTAAAATCTCGCCTAAGTACCCTTATATCAAAACCTAGATGATAATATATGCGGAAGCGATAAACTAAGGTTTTGACAAATTAAAGCCTAAATCAACTAGGCTCACTAAGTGCACTAACTAATTATGTCTCTAACAATAAATTACAATCCTAAAGACAAGGAAGCAATTTAATTCTAGGAATGTAAATTGCAACAATGTAAATAAAGAATTGCAAGCATATACAAGGAGACACAATACTTTTTACCGTGGTGTTCGGAGACTTGCCGGTCTCCCCTAATCTACGTTGAGGCAAGCCCAAACCACTTTGGACCGGCTCCATGAATTGAGCATCTGCCTCGATTCCACTAGTGGTAGCTCTTTCCCCCTCCGGGTAGGTGAGCTCCGACCTTCACAACGTTGTCGGGCCCTCTCACAATCTCCTTAAGAAGGTCACCGCCCACGACGCCTTCACACGCTGTCTAGGTGTTGGCAAACACCAAGAGTAACAAGTCAAGCCCTCTAGCTTGAGCTCCACCAAGTACAACACATGTACAATAGTGATCACCGAGTGCAACACATGCACAAGTCTCTGCTCAAGTGCAACACATGCACAAGAGGTTCTCAATCCTCTCCTAATTGCAACACATGCAATTAGGGCTCAATCTTAGCTCAAAAACCAAATGGAAGAGAGCAACACATGCAACACCTCCCACAAGACTCTCAATAAGTCCAACCTGTACCATAAATGGCCCCCAAAGGCCTCCTTTTATAGCCTAACAAAGAAAACTAGCCGTTGGGGAGACATTGAATACACTAAAATTAGCCGTTGCTACAGTACCACCGGCACTGCCGCCCATCTAGGACCGGTACTATCGGCCTTTAGACTCAAAAACACCTTCTCGGGCAAATAACTACCACAAGTAGGGCCGGCACTACCGCCCATGCTGGGGCGGCACTATCACACTCTGCTGTAAAAAAAGTGTCATAACTTTTTACTCCGAACTCCGATTTAGGTGATTTTTGATTCTATGCGAAGATTATCACGAGGGCTACAATCTCCACCAATTTTTAAGATTTAAGCAACCATATATATTTTTAAATATCACAAAAACAAAGAGTCTAATGTAGTCATTCAAATCTAAAATCTGATTTTTCGAAATCCCTCCCATAGACTTGATCAAGGGCATGACTACAAGCTAGTAAGAGTCAATAAGATCAAATATTGAGCCATGTGATGATCAACTCATGATCAAAATAATTTTGCAAAACACATTTACAAATTCTAATCACATGCTCCAATATCAAATGCACGAACACCAATATTTTGCAAACCACATTTGCAAATATAAATCTTGCAAACAAGAGTAATCAAGATCATATCTTTGAGCCATGTGATGATCAACACATGATCAAACTAATTTGCAAACACATTTGCAAAACCTTATTCACATGCTCCAAGATAAGATCCAATTAAACCATATTTTGCAAAAACTCATTTTGCAAACACAAAACATAAACCTATATTAGCCTTTGTGATGATCAACACATGATCAATACACAAGCTAAGACTCCGATGTATGAGCTCTCTATTTGCAACACATGCAAATATCTAGTTCCATATAAACAACCACATAAACCAACTTGCATAAGCTATCTCCCTTTTGCAACACATGTAAATCCATAGCTCTATACAAAAACCAAATCAAGATTCAATAAGAAGCAAACATAAGCTCCATTATTTGCAACACATGCAAATACTTAGCTCATGCAAGAATCAACCAAGAGAGTGAGCTAGAGTGAACCGGATTGAGTTCATCAACACATGATGAAGCTCAAGCTAAAATACTTAACCCCTCTTAATAGTACGGCACCTAACTAGCAACCCGGTCTCCCATCCAAACACCAAGACCGGTAAAAGACTAGGAACACATCCTTAGCCCTAATTAGTTATACCTTTGCCTCTAGCACATCCACTTGGAGCTTTTATGATTTCCATCATCTTCTCTCCAAGCCGGGTCCTTTCTTCTTGTTCATCAACACATGATGAACCTTCTCTAGCTTCACTTTACTTCGGGATTCATCCTTGAAGCTCATCAACACATGATGATTCCTTATTCTTTCCGATTCTTTATTTTCTTGGACTCAACCTACTTCACAACTCATGGAAGATTGTTAGTCCAAAAAACACGATTGCCTCAATCATCAATTGCACTCCATTAACACATAATGGATGCCACTTTGATCGATTGAGCACAACCCTAATCAATTTAAATGATTTGAAGGTGTCTTGAGTACTTTGATGCAACTAATGCTTCATTATACTCAAGAACTTTCCGCTTGTCCTTAACCAATGAAGAAACACCATCAACACATGATGAAGTGTTCTTTGATTGCCGAACTCAATTTAAATTTCATTTAAATTGACATGAGTATATATTAACTACACAAGTTTCATATACTCATTTTGATGGTTACTAAGTAATGATCCAAATTATGTTGGACTGGTGTAAAGGGATCAATACTCTTAATACCATCAACAATAGAATAAACTCCATTAAATATGTGAATATAAATAATTGAACTTTGAATCAATATGCACATAATAAATCTTAGACAGTATTTGAGTTTATCCTATATTAACATGAGTATACTACAACTACACAAGTTACATATACTCAAATGATTGTTTCAAAGTAATGATCCTTGATATAGAAAGATGAAATAGATCAATGCTATTGTAACATCAAGGTAAAGTATGAACTCCCCCTAAATGTGTGCATTCATGTATATATGGAATTGAAAAATTGATGCACATCTTGAGGTCTAAATAATGGTAGAGTTCATCCTTTAACTTGAATCCAAAATATGCATTAAGATATCATAAAATGAATACATGTGCATACCTTGAGTTTTCCATTTTTCAATGAGAAGTATAGTGCCCGTGCTAACGCTACGACAGCAGTACACCCGCTTATCAATTAAATGATAAGATAAGTATGAATATAACACTTAATAATAAATAATCGCAGTGCCCGTATGCGAGTACAAAAATGAAGATATAACACTCAATAATATTTTTCGCTAAACGTTTTCCGTATGCTCTTAAGACTTGTTCACGTATGTATGTACGCCGACGTCGTCGGTCGCCGTTGCCGCACGTAAAAGCCTCGCGGCCTCGCCGAACGGCTGAACGGCTGGAGGTATGGCACCTCCGTCCCAGCGTTTGGGCGTTCTTTAGTTAGGAATTCCCGGGACCTGCGCAAGGAACACGGGAAAGGAAGGTATGGATTTAGTTTGTGTTTTTTAGAGGATTCTGTTGCAAGAATAGAACTCCCGTTTGACGCATGGGAGAGGAACCAATACGTGAGAAGATTAACAAGAGAAGAGAAGATGGTGTGTATGATAAGGGATTAAAGGGTTGTATATGTACCACATATTTGGAAGGAGAGCCAATCAAACAAGGAAATAAACAGGGTGGATCCGCATGCAAGGAAAACAGACTTGAATTTTTTACTATCCTGGCCTCGTGATCGTTTTTTCCCCCGAATATGACCCTCCTGGAGACTTTTTTACGGATCTAGCCCCATAGAGCCTAATTTCAGCACACGGAGAACGCTGATTTTTTTTCATTTTTATCCACGGAACCAATGGTGCAGAGTGCTACTTAATTTTTTCAATTTTTCTCGCGGAACCGGTACGCGGCGACTGTTTAATTTTTATCTTTTTTTCCCTACGGATCCAGCGGGCCACGAGCGCAGTTTATTTTTCCATATTTTCCCAAAATTATTCGGTGAACGGGCACCGCTTGAATTTTTTTTTATTTTTTCTTTCACGTTTGAATTTTTCTGCGGTTGCCGAGCATTTTTTTGCCAAAATTATCAAGCAGACGGGCACCGCTTGATTGTTTTTTTATTTTTCTGGAATTTTTTACTGTATTGGCATCATCGTTATAATTTTTTCTGAATCAACTCTCGCGACGATGAATTTGCGATTATAGCCTAAAACCGGAAAAATTCAGCGGAGCGTTTATCAGGCTCTCGCGATGATGCATTTGCGATTGTAGCCTCGAGACAGAAAAAAACAACGGAGAGGTGCTGGAATTTTTTTTTTCGCAGTTGAGAAGCATTGTAATTTTTTCCAGCGGCCGGGCAGAGCTTGGTTTTTATATTTTTTTGTGCCTGAAATTTCCCATCGTCCGCTGGATAATTTCAGACGTGGGAAAAAAATCCAACACCTCTTCGTTGAATTTTTTCGGCTCCAGGCTACAATTGCAAATTCATCGCAAATTGAGAACAATCTCTAATGAAAAATGATTCAAACAAAGTTGAAATCTAAATATTATATATATTTGAGTTTCGGAAGTATAAGGATTCTAATAAAATTAGTTTCATTAGCACCAGCTCGCTGACGCGCCACAGATGGGCCCGACTGAGGGCACCATTAGCACCAGCTCGCTGACGCGCACCCGCCAGTGGACTTGGTCGCCGCCGGCGATGGCCAAAGATGCCTCGCCACTGAGTGAACCCTGCGAGTGATGCTTTGCCACATAGCTTCAGAATGGGCTCTCCTCCGATCGCCGCCGAGGGCCGCGCGGGCTCTCCTCCGCTCGCCCCGGCCGCCGCATCGATCTCCTCCTCCGCGCCGGCCGGCCGCTGCCGCCATTGTCGTGTGCAATCTCCTAGCCACGCTGCCCGTCTCCGCCGAGCGCGGCCTAGCGTCACCGTTCGCGGGCGTGCGCCGCCGATCGCCGGGCGGGCTCTCCTATGATCACCGCCAGGGCCACGCGGGCTCTCCTCCGATCGCTGCCGAGGGCCGCGCGGGCTCTCCGCCGCTCGTCCCGACAGCTGCATCGATCTCCTCTTCCATGTGCCCTCGACGCCGCGTGGATCTCCTCCGCGCACCCCGGCCACCGCGTGCAATCTCCTGGTCGCGCTGCCCCGTCTCCCCATTTCCTTTTCCCAGCACGTATGTATCGGTCATTTCCTTTTCCAGAAAGTTTGTTTCTTTTTGTTGATTGTTTCCTTTTCCTTGATTTCCTTTTCCTAGCACGTATGTATCGGTTATTTCCTTTTCAAAACATTTGTTTCCTTTTCCTTGATTGTTTCCTTTTCAATAAAGATACTGGATGGAGGTGCGGGGAGGAGGTCTGTTGTGGGCCATAGGGATGATTAGACACACTAAACAATGGTCATCGGATGTGGATGAGTAAAGCTGAGGAAAGATCTGAGAGGTTAATTTTTGATATTTGAAACAAAAAGGACACCGATCCAAACAACCACTTTTGAACATGACCCAAAACAAACAGCTCCCCCTCACTGGCTGATACCACGCGGCGGGTTCACAATATAGATTTCGAAACAACTGCTCAAAATTCAAAATCCAAAAATCAAAAATATTGAGTCAATTCGCTTAAAAATCGAAGGGTTTCGAAATCAAACTTTTTAAAGGAAAAATTTTAAAAAGTCGATTTTCACCTATAATAGCTCGATATGGCTCGATAATCGACCAACCAAGTGAACTTTTTCAACGATCAATTTTTTGAGTGTTTTTCACACGATATTAATCGAAAATCAAGCGATATTAAGTGATTATTGCGATATTTATGTCGCATAAATTATTTTTGAATTTTTTGTTTTTTTAAAAAAATTAACCGGTTTATCGACTGGTAGTAGATACCGAACCGACTCGATATAGTCGATAATCGCGATATTCAAACAATTATCGACGATATTGCTAACCCTACCACGCGGGCCCACACACCCACACACATCTCCAGCTCTAGGTGCAGCGACTGGAAGCGGGGATGCTTTGTTTTTTTGTTTTTGTGGGGCGAATCCCATGTACATTCGGGTGTGTAGCATGAGTAAATAAGGTGCACAACATTTATAATTAGTGCGTAACAAATTTGTAAAATAATAGTGAAAACGTCGAGATAAGAAACTAAAAAAACTTCTCCCCAAAGTTGGCTAAAAACATAGGTATATAATTTAGCTGCATTCGAAAACTAGCGCATGAACCCTAAATGAATGAATTTACATCACTACAACATTGCAACATTGGGTACGGCTAATTTAGGGTCGATCTCACCAACAGTTCCATGCGCGCTTCATGTGAGCGCTCCATGTGGAGCTCCACTAGGCATTATCACATTGAGCAATGCTATCTCATCAGCTTGCAGTTAGACATGAGCAATTCCTTGCATGTCGTATTTGAGAAGTTCACACAACTTCAACTCAAAAATTTTAATTTTAAGAATTTTAATTAAAATTTTTTAGATCAACTATTTTCAACTAAAAAACAAATTTGAAAGTTTCAACTTGAAAATTTTCAAATTAGGAAGTTCGAAATCGGAAAGTTTCAAATTAAAAATTTTCAAACAACAAAGATTCAACTCGAAAAATTTCAAATTGAAATGTTTCAAATTAGGAAGTTCCAAATCAGAAAGTCTCAACTAGAAAATTTTCAGACTAGAAAGTTTCAACTCGAAAAATTTCAAATTAAAAGGTTTCAACTCCGAGAACATCAATTCAAAAACTTTTGGTTTGAAAAGTTTCGATTCAATAAATTTTTGGTTCGAAAAATTTCAACTTAAAATTCAAGTCAAAATTTTCGACTCCAAAAATTTCAAATAGGAAAGTTTCAACTCAAAAAATTTTAAATGGAAATTTTCAAATTAGAAAATTTCAACTCAGAAAGTTTCAACTCGAAAAAAATTCAAATCGAAAAGTTTCAACTTTGAAAGCTTTTAATTCAAAAACTTTTGACTTGACAAGCTTCTATTCAACAAACTTTCGGTTCAAAAATTTCGCTTAAAAAACTTCGAAAGTGGTTAAAAAATACTTATTTTTAAAAAACTTGATGAGAAAATTTGAAATACAAAAACTATTTGAGTTTGAGGGGAAGGGAATGTAGGAGGAAAAAGGAATGAAGGAGATGATGCCACTTGTAACAAGGAGAGGTTTTTGTAGGAGAAAAAAGTGAGGGAAGAAAGGAGATGATACCATTTGTCACAAGGAGTCCTCACCAAATCTTTGGTGAGAGTAATTCCCTCCAACATTTTGAAACAATAGTTAAAACATTTTACAACTTCTCCCAAAACAATTCAAGGCATTTGTCGACGATCGGGACCGCCGACCGCAAAGAAAGAGGGGGAAGGATCGTACGGAGGGCGAGGCCCAGAGCTTCGTTCGTCCGGGTGGCACCCTCGGCGGGCGCACTAAGCAGGGGAACCTGCGCAACCAAACAGGGGACACAAGGTTTATACTGGTTCGGGCCGAACCCCCTACTCCAGTTCGTGTGGTGGTGTTGTATTGCCTTTAGTGTAGATGGTTACACAGTGTTTACAAGAGCGAGCTCAGAGCCTTAGCGCAAGAATGCTCGTTGCTTAACTAGAAGAAATCCCCCCTTCCCCGGGGTTCCTGCCCCCCTTTATACGGTAGGAAGGGGCAGGTTACCTCGAGAGCTGGGGAAGGGCGAGGTGACCTATACTAAGAGCTTCGGTCCTTCGTCCTGTCGACGGGTCGCCGCTCGTCCTGCCTACGTTGGGCCGGTAGTCTCGTCGGTCAGGGCGGTTAGGTATTTCACCGGGAAACGGCGTACCTGCCTTCTGTGATCCTGACGAGTGTTGACGTTGCTGTCCATGACGTTGGTGCTGCCTCGGGAGGGAGCGTGTCTTCGTGACCGGTTGATGGGACTGGAAGCATGACTTCAGCAGCCATTAAGCCATCTTGGGAAGTGGCCACCTGCTCTCGTATAGTCACTTCGATTGACCCCATCCGTGGGGCACGTGGCTGTTGGCTGGCGGAGGTTTTGACACGCGGCCCTTGGCGGGGGTTGCCTTGACTTGATCGGAGTCAGGGGATCCCGACCCGCTGCGGAGGTCGGGAGCTCAGCTTGGTCGGAGTCGGGGGACCCCGTCCCGCTGCGGAGGTCGGGAGCTCAGCTTGGTCGGAGTCGGGGGACCCTGTCCCACTGCGGAGGTCGGGAGCTCGACCCGCCAGGTCGGGGAAGGGCTCGGAGAGGTCCGCCAGGTCGGGGAAGGGCTCGGAGAGGTCCTCCAGGTCGGGGAAGGGCTCGGAGAGGTCCGCCAGGTCGGGGAAGGGCTCGGAGAGGTCCGCCAGGTCGGGGAAGAGTGTCCCCGGTGGCCTCTTGGGACCTTTGGTCGGATCCCGACTGGTAACAGTCCGCTCGGTGCCCCGGGCCGGTAGATCGGAGACGTCTCTGCCTGGGGTTAGGAGCGATCCTCCGCACGGGGAGCGGATACATGTCAGGGGGACGCGCGCCAGGCTGTCCGATCCCCGACAACCAGCCCCCGAGGCTCAAGAAGCGGTCTGAGACACTAGGCGCTCTTGAGTCTGATGTCTTGTTCGAAGAGGGATTCCCCCATCGGGACACATACTTGGACTTTGCCGTTTTGTTTTCCCGGACGGGCCCAGGAAGCCCAGGGGCCTCGTGGACGGGGAAGTTGAAGGAATGGGGTCTGTCGGATGCGTGGAGGGACGCGCCCGTACGGGGGTTTTGAAAGGCCCCTGACATCTCGGCTTCTGTCCGCCGGCTACGAGCGCGCCTTTTGAGGTGATGGTGGCGCCGGTAGATGAGGCGTCTTTTAAAACCAGAGGGGTCTTACTCTTTAGGATTTCACTTCCCGTTTCTCGTGCCTTTGCCTTCTTCCTCCTTGTCCCTTTACGTTGACACCTTCTAGCCCCTGATTGCGACCCCGCTCTCCCCCTCCCTTTTGACCTTGACTCTATGGCGAAGTTTGGGAGGAGCACACTCACCGCAGAACGGATGAGGGAGATGGAGAAAGTGCCGCGACCTCGGGATGACGAGATCGTGAGCACGGAGCAGTACATGCTCTTTGGGCTGCGGACCCCGGAAAGTGACTTCTTGGCTGCGGTCATTGCGCAGTGCGAGGTCGAACTCGTGAACCTGGTGCCGAATTCCCTTCTTCTCCTTTTCGTTTTCGCACATCTTTGCGAGGGGTTCCTTGGCAGGCTCCCTACCCCCTCGCTTTTCTTCCGTTTTTACTCCCTATCCCGCACCGCGAAAGACCCCATCGTCGGGTGCCTCTATTTCTGGCTGCGGGCAGGACTCCCTTGCACCTTTCTCCAAATCCCGACCCGGGACTCGATCGGGCCGTGGGTGGAAAAATGGTTTTATTTGAAGAAGGGCGAGGGAGGTGGGCTTGCTTATAACGGCGCGCCATGGCCGAAGGAAGCGGAGACCCACGAGCCGCAGGACTCGGTGGACGACGAGTGGCCGCCTTCATCCGCACATGCGCCATGCGGGCAGCAAAGGCGAGCGGTCGTTTACGACTACTGCGGAATCGGGTGCTCCCTCTACCGAGGAGGTTGCACCCTTTCTTTGAGATCACCGGGAGGTGCGACGCCACCCGGGAAAGTCACGAGGGTAAGTGTTGTCCGATCTCAGATCCTTTCGGACCTTGGTCGGAGTTCCCTTATCTCCTGACGCTTTATTCCTGATCTCGCAGCACCGAGGTCGGCATGGGTCGCTTCGAGGATGCAGGAGATCTTCGGGAAGGCCGCCAACTCCTTCGACCTCGGCGGCAACGTCCCCAAGAACATCCTGGGGCGTGGCAGCGAGGTAAAAGCCTTTCACCTTGGTCCTTACTTTGGGCGCTCGAACTCGGATGCTTATTGTGGCGAGCTCGTGTAGGCAACCAAAGAGCTCTGGGGTACGGCCAAGCAGTTGCTACCGTTTACTGGCCTGATCAAAGGCAAGAGGGGGGCAAGAAGCTGGCCTTCGACGCCCCAAAGCAAATCGCCGAGAAGCCCCACGTCGAGTGGGGCGACCGGGACGTGGTGAGTTTAGACCCCCAGAGCTCAGGGGTACCCGGGTTCGAGCTTGATGCCGTCGGGCCACTTTTTTCTTTTTCTTCTTTTTGGTTCACCCGCTAACCCTCGCTTTCGTTCAGCAACAAGAGGCGGCTTCGGCCGCAAGAGCCCTGACGCAATGAGCGAACGGGTTCGGCGACAAGCTCCAGGAAGCCCTCCACGCTGCCGAGGAGCGGTCACGCCGTGCACGGCCCCATACATTTTTTCGTCATCCCACCCCATCGCGGCGTTCAAGGCGTCCGAGGGTACCGACCTTTCGTGGTCGAGGCGGCCGGGAGGAGGATTATGAGGATGATTACCGCCTCGTGCCCACGACCAAGAAGCGCGCGGATCTTTGCCCCGCCCCCGGAGAGGATGAAGCGCCGAGGAGGTTGGTTAAGCGCCACGACCAAGGACGTCGTGATTGGGGTCTTCTTTGCCGGAGCACCGTGGCGAAGGGGCCGCAATGAGGGTGGCGTCGTCGTTGCGCCCCGTGGGGCGTCCGAGTGGAGTCCTCGAAAGCGGAGAGCGAATCGCCCGCAGTGGGGGCGATAAGAAGGCGAGGTTGCCGCGCGTCCGTTCGGCGCGGTAAGTTCCCCCCCGTTTCTTAACTTCGTGGTGGTGGGGCCGACTGAGCATCTTTTGATAATTTGCCGCGTGCAGCTCATACACCGGGGCGGTCGTGGCACCGGTCCAACGTCCGACCCCGGTGCCTCCGACCGGGGCGCTTTCGGTTGTTGCGCCCGTGATCGAGGGCGGTGTTGCCGCCGTGCCCCGGGTGGAGCCGTCCACCTTCGGCGAGCCGAGGACCCTTTCCGCAATCGAGGGCGGCCAGGGGGCCGTCGAGCCACTCGCCGGCCCAGAGGGTCCAGCCGCCATTGCTGTGGCCGAAGTGGATCTCCCGGTCCCGAAGTGCCGCCGTCGCTACGGGCGGCGAGGCCGCCGGGATGTAACCGCGGCGTCGCCCGAAATTCCGATGGCGTTGTCGACTTGTCTTCGCTGGAGGACCGGTTAGTGGAGGTAAGATCGATCGTGGCGTCACCTCCTCCTTCCCTCCCTTTTCTTAGTGGTCATGGTGGGTTTTTCTTTGCCTTCGCAGGGTCTGCGGCTGGTTTCCCGGGGGTACAACATTGCGCGCGAACACGTGCTCGCCTTCCGGCCCTTATGCGGCGTCCTCGAAATCAATCAGAGGGACATCGCCGAGCTAGAAGCCACCGTGTCGCGCAGCCAAGAGGAAGTCTCGCGCCTAAAGGAGGCCCAGGCCCTCGAGCTTGCGCGGGCTGTCGAGGCCGAGCGGGCGTGGCCCAGGAGGTATACGCCATAGCGCTCTCCGAAGCCATCAAGGGGGAGCGGAGGAGGCGGAGAGACCCTTGCCCGGTCCGTCGAGGCGCAGGGGCGTCTTTGACGAGGACCGCGCGAGCACGTCGACGGAGATCCAGCGCCTCAAGCTCGAGATCTCCGGCCTTCGCTTCGAGGCAGTCGCACGGCGAGGGGGGCCCTCCTCCGAGCTCGAGGCCAAAGCGGCCGAGCTCGAGAAGACGGTCGCGGGGTTGAAGACGAGGGCCACTGGAGCAGAAACCAAGGTGGCTGAGGCTGAGGCCAGGAATGCTAGTCTTGGAGAGAAGCTGGCGCAAGTGGCTCGGGCCGGGAAAGACGCCTTGGCCCAGCTCCAAGGCGACCGCGACCGGATTGACAAGGCCGAATCCGAGGTCCTCGCACTGCGGCGGAGGGTTTTCGACCTTGAACGGAAAAAACTCGCCCGAGACATGTCTCTGTAAACTTTAAAGTTAGCGGATGGGTCCGGGGGCGAAAGATTCCCCCTTGTAAAGGTAAAACAACTTTATGCTAAGTTTTATAGAGTTGTGTTTCTTTGGAGGACTTAGCTTATTTGCCGGTCTGTGCCGCCACTGTGTACCTTGTACGGGCTATTTCTTGGAAGGGTCGAACAGTACTAGATACGTGGCGCGTGGCGAGCAAGTTCCCGCGGACCCTCGCAACGAGGCCTACCGCCTTTCGCCCGAATTACCCAGCTTAGGTTGACAGAGTTGTCTGATGCCCGATGTTGATTCAACCGAGGCCTCGCCCGAAATCACTCGGGCCCGGGCACGACTCGGGTTGACATGTCTTGATAATTTGGCTGCGGGGAATAAGTCGGCTTGTTGCGGCAAAGCGACTTATTGCAACCGAGATCATCCCTGGTGGTAGTCTTAGGGGTCGCGGCCTCCGGGTCTGGAAATGTCATCGGGCCCGGGGCGCTTCTTGAGGACGTTCACCGGTCGGTAACACAGGGGAATAGCCGGCTTACTCCGATAAGGATCGTTTTACTGCGGCCTCCGAGCCCGGGAATGCATCGGGCTCGGGATGTTGGCATCCCTGAGGCGAACCCGAAGAACGTGGTCCCCACCGAGGCCTCGCCTGGCAGTACTCAGGTTTGGGCACAACTCGGACTGGTCGGCCTGGGATAGCTCAGGCTGGACCAGATTTTAGGCCTTGGGTCGACTCGCGAGCTCGGGAATGCATCGAGCTGGCAAGACCCCTCGGAGGGCGGTTTAGAGATTCGAACACGCCACCCGCCCGGGAAAGGTCGGCAGAACGACAGAGTCATCCCGGTGGTGAATCCCAAGCTGCGACCTCCGAGCACGGGAAAAGTCATCAGGCTCGGGGCGCCCTCTGAGAACGTTCAATGGTTGGCAACACGGAGGGATGGCCGGCCTACCCCGATAATGATCGCCTTACCGTGGCCCCGATCCAGGAATGCCCGTGCCCGGTTGTTCATCCCCGAGGCGAACCTAGAAAGCGTGACCCGAGCCGCAAGAAAGAACACGCATGGGCGCCCGAGGCCGAGCCCGCCGCGTGGCCTTATGGTTGCCCTTATAGCCACACCGCGACATCGGGCCCGGGCGTTCTAAGAAGAAATTACTTTGGTTAAAAAAGGACGGACGAGGCGCCGCGTCAGGGCCTTTAAGATGGCGCGACTTTCGACCAGAAGGAATCGCAACTTAGGGTCGTGTGGAACACCAACCCTTCTACAAATCGAAAGAGATTAGCACGAAATCGGAAGAAAACTTTACTATGGCCACGAACACGGGCGGACGAGGATGGCAACACGAGAGCCTTGGGCATGCCCCGGCGCTAGAATCGAATCTGAGGCGAACACGGCAACAAAGAAAGAGGCACCTTAACTTAACGACGGCGAAAGAGGAGCGCTAGGCGTAGAACTTCGGAGCGGCCTACATTCCACGAGCTCGCGAGCTCCTCGCCATCGGGGACCGCCAGACGGTAAGCTCAGCGGCTTGTTGAGATGACTCGAAGGGGCCTCCCACACGGGGCGGCTTATTGGTGTGGGAGCGATCTTGGATCCGTCGTGGACCAGTCCCCGACGCGAAGCCCCAGGTCGAGACGGCTTGAGCACCATGTCTGCGGAGATCTTGCAGGTGTAGCGCGCGCCCGCGCAGGCCTTGCCGCACCTTACTTCTTCCGCCAAGGCAAGGTCGAGGGACCGCTCTTGCTCGAGGTCGACATGGTCGACCGAGCTCGTCCTAGTGGAATGGAGCGCGACCTCGGGTGGCAGGACAGCCTTGGCCCCGAAGACGAGCTGGAAAGGGCTTGTCCCCATTGCCGGTGGTCGAGTGCGGACGATGCACCAAAGGATCGCGGAGTTCATCCACCCATGCCCGGCCGCGGCGACCGAGCTCGTCGAAGACTCGCTTCTTGAGCCCTTGGATGAGCTGCCCATTGGCGCGCTCGGCCGCCCCGTTGCTCTGGGGGTGGCTCACCGAGGCATAGCAGACCTTGGTCCTCATATCTGTGCTGAACTCTTGGAACAGCTCGCTGGTGAACTGCGTTCCGTTGTCGGTGATGATCCTACAAGGGACTCCGTACCTTGTGACCACAAAGGAACGGAAGAACCTTACCGCGGCCTTGGCGGTGATAGTGGAGACCGGTTCTGCTTCGATCCATTTTGAAAAGGTGTCGATCGCCACAAATAGGAACTTCTTCCCCCCGACCGACCTCGGGAAGGGACCTAGAATGTCGAGGCCCCACGTTGAGAATGGCTAGGCGAGGGGAATGGTCTGCAGGGCGTAGGCCGGTTGCCTTATGACGAATACTAATAACAGGGGTACCCCAACGGCCCGAAGCGATGAGCCAGCGGCCTCAAGCACATCTCCAGCCCAACAGGCCGCGCCCGGCCCGCCACCGACCGAATCGCCTGCGAGACCACACAAGACATCCGCTCCCGACCGGCCAGGGGAAGCGACTCGGCCGGACGGCCCCGACCCCCTTGGCGGCGGGATCCCCGACTCGACCGAACCAAGGTGGCGGACGCGAGGGCAGCGTGTCGGGGCCCTCATCGACCTACCGCCACGTACCCCACGAACGAGGTCAATCGGAGTGACTATACAAGGGCAGGTGGCTCCTTCCCAAGAAGGTTTGGTGACTGCTGAAGTCAAAGCCTCGACCCATCAACCGGGCCACGTCTGATCGAGCGCCGCGCTCCTCCCGAGGTAGCACCAACGTCACGCACCGCAACGTCAGCATTCGTAAGGACAACAGAGGGCAAGTACGCTATTTCCCGGGGAATACCTAACCTCCCTGACCACCAAGGCAACCGACCCAGCATGGGCAAGACGTGTGGCGACTAGTCCACAGGACGAAGGACCGGAGCTCCTAGCATAGGTCGCCTCGCCCTTCCCCCGACTCTCGATGTAACCTGCCCCTTCCTTCTGTATAAAAGGAGGCAGGACTAACGATTCTACACGAACGAACACATGAGAACACGAGGAGACTAAGTCATTTAGCGCCCTCATCTGTAAAACATTGTGCAAAGCAATACAATACCGCCATCCGAACTGGAGTAGGGACTTTTCAGCCCGAACCAGTATACATCTTGGACTCTCGAGTCTAACCATTCAGGGAGTGGAACGAGCGACCCCTTAGACTTACAAATTTACTTGCCGGTGCTCGAAACGCCAACAGTTGGCGCGCCAGGTAGGGGGCTTCGCGCGTCTTCGTCACCATCTCCGGATTCCGTTTGTCTCCCTGATGGCATCCACCCACTGCGACGGCATGATCATGGCGGGGCGGATCCGCCGGCTCCTTGACTTCGCCGTCACCCGGCGGGAGGGCTCACGCTTCGTCCCAGCGCCTCCGAGGACAGCGCCCGGCGAGAGCGTGGCGTCCTCTCCGGCGACCGCTAAGCTCCGGCAGGGCGCCCTGCGATCCCCGGCCGGAACCCGAAGTGCTCCGCCACGTCTGGCGAAAACTCCGTGGGCGAGCGGTGACCATGTCACCCCGTAGGCTTCGCAACTTGTGGCGATGGTCGGCTACATGCCGGCCTCCATCCACGAGCTTTGGAAGACTCTTCCACCATGACTCGGCTTCGACACGGAGTACCACGCCGCGGCGGCACTCGCGAGTGCAACATGGCGAACACGATCGACTTAATCATAACCCCGCGATTCACGGGGTCCCCATCCCGCGCGACCGAGGCGCAGAGAGGAACACCTGCGATCATCTTCGAACGCGCTCAAGCCCGTCGTCGCGAACTCCGCCGACAACGTGAAGAGTCGGATAGGCAAAGGGTCGAGCTCGACCAACTCGAGCCAACACAGAGCGGGATGAGCCAGCGACTCAGCAGTGCCGGCGACGCGCACGGACGCGCTGTCGGGCACACCACAAGCCGGCGGAAGAATCGCGGTCCTCGGTTCTTCCCCATGCAAGCCAAAGCGTGGCGCGGCGCAATCTTTGCCGAGGCCTCCCGAGCCGACCGACCGGAGGCCAAGGCCACTATCAAAACCTCTGGGGAAATTTGGTAGAGCGCGCGGCCGTCGACACATGCACGCCTCCGGCTCCTATCGCTCGAGCCACCTCGGTCACGGGCCCGATCAAGACGGAGGCCGGTTGGGTCCGCACGAGCGCGCCGCATCATGAGCCACACCAGCCTCGCGCACCGGTCGCGCCAGCCCTCGGTGATGTTTCGACATTCGCGCCCGGCACCGGGCGCGAAGAAAGATGGCGGAGGAGGCCGCCCGCTCATGAATTGCGGCGGCGGACACCACCACCGCGGCCCGAGCCCCGCGGTCTGGATCATGGCGTTACGCGAGGATCCGCCAGCGGACTTCCTGCCGGTCTGAGCACCTACCAACATCGCCAAATACACCGGGCCACAAACCCGGTATGCGCTCTCAAGATTACCGGCTCGCATGCGGGCGGGAGGAGTAACGGATGACCTCTTCATCATCCAAGACCTTCCCATCTACCTCGCGGACTCGGCCGAGCACGCTCGATACTTGCCCGCCAAAACCATCGAGAACTGGACCGACTTGAAGACCCTCTTCGTCGGCAACTTCGAGGCACTTACAAGCGCCACGAAACTCCTGACTGAAGGTCGCAAGCGACGACCAGGAAACCCTCGGGACTACATCCGGCGGTTTTCCGCCCGGTTACAACGAGCTCCCGACATCTCCGCCGCCGATGTTGTGGGAGCATTCATCTGGCACCTCTGCAAGGCCTTGGTACACAAACTAGGTTGCCTCAAGCCCGGAACTACCAAGGAGCTCCTCGATATCGCCACCAACCACGTCTCGGCGAGGAGGTGTGGGAGCCATCTTTGAGGAGGAAAGGCCCAGCTAGAATCGGCGTCCACATCGGGTCCTTCCGGCCGCTCGGACAAGCAGGCGGCACGGAAGCAGATCCGCGAGACCCAAGTGGTCGCCACGTCGACCGCCATACCAAGCGGCGAGTGCGACCGACCGTCGTGCCCGACCACTTCGAGAAGTTGATGGACGGCCCGTGCCCAAACCACGTGTTCTCCGTCAAGCACAAGTACCGGGACTGCGAGGTCCTGAGGCGTTACCTCTCCAGCATCCCCACAACGCCGCGTGGCAAGGGGAAGAAGCCTGCTGCGACCCCGCGGCCCGCAGAGAAAAAGGCAGACAACGAGTTCCCTGAACCCGACGGCTTCCTCATGATCTTTGGAGGACCGGCCTGCTATGCCGACAAGCGTCGGCTCAAGCTCGCTTATCGCGAGGTCCACACCGTCGCGTCATGCGTCCCCCAATACCTCCATTGGTCAGAGCTCCCGATCACCTTTGATCGGACCGATCACCCCGACCACGTTCCACAGCCGGGGAGATACCCCCTGGTGGTCAGCCCCGTCGTGGGGAAGAACCGCCTCTCAAAGGTGCTGATGGACGGAGGCAGCGGCCTCAACATCCTCTACGTCGAGGCGGCTCGGCGCTATGGGGTCCCGCGCTCAACCCTCCGACCCGGCAAAGCGCCTTTCCATGACATCATTCTGGCGGCGAGCCCATCCACTCAGGCGGATCGACCGCCTGCTACCTTTGGGGCCGGAAACTTCCGCACCGAGACCCTCACTTTGAGGTCGTGGATTTCCGGTTCTTACCATGCCATCTGGGAAGGCCGTGTTACGCCAAGTTCATGGCGGTCCCGATTATGCCTACCTCAGTCAAGATGCCCGGACCCGTGAGTCATCACGTGGCATCGACCTTCGGCTGCCTACAATCTGCGAGCGTAGCGATTGTGAGCTCGCCTCGGCAGTCATCGCATCTGCCGAGCTCGACAAACTCCGGAGGGAAGCCTCTGAGTCCGTCCCTGAATCCAGCAAGTCAGGGGCGGGCTCCTTCAAATCCGTCGAGGACACGAAGGAGGTCGCGGTCGATCCCTGTGATCCGACCAAGACCGTGCGGGTCAGAGCCATGCTCCCCGCCAAATAGGAAAGCGCGCTCGTCGACTTCCTCGCACCAACAAAGACGTCTTCGCTGGAGGTCCTCCGACATGCGGGCATTCAAAGGAAGTCGCCGAGCACTCCTTAAGCATCCGACCGGGCTCAAAACCGGTCGCCAGCCTGCGCCCGCTTTGCGAGGAAAGGCGCGGGATCATAGGGAGAGATCGCCAAACTTACGGCTGCGGGGTTTATAAAGAGGTGCGCCACCCCGAGTGGCTAGCCAACCATGCTTGTAAAAAAGAAAAATGGGCAATGGAGGATGTCGTTGACTATACGAGTCTCAACAAAGCGTGTCCCAAGGACCCGTTTCCTTTGCCCCGCATCGACCAAGTCATCGACTCCACCGCAGGGTGCGAGTCCCTCTCTTTTCTGGATGCCTACTCGGGCTACCACCAGATTGCGCTAGAGGAGTCCGACCAGCTCGCGACTTCCTTCATTACTCCGTTCGGCTCATTCTGCTACGTTACAATGTCGTTCGGCCTAAAGAACGCGGGCGCTACATACCAGCGATGTATGCAAACGTGCTTCAATGACCAGATCGGCCGTAACGTTGAGGCGTATGTCGACGATATTGTCGTAAAGACCAAGAAGGCCGATGACCTTATCCCCGACCTGGAAGAGACCTTCGCGAACCTTCGACGATTCCGCATAAAGCTCAATCCCGAGAAATGCGTCTTCGGGGTCCCCAAAGGGAAGCTCCTTGGCTTCATTGTCTCCGAGTGAGGCATCGAGGCCAACCAGGAGAAGATATCGGCGATCGCAAGGATGGGCCCAATCAGCAACCTCAAAGCGGTCGGTGGCCGGATGCTCGGCGGCTTTGAGCCGTTCGTGTCTCGCCTCAAGCGCGGAATGCCACTCTGAGCTACTCAAGAGATCCGGCCGCAATTTGGACCGGAGGCTCGGAGGCCCTCACCCGCTTGAAGGCCTTCTGTCCTCGCCTCGATCTGGTCGCCCGGCACCAGTGAACGGCTGTTTCTCTACATCGCGCCACTACCCAAGTCGTCAGTAGCGGCCCTCGTGGTGGAGCGAAGGAAGAAGGCCGCGAACTCAAGGTACAACGGCGGTTTACTTCATTAGCGAGGTTCTTTTGAGTCCAAGACTCGGTACCACAGTGCGAAGCTACTCTCTGCGGTGCTCATTGCGAAGAGAAAGCTCGTCCACTACTTGATCGGCACACCATCAACGTGGTGACCACGTCCCGCTTCGGCGAGATCGTCGCAACCGCGACGCCTCGGAAGGATAGCCAAGTGGGCGCTCGAGCTCGGCCCGCCACGGCATCACATCGTCCTCGGACGGCGATCAAATCGCGAGCCCTAGCCGACTTCATCGCCGAGTGGACAAGCCTGTGCACCACGGTGATCGAAGACCCGAGCTTTGGACAATGTACTTCGATGGGTCTTACAACAAGAATGGCGCGGCGCGGAGTCGCTATCATCATCTCCCGCTCGGGAGCGAGCTTGATGCGCCATCGGCTGTTTTTCGACGCCACCAACAACGTCGCCGAGTACGAGGCCCTTGTCAGCGGTCTCGGATCGTTTGCCGACCTCGGTGCTCGCCGACTCTCGTCCACGGGACTCCAAGCTTGTCGTCGACCAGGTCATGAAGGCCGCGGGCCAGAGACGCGCCGTATGGCCGTCTTGTCGAGAAGTCGCGCGGGCTCGAAGAGCGGTTCAAGGGCTTCGAGCTTCACCATAGCTACCGACGCTACAATAGCGGCGCAGGCTACCTAGCCAATCGGCCTCCAGCAGAGCGGTCCCGCCGGATCTTCGTCTGCGACCTCTGCGACCTTCCATCGGTGGGCGGTGGCGGCGGTCCCCGACCTACCTAGCACGGTCGCCCGGCCGCTTGTGGCCGGGCGTGAACTTGGCTGGGTCGAGCCGCGGCGTGCTAGCGACCGAGTCCGACCGGAAAGCCCTTCATAGATCGTTTGTGGACGGGTCACTTCCCCGACCGACCGAGGCCCGCACCTCGCCCCGGGCAAAGTCTTTCGTCTGGTCGGCCTGACCTTTACAAAAGGAGCCCCTCCAGGGTCCTCCAAAAGTGCATCTGGTGACCAAGGAAACAAGCTGACGGGCGACATACACAAGCAGAATTTGCACCACGTCTGCGACCGATCTCTTGTGGGAAAGGCCTTTCGACAAGGTTTCTATTGGCCGACCGCCATGTCCGACGCCGAGCACATCGTGACGACCGCGAAGGATGCCAATTCTTTGCGAGCGGACACATCCGCCACCAGCCTTGCGACGATCCCCATCACGTGGCCTTTGCGGTTTGGGGACTCGATCGGTCGGACCTTTCAAGAAAGCGCCGGGGCTTTACTCATTTGCTCGTCGCGGTGGACAAGTTCACCAAATGGATAGAGGCCAAGCCGGTCGTGGCGTCACGTCGGCACAAGCGGCCATCTTCTTCCGCGACATAGTCTTTCGGTTCGGAGTCCCAAACTCCATCATCACCGACAACGGAACGCAGTTCACGGGGAAGGAGTTCCTCGAGTTCTGCGATGACTTCAACATCCGCGTCGATTGGGCAGCCGTGGCCCATCCGCGGACCAACGGCCAGGTCGAGCGCGCAAACGGCATGATCCTTCAAGGGCTCAAGCCGCGGATCTTCAGTCGGCTCAAGCACTTCGGGGGTCCTGGGTGACCGAGCTACCCTCCGTCCTCTGGAGTCTGCGGACCACGCCGACCCGGACGACCGGGTTCACACCGTTCTTCATGGTATACGGTGCTGAAGCCGTCTTGCCGACAGACCTGGAGTATGGCGCCCCAAGATTACAAGCCTTCGAGGAGGCTCGGGGGCTCGCCGCACAACAAGACGCCGTCGACCAGCTCGACGAGGCGCATGACGTGGCCGTCCTGCGATCGGCCAGGTATCAACAAGCTCTGCGACGTTATCACGGTGCCGTCGAGGGCTGGCTGATCGTTCGATCTTGGCGACACAGTCTGCGCCGGTCCAAACCAGAAGGATAAGCACAAGTCGTCGCCCCACAGGAAGGCCCTTCACCGTCGTGGAGATCCTCGGACCGCACCTTCGACTCAAGGGCGCCGCGGCGCATCCTTCCGAATGCTTGGAATATAGAAAAGTTAAGGTGATTCTATCCTAAACTCTTTTCCTCTTCCTGGCATGATCTTTACTTTTTACCCTTCCGAGCACACAGTCGCCATGCGACGACTCGGGCGCCTTCAGCGCCCGTTGGTCGCTCCGGTCGGTGCGCTATGCGGGTTGATGACCCAACCGACCACAAGGTCCTTCCCGGCGGTAACCCTTCGACCCAAGTGCTCTGACCTCGCCCGGCTATGGTTGCTAAGTAACACTTCGCGGAAGAAGGAAGTGCCCGAGCGGGTGACCTTTGGTCGGCGAGGAACACTCCTCCCCGCACGAACTCGGCTATCCCACGCGCTTATGAGGGTGCGTGACCCGACCGTCATGAGGTCCATCCCGGCGGTAACCCTCTCAACCCAAGTGTTACGGCCTCGCCCGGGCTATGGTTGCTAAGTAGCACTTCGCGGAAGAAGGAAGTGCCCAAGTGGAAAGATCCTTGGCGGTCTAGAACACTCTATCCTCACAAGTGCGGCGTAACACGCAGAGCCAAGTCTCCAATCCACCTCGCCCCTCCCAAAACGACCCAACCTATGCATAAGTGACCCTGCGGTCCTTAAGCCTATGGTCGATCGAACACTCACCTAAATACGAAAGAGGGCGAGGCGTTTTGGAACTTGATAAATTCAAGATTGTTTACATAGCAGTCTTTACAATCTAAAAAAGGATAAAACTAACTTTTTTTTATTCTTCCTGGTGGGCGACCGATGGCGAGACGGAGAGTTGGCTGTCTCTGGCTTCCTGGAGGGCAACCTGCGACGGGATGCGGCTGGCGATCTCCCGGGCGTGCGGCTCGACCAGGAGCTCAAACCTGTCGATCTCCTCGTCGGTCCGGTTCCCGGCTACGCCGCTGCTCACCACCGCGAGGTCGATGCCGTCGTAGTGCGAGACTGTGTTGACCAGCGCCGACGAAGCTCCAAGCGCAGCACCGACGACCACCGCCTCCTCTACAAAGTCTGGCACTCGGGCCTGCCCTGGCTCCAAGGATGCGGTCGCAGACTTCCCGATCGGCCTTGCGAAGGGCCTCCAGTTCGGCGCCCATCTCGCCCGACCGTCCTCGCAACCTTCAACGCCGCTGGCCTCGTCCCGCCACGATCGCCACGTCGCGAGCATCTGCCGCCGTTCTCTGCGCCTCCACGGCGACGCCGATTCTTCGCCTCTGCAGATGCGGCGTTTCGGATAAGTTCGCCTGTGGGTCGCACTCAGACTTAATTGAAGAATTGAGACACTTACCGGCCGCAGTTGGTCGGTTGCGGCTTCCTCCTTGAGCGCCTCATATGAAGTCCTCAGCTCAGCCAGGTCCTTCTGAGAAGTCGCCGCTCGGAACGAACTCGGTCGGCATCCCCCCGAGCCTGGTTTCGCCCGGCCCGCCACCGACTGAATCGCCTACGAGACCACACAAGACATCCGCTCCCGACCGGCCAGGGGAAGCGACTCGACCGAACAAAGGCCCCGACCCCTTGGCGGGGCGGGATCTCCCGACTCCGACCGAACCAAGGTGACGGACGCCGAGGGCCGCGTGTCGGGGCCCTCATCAGCCTACCGCCACGTACTCCGAACGAGGTCAATCGGAGGACTATACAAGGGTAGGTGGCTCCTTCCCAAGAAGGTTTGGTGGCTGCCAAGTCAAAGCCTCGACCCCATCAACGATCGCGTGCGATTTAACGCACGCGCTCCTCCGAGGCGGCGCCACGCCACGCACCGCAACGTCAGCATTCGTAAGGACCACAGAGGGCAAATACGCTATTTCTCGGGGAATACCTAACCTCCCTGACCACCAAGGCAACCGACCCAGCATGGGCAAGACGTGTGGCGACGGTCCACGGGACGAAGGACCGAGCTCCTAGCATAGGTCGCCTCGCCTTCCCCGACTCTCGATGTAACCTGCCCCTTCCTTCTGTATAAAAGGAGGCAGGACTAACGATTCTACACGGACGAACACATGAGAACACGAGGAGACTAAGTCATTTAGCGCCCTCATCTGTAAAACATTGTGCAAAGCAATACAATACCGCCATCCGAACTGGAGTAGGGACTTTTCAGCCCGAACCAGTATACATCTTGGACTCTCGAGTCTAACCATTCAGGGAGTGGAACGCGCGACCCCTTAGACTTACAAATTTACTTGCCGGTGCTCGAAACGCCGACACCTTACCTTCCGGGCGTGAAACTGACAGGACTGGCAAGAACGAACGATGCCCTGGGCATCTTCGAGCGCCGTTGGCCAGTAAAAACCCATCCTGAAGGCCTTCCCGACCATAGTCCTGAAAGAGGAGTGAGCGCCGCACAGGCCGGAGTGTATGTCGTTGAGCAGGTATTTACCTTCTTCTGGAGTGATGCATTTTGACAGAACGCCCAAAGCCCCCTGACGGTGGAGCTGCCCGCCGACGAGCCTGTACGAGCCCGCACGTCGCCGGAGCCTGCTCCTTTCAGCAGGAGTGGCGGGGAGCTCCCCTTGGTCGAGGAATTTGATGAATGGATCCATCCACGTCGGAACGTTTTCGAGGAAGGCCACCGGGTCTTCCTGGTCGGCGACGGACGGTGTGGCCAAGGTTTCAAGGATGACGTCCGGCGGGAGCTCGTCACCGAATGATCCAAGCCTGGACAGGAGATCGGCGGTGGAATTGTCTTTCCTTGGTACGTGCTGGATCCTCAGGTTCCGGAACCATCTATCCATCTTGCGTACCTCGGCGAGGTATTTGGCCATCAGAGGCTCCGAACACTGGTAGACTTTGTTGTACTGATTGACGACGAGCTGGGAGTCTCCTTTCACGATTAGGCGGCGGATGCCCAGGGACTTGCAGGCTCGGAGGCCGGCCAAGAGGGCCTCGTATTCCGCCGCGTTATTGGTAGCGGGAAAGCCGAAGCGGACCACATATCGCAAGTGGTCACCTTGAGGGGTGATGAGGAGAACGCCACCCCCTGAGCGCTCAAAGGATCTTGATCCGTCGAAGCACATAGTCCATGGGTCCTCGGCTTCGACCTCGGGCTTGGGGGCAGGCTCCGCCGTCCGCTCGGCCACGAAGTCTGCCAGCGCCTGTGATTTGATGGCGGTGCGGGCCGTGAGGCGGAGGTCGAACTCGGCCAGCTCCATGGCCTATTTGGCGACGCGACCTCTGAGGATTTCCCCGAGCGGGAGGCCGCTCGGGACGACCACCACATGTGCTTGGAAGTAGTGTCGGAGCTTCCGCGAGGCCATGAAGAGTGCGTAGAGGAGTTTCTGGACCTGGGGATAGCGCTCCTTCGGCCCATGGAGTACTTCGCTAACATAGTAGATCGGGTCTTTGCCGCCCTACCTGTTCGGCCACTAGGACCGCTACCGACGGCACTGGTCGCGGCGCGAGGTAAAGTAGCAAGACACCTCTCCTGTTGTGGAGTTGTCGGCAGGGGAGGGCGAGAGGTGCGTCTTGAGCTCGTCGAAGACCGCCGGGCCGAGGTCCTCGAAACCCTTATGACTACGCAGATCTTAAAGAAAGGCGCCGCGCTCGCCGAGCCGGAAATGAAGCGGTGAGAGGCGACGATGCGACCGGTGAGGCTCGCACTTGTTTTATCGAGGTCGGAGCGGTCATCCGCTCGATCGCCTCGATCTTCTCGGGTTGGGCCCACGCCCGTCCCGATCATGTAGCCGAGTACTTTTCCGAGGCCGTGCGAAGACGCATTTTTGGGGTTGAGCTTGATGCGAACCTGTTCGGGTTGGCGAAGGTCTCGGCCGTTGTTGGCGTGGTTAGCCTTAGAGGGCTCTTGGCGATGATGTCGTCGGCGTACACCTCGAGGTTCCGCCGACCTGGTCGAAGGCTTTGGCCATTAACACTGGAACGTGGCACCCGCGTTGCGGAGGCCGAACGACATGGTCGTGTAGCGAATGTTCCAAGCGGCGTGATGAAGGCGGTCTCTTCGTCTTCCGCGCGAGCTTGATCCGATGGTACCGGAGTAGGCGTCGAAAACTCAACATCTCGGCGTTGGCGGTGGAGTCCACAATCTGTCTATGCGGGGCGGGAAGTTATCTTTGGGGCATGCGGCGTTCAAGCCCTTGTGGTCGACACACATTCGCCACTTCCCGCCCTTCTTCATGCGATCACGGGGTTGGCGGCCATTCGGAGTAGTTGACCTCGCGAATGAAGCCGACCTTAAGGAGCTTGTCGAGTACTCACGATTATCGCGCCTTCTCGGAAGAGAAGCGCGAGCTTCGGCGCGCGGGTCCGCAGCCGGGCTTTGTTTGCGGTTGTGCTCGATCACCTCCGTGGGACCGGGCATGTCCGCGGTTCCCATGCGAAAATGGTTTTGTTATCTCGGAGGAAGGTGACGAGCTCGTCTTCCTATTTGGGATCGAGTGGGCGTAAATCTGACGCATTTGCCCGTGCCCCCTCCTCAAGCCGCACGGCCTTGGTCGGGCCGTTTATCGGATAGCCGCCTTCCGGCGGGCGTCCTTCGGGGTGATCTCGGGGCCGGTGGGGTAGTATGCGGCCGTGTCGAGCCTTTTCTCGCACCGTCTGCGCCGCCTTAAGGTCGCCGCGGACCGTTATGGCGCCATCGGGCCACGGGAGGTTTATACACCGATGCCCGTAGTGATTCGCGACCATGAACTTGACCAGAGGCGGGCGCGGAGGATGGCGTTGTAGGGAGATCGCCGTCCACGACTTCAAAGGTGATCGGCTCGGTGCGAAATTTACTGAGTCGCCGAAGGTGACGGGAGGACCACTTGCCCCAAGGGGTGGTCGAGCTCCCGACGCGATGCCAAGAAGGGATCGCTATGTTCTTGATTTTCGACCGGGTATTTACATCCGGTCAAAGCGCCGCTAGGAGCGAGTTGAGGAACTACCCCGTCGACCATGACCCGCCAACGACGGCGTTGCTTATGGTCGAGGCGACGACGGCAGCAGATTTGAAGTCTCGAGACATCCCGGGCGTCGTCCCGAAAAGGTGATGGGGGCGACGCCCATCTGCGAGGATGGTCGTGAGCTTCCGGCGATGGCTTGATAGACGGCGCGCGGCGATCCTTCACCGCCGAGATCGATATGCGAGGAACCACCGAAGATCATGTCCACACGGCGGTCGCCTGTTGGAATTCAGTCGTCAGGCCCGCTTGAGCTCGACCGTCGATTCCTCCTGGCCGTTCATCGCCTTTTTGTAGCGTGGGCATTTCCCCAGTCCCCCTATAAAAGGCGTCCAGCTTGAATAGCCATGTCCTGCAGCCCCGCAGGTCATGGCCGTGGATCTTGTGGAACAGGCAAAACTTGTTGGCGTCGGCCGGCCGTTCTCGTTGCTCCAAGCTCGGATGTTCGCGTGGAGGGTCCCGACCTTGCCCTGTTGGGGCGGCGCGGCGCTGTTGCGATCGCGACGAACGTTCTGAGGCCGGGGCCCGCGGTCGGGCGGCGCGCTCGCCTTCACGCTTGTCGTCGACCGTGGCGACTAGGCGGAGCTGGCCGCCCTCGACGCCGCGGTCTTTTCCTCGCCTTTTGTCGCGCGGGCCCGGGTCTCCTTCCTTAGCGCCGGATGGCCTCGTTTCGCCGAAGGCGAGGCCGAGCTTGCCCCGGTCATAGTCATGCTTCCGTGAACAACATCATCCGCGTCCGCGCATGCTTCGATCATGCGAAATAGTTTGTCGACGGTGAGCCTTGTGGCAATCTCGAGGTCCTCCGTAAGGCGTCTGTCTCGGACGCCAAACTTGAAAGCCTTGATGACGGTTTCGTCAGAAACATTGGGGATCGAGTTTCGCGCGCGGGTGAACCGGCGCATGAAGTCCCGCAGATGTTCCCCCTTTCCCTAGATAACACGGTCCAGGTCCCTCTCCCGCCCAGGCCGTTCGTAGCAACTCTGGAAGTTGGAGTGGAGAGCACTCCTCAGCTGGCGCCACGACCGAAGGTGCTTGGACGCTGGTTGAAGAGCCAGCTGCGGGCGGCGCCGTCTAGAACGGTGGGGAGGTAGTTGGCCATCACGGCCTCGTCCCCTCCGGCCGCCAGGATGGCGGTGGAATAGATGGAGAGGAATTCCGCGGGATTCTTGGTCTCGTCGAACCGCTCCATCATTGCTAGCCTAAATCGGGCGGCAAGCGTGCGACGGAGATCGCCGAGAGTCGCCGGGCACCGTAGGTCGGAAGGTCACCGCCGTTGCTAGCGTCGGAGTCGTCACCAGCCGACAAGGAGAACTCGAGCCGGCGGCGCACCCCGCGTCGACCGTGATGGTCGACGGGAGCATCGTTGCGGTGGCGTCAAGCGATTCTGGATCTTCGTCGCCCGAGTTGGACGTCCGGAGAGGACTTACGGAAGTACCGTTGTCGGCGAGCATCGTTATTACGCCCGGGCGACGGCGAAGCCACGCGCGCGCCCTTCTGTCGCCGGGCGGCGTGAAGATGGCGTTAAGTGCGAGCCCGGCGAGGGATCTGCCGGTGAAGCGGCCGGTGATCATGTGACGAGGCCACCGCGTCACGGGCGAGACTCGAGCCAGAGAGCTTGCTTGCCGCCGGGTGTGACACCGCTCGGTCGCCTTGTTGAGCTCTTCGGCCGAGGACCGTCGGAAGAGGGCCGGCGGCCCGAGGGGACAACCATGACCGGCGATGGCGCAGCGTTCTTAGGCGGGTTCGTGCGGACGGGGAGGGCCGAACCGGCCAGACTGGGAGCTGGTCGTACCACGCCCCTCTCGCCGAATGGCGACGATGGCTTGGTCGATGGCGACCTGGGCGAGCCGATGCACCTCCCGAGGGGTTTTCGAGCCACCGTCGTCCGCCCCAGGGGTTGCCTCACGTCCGTCGGCCGCGAAGGCATGGCGTTCGCGAAGCGATGGATGGCGAGCATGGATGTGGAGCCTTGGCACTCGGGGACAGCGTCCGAGCCCAAGCTCGCCGTTCGTGACATGCTGGTAGTGGAGCTGGAGGTGTTGAGCTGGCCAAGATGACGAACTTAGGTCGAACGAAACTTCGGGCCCCACGGTGGGCGCCAGCTGTCGATGATCGGGACCGCCGACCGTAAAGAAAGAGGGGGAAGGATCGTACGGAGGGCGAGGCCCAGAGCTTCGTTCGTCCGGGTGGCACCCTCGGCGGGCACACTAAGCAGGGGAACCTACGTAACCAAACAGGGGACACAAGGTTTATACTGGTTCGGGCCGAACCTCCTACTCCAGTTCGTGTGGTGGTGTTGTATTGCCTTTAGTGTAGATGGTTACACAGTGTTTACAAGAGTGAGCTCAGAGCCTTAGCGCAAGAATGCTCGTTGCTTAACTAGAAGAAATCCCCCCTTCCCCGGGGATCCTGCCCCCCTTTATACGGTAGGAAGGGGCAGGTTACCTCGAGAGCTAGGGAAGGGCGAGGTGACCTATACTAAGAGCTTCGGTCCTTCGTCCTATCGACGGATCGCCGCTCGTCCTACCCACACTGGGCCGGTAGTCTCGTCGGTCAGGGCGGTTAGGTATTTCACTGGGAAACGGCGTACCTGCCTTTTGTGATCCTGACGAGTGTTGACGTTGCTGTCCATGACGTTGGTGCTACCTCGGGAGGGAGCGTGTCTTCGTGACCGGTCGATGGGACTGGAAGCATGACTTCAGCAGCCATTAAGCCAACTTGGGAAGTGGCCACCTGCTCTCGTATAGTCACTTCGATTGACCCCATCCGTGGGGCACGTGGCTGTTGGCTGGCGGAGGTTTTGACACGCGGCCCTTGGCGGGGGTTGCCTTGAATTGATCGGAGTCAGGGGATCCCGACCCGCTGCGGAGGTCGGGAGCTCAGCTTGGTCGGAGTCGGGGGACCCCGTCCCGCTGCGGAGGTCGGGAGCCCGACCCGCCAGGTCGGGGAAGGGCTCGAAGAGGTCCGCCAGGTCGGGGAAGAGCTCGGAGAGGTCCGCCAGGTCGGGGAAGGGCTCGGAGAGGTCCGCCAGGTCGGGGAAGAGTGTCCCCGGTGGCCTCTTGGGACCTTTGGTCGGATCCCGACTGGTAACAGTCCGCTCGGTGCCCCAGGCCGGTAGATCGGAGACGTCTCGCTCGAGTTAGGAACGATCCCGAGCACAGAGGGGAGCGGATCGTGTCGGGGGCCGCGTCAGTCTCCGATCCAGACAAAGATTGTTTGCAACAAATTAGATAATACATAGTGCTCAACAAACACATTTATAATGTTGTAACTCCACAACTTTTGAAAATACTAGTTGCAACATTTTGCAACCAAGAATACAAGTGGAAACAAATCTACAATAGCTGAAAATATGCTACAACACCCCAGGACATATCCTGCAACAATTAGAGAACAATTAGCTAAGCTTGTGCCGGAAGAAAGGAGGTGAACACTGACATCACAATCTCATGCCGGCCAACCTAGATCAAAAAGGGGGCAAGGCCGACCTGGCACCGATGCCTTATCGTCCCCCTAGCTGTGTTGTCCTCCACTCTTCATCAACCAAACTCCTACCTCGGCATCGCTAGATCCAACGAGTTTCATTCGCCATACCACAAATTCAATGAGATCCATCCACCCTTGGATAGGGATACCTCCACACGATGATCTATCCTTACCCAATGGTCTAGAGAGGGGGTTGAGGGTAGAGGATGGAGTATGGCTAAGGTGGTGTCTGCCTTCAGGCGCTAGTGACCAACAAGCCACCTGAGAGGGAGAAGAAATGGACGATGTTGCGTAGAATGGAGATGGGAGTGGCTTGGATCTGTGAGCTGTGAGCGAGGTCTCTGATATTTTGTATTTGGCTTCTGATGTGTGTTGGGAGTCTGGATTGGTGTTTTGAGTTGGTTGCAGTGAGCTGAATAAAAATGTACACAGAGAACTAGGTGGCTGAAAAGTTCGATGCTTTTAGTAGCATCATGCGCATGTCTCGTATCACTACCGTTGTTTTTTTTCTGGTCTAATCTTTCTTGCAAACGGTAGTTATTATGATATAATTGTCTTTGATACCTAACTTTACTTTCTATAATTGAAATATAATTATAATTTGTTGTATAATTCTAATATCTACTTCCTCCGTCCAAATTTATGAAACGTATTTTCACAAAGCATATAGACCAAGGAGATATTGAAAATTACTATACTACTGAAATTATTATCTCTAAGCACTTTATTCCATGTATGCATGTAGAGAATATAAGTAATTCTAAATATTTATTGGAGGCATAAAGAGAATGTCATGCTAATTTTTGTATTGGAATATAAAATACCCTATATATTTATAGATCATTTAAAAAATACTTTAACTTGGATGGAGGAAGTATACATGATTAGTCTGCATCTTCGTAATCTGACCATACCAAAATTAGTAATGGAGATAATTTTTTTTTTCATTAATGTGAGAATTTCTAGGTTATTTTAGGATTATTGTCGGATTTTTGTTGCCTTAGAATGAAGATGTCTTGAATATCACAGTTATTTTTACTCATATAAATTTGGTTTCTATTGGAAGGAAACAAGGTGTAGTCAACATTCCCACCAAAATCAAGATAGATAGATGGCCATTCCAATAATGTTCTTGGAGCAGCAAACGAGCACAATGTTAGTTTCTTCTTGGCAAAAACTCGAAATTAACAACTCGCTGATTCCTTGATTGATCGATCCCCATCTTCTAGACATCAAAAAGCACCTAGAAGACTAAAAACCTAACAACACACCCAAAAATCACGAGAAGTGATCCCAAAAACAATCTGATCACCCAAGCAAAAAACAGAGATCAGAAACGAACCAAGCAACAACGCCACTACCGCTGTACAGTTTGTTTTCGTTGCAATCTCAGAGTGCCACGCCAGCGCCAGCACCGGCGATTGGTCACCGGAGCAGGTCAGAGCGCGACCGCGAGAGCTCCCTGCGGAGCCGGTGCGAGAAGAGCCTGCACGCATCCATGCTCAGGTCCACCGCCGCCGCCAGCGCCACGAACGCCGCCGCGTCCTCCGCGCACCCCACGTGCGCCACGCCCACCTCCACCGTCGGCCTGCTGCACCGACCTTCACCCTGCACCGCCGCAGACATCACGAACCCGCGGTAGCTCCCGAACGGCCACAGCCCGTACCCGAAGTCGCCGCTGCCGCGCGGGCTGCACCCGGGGGACCCGCTCCGGCCGAAGGGCTGCGCCGCCGTCAGGTCGATGGCGAAGCGCCCGCCCTTGGAGGCCGGGATGCTGGACTCCGCCACGGAGACGCCAACGCCCATGCCGGTGGGGTCCGGGAGGAGGAGCTCGAACCGGTACCCGAGGCTGTCGCCCGCCGCGCCGGCGCCGCGCTCGCGCCAGCACTCGAGGCGGCCCCAGGGCTTCCACGTGCCGTCGCCGGGCCGGAGCACCAGCCACGCACCCGGGTTGGAGCTGCTCACCCGGTCCGACCCGGGCGACGCCACGAACGGCGTGACCATCGAGGCCAGCGCCACCGGCGACCCCGACAGGTCGTGCACCGTCACGGACCACCCCTTCCGCTCCTTCCCCGCCCTATCGCGGTCCGACCCGAACGCCGTCAGCCAGTTGCGCCCGCCACTCCCCGGCTCCGACTGCATTGATCTGCATCATTAAAAAATCCACGATTTTGGTCAGGCTGATGCCGCATTTGATTGATTTGGGACGATACCACATTGAATTGGTTGCCACGAAGACGAGGAGGGATGGGAAGAACTTACCGGGAGCGGAGGTCGCTGTTGCTGCGGCAGGAGAACTTGCAGGTGAACATGGGCTGCTTCATGCTGCCCTGCACCTGGAGCACCTGCGGGCTGCACTCGGGCTCGCCGTCGAACTCGAACACGAAGCGCGGGTCAGGCTCGGCGCGGACGGTGAGGTTGAGCTGCGCGGCGGCGGCGGCCGCGACGGAGGACGCCTTGCGGCCGCGCCTGCCGATGGAGATCCAGCCGCTGTGGAACACGACGGGCTTTCCCGCCGTGCCCTTGAGGTCGAGCGGGATGACCACTTTCCCGAGCAGCCGTCCCGAGTTGACGCCGCACGTGGTGCCCCGGCGGCCGGCGTACACCGCCACCTTCAGCCTCGCGGAGCGGGGGCCGAACAGCGAGGGCTTCGCGGTGACTCGGTCCAGGTCGGCCTTGGACAGGTGAAACGCCGCGGCGAGGGCGCCTGAAGCCGCCGGCACGGCCCCCTGCTCGTCCGACGGTAGCAGCGGCGCTGCGGCAGTCTGGTACGGCAGCTTGTTCAGCCGGATCCTGCAGTAGCAGGGCGAGGTGGATGGGTGCACGCCGGCGCCGGCGCCGGCGGGGCGGGGCGCGACCGGCATTTTGAGCGCGAGGTTGCCTACCAGCACCCGCACGAACGGGCACGGGTCCATCGCCTCCCTGCTTCCACTTCCACGGCCGCCTCCTTCCCCTCCTCCGGCTTGGCTTGGGCTGATGGGCTCTCCCTCCCTCCTCTCTCTCTCTCTCTCTCTCTCTGCTGTTTTGCGATGGGGGAAGGTGTGGTAATGAGGGATCATAGGGTATAAGACTTGCGCCTTGGGCGTGGCCAGCCTGGATCCCCGTTAGATGTGGCCTTCCCTCCTATTCCACCCCAGCCAGATCCCACACTACCTTTCTTAACCCCACTTACACGTGGGGCTGCATTTAGTAGTTGGATCGCACATCCACCTGTCAGTGACACATGGGTACAAACCCTTTCGGTGGCTCTGGATAAGCAGGGTGTGTCGGGAAGCGCGCGGGGAGGCGTGAGACGCGAGCTGCAGCCGCACCGGATCTGGACGGCTCCCCTGCGCTGCGCTTTTGCGGTGGGGCCACCCTGTGGCCAACTTTCCCGACGGTATTCACTAGCTCCTGATGTTACCGCGCCCATCTGGGTTTTTACTTCACGGCGACGACAAGAGATTTTTACCTTTACGAACCACAAGGGCACAAGGGAAGAGGTGAAAAAAAGGCGAGATCTTCTCGTGCCGTTGCTTGTACGGAGGAAAAGGAAAACAGGCGGGAAGCCACAGTTTGGGCTCCCATCGGTGTCGGTGAACCTGGGTGATGATTGATGATTGCGAAGCAATTCTTTTTCCGGCGCCTTACTCAATTTTTTTAAGTGCAGTTTTCTCCCTGGTAAAATTATAATTCTAATCTATTTTCGACTTTGATAGACACCTACTGAACTCCCATGCAAGGGAAGATGGACCTGCCGTATTCTTACAATACGGTAGATGCACTTACCACGGTTGAGACCGTAGTATAAGATATATATCATCTTTCGGTCCTTCACAGTCGAGAAGGAATTGGATTTAAAATTTCATTAGTATGGACTCCAAGTTACAGAAAGGATTGGGTCAAGGCAAAGAACGGCAGATTCGGGCCAACCCACGGTCGCACTGTCACTGTCCGCGCGCGAGGAGTTCGGTCGGGTGCAGGGAAAATCCGTTAGTTCTGTAACGGTCGTAGGTATATCCATTGGATAAATATAGCAGAAACTAGTCCCTGCACTCCCGGGAGTGACGGGAAAATAACTGTCACTTAAAAGCTGGCAGCAGCGGTAGAAAGTAACTTACGTGGTAAGTTTATTAGCCTAGCAGAAAAATGTTTGTGCTACCCCTATACGTACAGGGCAGAATCGAGCTTACGAGAATGGTTTTTTCTTGACTAGGGAGTACGAGTAGAGTATAAATTCGCTAAGGAATCTTAAACCAGAAGAGACTGTGATTTTACCTTTAAAAAGAATTGTATAGATACTCCCCTTAAAAAAAAAAAAGAGAAAGGTAACAGCAGTAGGACAGCACACACAGGCCTAATAATTAGAGGTGAGTGTCGAGCGTGCCGAACCCAACAGCCGTCGTACTGTGCTAGTCTGACTCATCTTCGGCGAGCATAGGCATGGTTTATTTGTGTTTTGTGCTTGCTTCATACCGTATCGGCTCAGGTCAGGCCTATTTGCATTATTGCGATGAGAGGAAAGGTGTCGGAGATATATGAAGTTGAGGTAGCGGGCATAAATATTATGAAAAAAGAACTAAAATTTATTTATTCTTAAACAGTTATAGAGAGCGAAGGGGATGTATTGAACACAGGTGAGAGAGAAGGCAAAGGGTAAGAAAGAGAGTGAGAAAGACAAGCGAGATAGATTGAGAGAGACAGGCGAGAGAGGGAAAGATTGAGAGAGACGGGTGAGAGAGCTGATAGAGATTGAGAGAGACAGGCGAGAGAGGGAAAGATTGAGAGATACGGGTGAGAGGGAGCTGATAGAGATTGAGAGAGACGGGTGAGAGAGAATTGATAGAGATTGAGAGAGACGGGCAAGAGAGAGCAGCTTCTCGCACAGTCTCTCAATCTCTCTTTCACCTCTTGCCCGTCTCTCTCAGGTGTTGACGGCGGGGGTGATGTTCATGTTGCTGAGTACGTCCATGGCACTCATCCTCTGTGGGTCGGTGACCTTCGTGCTGGGCTTCTTTCTCATACCCTGGGTCATCGGCTCGCCTGCATGTTCCTCTTTATCGACTTCATCATCAACCTCTTCGAGATCGGAAGGGCTTCCTCTGGCTCGCCATCGCGTGTTTGTCCTCGCCGAAGAAGGCCTCCACATATACATGATTCGACAGAGGGGCCGAGTCATGGGCGAATGCCCACGTCGGGAGGTGGCGGAGGCCCGAGGCTGTGCGGTCACAGTGGGGTGGAGTAGAGGCGACGGAGGCACCGAGGCGAGACCGCGAGGTGGTACGGCGGGGTGGAGCGGAGGTGCGGCCACGGTAGATGTGGCGCAACGGGGAGTGACAGCGTCAACAGGTAAACCCCCTCTTCTCCCCCACGTCCCAGTGCCCCGCCTCCTTGCCGCGGGCCCACGACAGAGCCACTGTGCAACGGCATGGTCCGTGCCCGACCTTGCCTGTGTGCCTCCGTCGTGCCATACCGGGCTGTGCCGCCCATCGTACCCCGTTCTCGGGGCAAGCACAGCCCGTGCTACAATACCGTGCGGGCATAGCTCGACTTACTTCGTGCCAGACCGAACTTTAGACTGGACCGTGTCTATCGTGCCTCAGGTTAGTCCAAAAAAGTCCAGTTCGAGTGCCCACCTCATGCAACAATGGGGACTTGTTCGCTGTAGCTTAAAAAACACAGAGACGGATTGACAATTCAACTTTAGAAAAATGCAAAAACCAAAAAAAAAATAAAAAAAGAGGGAAATGCGAGCGGCTGGGAACCGGCTGGTGGTTGCAGCAGTTGAGTGCGCAGCTGAGCGGTACGATGCTTGTACAATGTACATAAAATACAGGGCACATATCAGGTTGAAACTACACTTATCGAGTAAATTTCGTAAAAACTATATGTATACATTTTAATTTTTTTAGAAAAATTACTATAGATAGGAAAGGTGATCTTCTATTATCATATAAAATTAGAAAATCAAACTCAATTGCATTTAAAAGATATGAAATTAACAAGCAGCTAGATAAACAGAGCTGAATAGTGAAAGTCATTATTTAGACTAAATTTGTATTTTTCATATCTTTCAAATACGATTAATTTTAATCTTCAAATTTTACAGAGTTGATAAACTCACCTTCCTTACGTATATAATTTTTTTTAAAATTTTAAAAACTCGTACATATAATTTTTACAAAATTTACACGATAAAATTAATTTCCACCTGATATGTGCCCCACGTACACATATCGATCTTGTCTGTTACTATCGCCATTAATTTATTGTTTCACGACGGGCTTAGCTTACTAAGAATCAATTTTTTCTCTAGGCTATTTTGTCTTAATTTTTTTTCAAGTTTGATTCTCGTTTAAATGAGACTATAAATTTAGTCTCTTCTCAGCCATAGCAAGCATATAATATGCTCCTCAAATACATCAAGTGGACCTATCATACTCTTATATTGTAGTAAATGACACGCGTGGTCTTATAATCCTTTCATGCTTGAAAATGACAGGCGTGTCTTATAATCCTTCCCTACTTGAAAAGAAGGTTATATTTACAATTTTATTTGAATAGACCAAAGTTGCCAAGAAATTCGGAAAAAAAGAAGTAAAGAAGTCGCCCACTGCACGGGACAATGGTGTCGCTGAATGACCGGTGGGCTCACAGACTACGGGGCCCACTTGGAAGCGAGCAAGGCTGTGTGGAAGCGATTTTTGTCGGAGTGAGAGTCCAGCTGGGAACAGGCTGTCGCGGGCGTGGCCTTCCTTGTTGACATCAATTTCAAATTCGATGCCGCTCTTAACAAAGTGTGCTAGTGCTACTCCTCCATAATCTCTCATAAATAAGGTTAGAAAAAACGGAAAGTGGGCCCCTTGTCTCAGGTGGACTGATGAGGTTGGCCCGTGCTGCTGGGCGAGAACCCAGCTCGTGCCGCGCTACAGTATGTTAGTGTACTGTAGTAAGATAGTTTATACTTGTACAGCTACAGTATCTACTAGCCGAACTAGAATTTTTTCGTTAGGGATATACACTTCATACGTACAACTATGTAGTCCCAAGGTTTCAAAAATCTCAAACCACTAAAATCAGAAACAACTCAATAAATAAATTTGATACATTAAAGAGACGATCCTATACAACTTTTCAAAATTTTGGAGATGGTACTACCCATGAGAGTAGGTGGAGTATATATCTCTCTCAACCTCTGTGTGCTAGCTCCTGATTACGTACGCACGTGACGTTTAATGCTCTGTACGTAGGAGTATAGACGTTCTATAAGTCAGATTAGATGGCTGGGTTTGGTTGGGGCTTCCTACGAAGGTTTCAAATTTCATTTTTAGACTATATCGCAATCAAAATCCGAAATTTCGGTGAAATCAAAATTCAAGTCCCGTCCAAAAAACTTGAAATCCGGTCAAAATTTCAGAAATTTCAACATAATTAACCGAAATTTCGGCCATTTTCAAACCCTAACAAATGGTCTGCCAAGGCTATAAAAATTAGGGTACCTCTCATAGAACAAGAAGTGCTGCTTTTTAAATGGTCTACGGCTCCATCTTACCTCCGAGAGGTCTGGGTTCAATTCCTGGTCTCAACAATTTATTTTTCAAATCCGGTCCTAAAAATATCAAAGCCGGTCGATTTTGTAGCAATCTCGGTCCGAAAACCCAAAATCTTAGCAAAATCACCGAAATCGGTCTCAACATTTTATTTTTTTATTTCGGAAGCCATTAAATTTTTTTTTGTCTTGGAAACAAACCCTAGACCTCTTGCAAATGTGTCCGGCCGGAATCAAATCCTAGACCTTTTGCATGCTAACCGAGTGATCTACCATCTGAGCTACAGCCGCTTGTTGGTTTATTAGCATATCCTTGCTAACTAAGGTCTTGGATGGTTAATAGTCCAAAAAACGTTGCGTTCGGTCGGAATCGAACTATGGATCTTTCGCATGCTAAGCGAGCGCTTTACTATCCGAGCTACGTCCCCTCACGTTGTTTTGGTTCAAATCCGGTCCTAAAAATATCAAATCCGGTCGATTTTGTAGTAATCTCGGTCCGAAAACCTGAAATCTTAACAAAATCACCGAAATCCTAGTCTCAACATTTTATTTTTTATTTTGGAAGCCATTAATTTTTTTCTTGGAATCAAACCCTAGACCTCTTGCATATCCATGCTAAATAAGGTCTTGGATGGTTAATAGTCCAAAAAACATTGCGTTCAGTCGGAATCGAACTATGGATCTTTTGCATGCTAAGCGAGCGCTTTACCATCCAAGTTACGTCCCCTCATGTTGTTTCGGTTCAAATCCGGTCGATTTTGTAGCAATCTCAGTCCGAAAACCCGAAATCTTAGCAAAATCACCGAAATCCTGGTCTCAACATTTTATTTTTTATTTTGGAAGCCATTATTTTTTTATCTTGGAATCAAATCCTAGACCTCTTGCAAATGTGTCCGGCTAGAATCAAACCCTAGACCTCATGCATGCTAGCCGAGTGGCCTACCATCTGAGCTACAACCGCTTGTTGGTTTATTAGCATATCCCCGCTAAATAAGGTCTTGGATGGTTAATAGTCCAAAAAACGTTGCGTTCGGTCGGAATCGAACTATGGATCTTTCGCATGCTAAGCGAGCACTTTACCATCCGAGCTACGTCCCCTCACGTTGTTTCGGTTCAAATCCGGTCGATTTTGTAGCAATCTCGGTCCGAAAACCTGAAGTCATAGCAAAATCACCGAAATCCTGGTCTCAACATTTTATTTTTTATTTTGGAAGCCATTAATTTTCTTTGTCACGGAATCAAACCCTAGACCTCTTGCATATCCCTGCTAAATAAGGTCTTGGATGGTTAATAGTCCAAAAAACGTTGCGTTCGGTCGGAATCGAACTATGGATCTTTCGTATGCTAAGCGAGCGCTTTACCATCCGAGCTACGTCCCCTCACGTTGTTTCGGTTCCAATCCGGTCATAAAAATATCAAATCTGGTCGATTTTGTAGCAATCTCGGTCCGAAAAACCGAAATCTTAGCAAAATCACTGAAATCCTGGTCTCAACATTTTATTTTTTATTTTGGAAGCCATTAAAAAAAATTGTCTTGGAATCAAACCCTAGACCTCTTGCAAATGTGTCCGGCTGGAATCAAACCCTAGACCTCTTGCATGCTAACCAAGTGGTCTACCATCTGAGCTACAGCCGCTTGTTGGTTTATTAGCATATCCCTACTAAATAAGGCCTTGGATGGTTAATAGTCCAAAAAAACATTGCGTTCGGTCGGAATCGAACTATGGATCTTTCGCATGCTAAGCGAGTGCTTTACCATCCGAGTTACGTCCCCTCACGTTGTTTCGGTTCAAATCCAGTCCTAAAAATATCAAATCCGATCGATTTTGTAGCAATCTCGGTCCGAAAACCCGAAATCTTAGCAAAATCACCGAATTTTCGCTGAAATTCACCGAGTTGTAGCAATTTCATTTTTTTTTATTTCATCGGGATTATGAATCTGGGGGTGCGAAATCCGAGATTTCGCCTGCATTTTGAACTATGGCTTCCTAATCCTGGGTACTAACAGTAATAGAATGGAGGCTACAAAAAAAAAATGGAAAGCTAGATGAACTGATCAACTCTTTCGGGTGCTTGTTGCCTGCCTTGGTATAAGCCATTTGGAAGTTTGCTGCACAAAAACTTTTAATAACCGGTTTGTTATTTCACAACGCTCATTACTTATCAGAAGTATCTGGATGCACTCATTTATCAAGGGATAAACTTAAGAAAAGACACCATTAAAATTTGAAATTAACGCTTAAGCTTTTTAATTGCAGTACTGATGAATGATTCCAAAAAACTTTGCACCAGTCAAAAGGCTACTCCAGTCCAGCCAATTTATATTTTGGTCATGTGATCCTTCTTTGCTGAGCTATCCACGTAGAGTATTATTTATCGTGGACACGCATCCGGCGTAGTACAGGGACTATAACTTAAGCAGGTTTCATATGAACAGGCCCTCCGATCGAGATAACGGACGGTCCGGATCAATAAATAGTATGATGCTAAAGTAGCTGCTCCAGTATTTTCGTACAGTGAAAAAGATCGATATAATGTTCTCGGAAGATCCGAATTATCGTTTTTCAATCAAACCGTCTACCGGAGACCGTTTAAGCTGCAGCAACGGATCGGCGTCCATATATTGTCCTGTCTTCCTTGCTATGTTACCACTAAAATTGCCTCCAGCCTTTCCAGAGCAACCTGCAAGTAATAATAATAAAGGATCAACTCTGGCTGCTGCGAGCAAACAGACAAGCCCTTAATCTTGACGAGCTGATCACATGGAGGAGATGGCAATGGCAATGGCACAGTGCAGTCAGATCAGCACAGTGAAGTCAGATCAGATGGCCACACAGCAGAGCACGAGAGGCAGACGGCGCACAAGTGAGGATCGAGCTGTGATTCGATTCGAATTGAATTCAGTTGGACGATCGAGCTGAGCTTTGCTGGCTGACTGAGTGCTGCCCTTTTTAAGCAGCAACTTTGAGTGTTCTTTACCTGCTGCTTTGGGGCCTGCAGCTAAGCTAAGCCCTCTGCTCTGTCCTCTTCCCGGTTGGCAGTACTAGTCTTGACTAGTGACTACTTTTATTTTGCTACCCTTACCTAGCTGTTGATCACATCCCGATTAGTGTTTCTTTAATGCGGTCTTTCTGACTGATTACCTGCTGACAGTGGTTGGTTATGGTTTCTTTATCATAACTAGTAGCTAGTGCACCCCAGCCTGCAATGCAGCTTAGCTGACCCTTACCTTAGACCCACATATCATACTTTTTTTTTATATATTTCTTCATAGCTTGATCACATCTTTGAAAAGTGCATTCTTGGTAGGCCTTTAATAATTGAAAAGCGCATTGTTAGTTGCATGCTAGTACTTGACTATAGTTCAAGTAACACACCAGTAGTTTGCGCACAAATATTAAAACAAGTGAAAGGGTAATTAATTATCATCTATCATTTATTTATGTTATAATATATGTATGTAACATCCCGAAAATGCAATAATATAAAAATTTATATTTTGAATTTGAGTATAATTGTTTCTGATTTTTCCTGACATTATTGGGATTTATATGGATTTCTTTGAATTTTGTATTGAATGAAAAATCAATCAAATACAATTAAAGAAGAGGATTAAAGAAGTGCTACGTATTAAAATGTGTAAATAAACTTAGGATTGAATGGAACTAATTTTAGTGAAATCCTTGTACTTACAGAAGTTCAAATATATAACAATATTTAAATTTCATTTATGTTTGAATTACTTTCTATTAAAGATGGTGTTCAATGCATTAGAAATTCAAATATACATAATTTGGATAAAAGAAATATGGAATAAGTAAAACTTGGCTTCTAAATATTAGTGTGACAGTAGGATACTTGAGTTTGCCAAAATATTTAAGAAATGAACCTGATTTGAATTATCTTGAAAAGTATGAAATAACTTAAACATAAAATGCATATATATATGTATAGTAAATTGAATAGTCAATAGAGAGATCAAATGAATTCAAATAATCACCAAGTCAGTTTTGTTATATTCCTAACATTACGAGGATCTCGAATATATAATAATATTTAAAGTTTACTACATAAAACATTAAATGATTAATAGTCAAAGTGTTAATACTTGCATGATTTAAATAGCTATAACTTTCACAACTAAACTTCAAATTTGATAAAACCAAATCCAATAACCTTTAAAAATAGTACTCTTACTGTTTATACAAAAATACCTTATGTTTGTGCAAGGATGAAATATGATCATGTTAAACCCTAATGATCGTTTATATAGAAAACATTTCAAATAAAAGCCGATTGTCACGAAATCAACTTTAAATCACTTCTAGTGTCATGCCCTGTTAATACCTGAAAAAAGAGTAGTTTATCCTAGACGGTGTAGTCGCAATCTTATATCAAAAAATGAATCCTTAACGAGTAGTAAATTGAACCCTCAAGCTTTTTTCATCGACCCGTAGAACCTCTCGTCTAAATGCAAATATTATATAAATTAGTTTAGAAATGATATTTAGGATATGGTCTACCATATTCTAGAAAAATATTTTATTTACCACTTTCGTTTCAATTAAATTTTTCTAGTCAAATAACCTTAAAAATTATAGTTGTCGTAACCTTTAATATTACATAAGCTTTTTCAGCTATGAACATAGTGTCTCGTCTAAACACCAAAATGTATGAATTCAGCCTAGATATGTTCTTCAAAGTATATGCTATCAAGTTCCGAAGAAATAACCTTATTTCATTATGTTTTGCATAAAAACTTTAATAGTCAAATAACCCTTAGTTTTATGTTTAATGAACTTTGCCATAATAAGGTTAAGTGAACCTTGTAATAAAGAAATTATAACCAATATATTTGTATCACCAGAACCTTCTTAAAAACCATAAATAAATCTAATTAGCTAGCTTAACAATCATAACTTATTTAAGACCCTTCGTATGCAAAATCTTAAGGCTAGTGCTATTAGCATAACCCTTAACTAGTGTTTCAATTCCAATTCTTTTAATCCAAATAATTTTAGCATCTATAATTCGAAGTTATGAATACAAGAATTCATAATTTTAGCCTCTTGAATTCGTAAATCAAGAATAGATAATCTTTAAAAGAAAACGTGTTTTGTTCATAATAAAAGCCATTAAGTATATAAATGTGTGTTTATCTAAATCATGAGATCTCGAAATCATATAATCCAAACCCTAAATCATCCCTGTTTTCGGCAATGAATCTTTATTTGATTTTCTGTCTGTTTTCTTTTTGCCTTATTAAAGTTGGTTATTTGCTATTTTCCGATTGATCGACGTGTAGAATCCGACGTCCTTTCCTCCGTTGTTGCCTCCGTCATCTGCGATCGTGTCTTCGTCGTAAGCAATGAATAAGCAAGGCAAGCACCCTCCTTTGACCATCTTGATCCCAGAATTTAAATTTGCATTGTTTATTAAAATGTTTCATGCATACGTTTACTTTCTGTAAACTGCTATTTTGTGGTACTGGTAGTTATACCTGTTGTCTCATAAAACTTCCTTGATAAGTATGAATATGTGAACCTTGATAACCATAGATTAAGCTTAGACAATTACTTAATGTCATCATGGGTATATGCGATTACTTTTATCCATGCTTAGCCATGCTTTTAGAATAAATGATGATGATGATCAGATCAAAATGTATTTCTTGAGAAATGGAAAATGTTGTAATTGTAACTGTTGGTTATGGGTATTTTGATTAAAAACTCAAAATAAAACTATGGTTTTGATGCGGGCGATTATTGGCAATAGCCGGAGGTGCAGAGGGATGTGCACGTAGTGTAGGGTGGAGTATCGCCCGTGTCGGATTAAGGACCGAACTTAGTGTTGTATGATCCAAGATAATCCGTACAACCACAAGTGTTGGTATGGGACATCCTTAAACCAATTAAGTTATCTAGTTTAACTTTGCATTTATGGAAGGCAGGAGATTGCACAGGCATTCCTTTTCCGGTCTGCTTGTAGGGGTTTCTACATACCAATGCAACGGTGTACGCCTTGCCATGAACAGAAACGTGGTGTGGGGTGTTGCGTGAAAGGAACTACGTCTTTGGTGTGTGTTTCTGTTTCTATGGCGAGGGCTCAACGTCCCGGGCTGGTGCAAAGTTAAATTAGATAATGTAAAGGTTTTCGTCATGAACATTCTGGCCACACGCCAAAGGTGCGTGAAACGTGCGGCAAAAAGAAAAGGTCATGACTTATGGGTAAAGTTGTATACCTCTGCAGAGTGTAAATCTAATCGATTAGCCGTCCCCTCGGTCATGAGAAACTTGGTGAACTTGCACTAGTTAAATGTTTAATTTTCTAAAATGGGTTGTGGTTTGGAACTTGTTTAGCAGCTTTTGTTTTCATGTCAAAGGATCGACATTGATGGATTCCATTTCTGGATTATTCGATATTCATGATGGGTTGTGAATATTACTTATGCTTTACTTATTTCATATCAGTCAATTATGCTTTTATAAATTCCGTTTGCAAATAACTTGTTTTACAATGTCAATTCTGCTTTATGCAAATTAACTGTAGTAGCCTCCTTTGAAATGACCTGCATATATTTTAGGCTTTGCTCAAGTCTTACGGAGTACGAAAGTACTCATCCTTGCTTATATGTTGTTTTTAGGTGGATAAGTTAGCGAAGCTTCGAAGGTTTTTTTCATCGCAGGTTGCGAGATCTTCTTCGTCGTGTTCTTTCTAGGGATTATGCCTTGTCGGTTGCCTGCGGGTTTTGGATGGGCACACTACAAGACTTTGCTTCTTTTGCTGCTATATCTCTGAGTTGTAAGAGTTTTCTTTATGTAATAGCTTCCGCTTAATAATATTTGTTGTATGGTTGTGATTCCAATTGGTATGTATGTGCGTATTAGCTACTGATCATGGGACTAGTACGGAATGCACATTAGATTTCTATTTTTGCAAGTTTGCGAAAAATAGGAGTCGTTACAATGTACAACTTTCAAATAGTGATGCGTAGAAGCGCCTTGGTATGCTTAATATTGTGCCGCCTTTTTCGTGATTGTGCTAGCTGCAATTCACTCCGTTTCCCATAATTAAAGAGGCGGCGTAACGGAGTACAATAATCACTCTGCCATTTTGCCTACTGCTAAGACACATTTTAGGGGGTTGTTTCGTTGACAGAATCCATTGGTTCTAGTAGCCAGGGTTCAAAAAACCATCGAAAACCGCTCGGTTTTCGTGAAAACCGGCCGTACGGAGCCGGTTTGGTAATTAAAACCGTTCGGAAAACCGGTCAGATGAACAGTAAATTCAAAAAAAATGAAGAAATTTAGCAAAAAATGCCAAAAAATTTTGAATTGTTTTTTGTGCGTTCCTGAGGTAATCCTAATGATTCTGTAAAATTTTCAGATTATTATCAGATATGTAAATTTTTAAAAATTACAGCAGGATCTTGTCACAATATATGCTCTTCAGTTTTTTATTTTCTAGGGGCACAAAATGAAGTCTAATATTTCTTAAACTTTTTTTGTGATGTTACAACGTCATCAAAATGATTATGTAAAATCTTCAGATGATGATCAGATATGTGTATTTTTTTAAAATTCTGAAAGTGCTATTATCATTGTATATGCTCTTCTGTTTTTGATTTTATATGGGAAATAAATGAAGTCTAATATTTCTGAAAATTTTATTAAATGATCCTTTGGAATTATTTATATTTTCGGTAAAATTTTAGAATATAATAAATCATTTTACTATTTATAAAAATCTGACAGTGTATTTGTTCCTTTTCATTAATTTCGGTTTTAGATTTTTTAGAAGAAATAAATGATTTAAAAAATTGTAAAAATTTCTCTTATGTGTTTTATAGATTAATTGGGATTTTTTGTAAATTTTTTTAAAAAAAATTTGCAATTTTTTCAATTTGTTCTTATATTTTAACTATTTTTCTTCTATCATTGGATTTCGATGTTCCGTTCATGTAGGTCGAACATGTCATTTTTGCGACAATAGAAGAGTGACGAAGCTATGCTTATGCCTACTCCACAACTTCAATTTAAATGCATTATAATGTAAATAGTGTTGATAAGTAAATGGTAGTGAAATTGCAAATGATTTTGCTTTGTAGTTATGTAAATGCTGAATTTTGCACTTATGTGATTGTAGTATTACAATGAAAGATTATTTATTGATATATTATTGATAAATACATAACTTACAACTTCTAATTCTCTAAAATATAGCAAAGGCCATGTCGATTTTTTTCCAAATTTAGGAGAGATCATTCTAGAATTTTTCACGTTTTCACATACCTTATTTATATATTTATTATATTTTTACTCAATTTTAACCTTCCTTGTATTTCTACAAATTTTACAATATTTTTTTGCATTTTTTCCCAATTTTTTCGATATTTCCCCAATTTTCCAACCTCGGGCGGTTTTTGCGGTTTTCTCCAAAAACCGCTCGGTTTTTCGTCAAAAACCGCGGTTTTCGCGATCCCATTTGACCAAATTTCAAAATTTTCAAATTTGCAAACCTTTCGATTTTTCACGGTTTTCGAGCGCTTTACCGCGAAAACCGGTACCACCGACTCCACGAAAACCGCCCGCGAAACGGTTTGGTGAACCCTGGTAGTAGCAGCTCATAAAGAGCTCAGGGTACTGAGCAAAATTAATCTACACAAGGAGCATAGCAAGACAACTGGGCATGGCATGGTAGTATACGGCTGCCAGATTTGCTGGTACTTGCAGAGTTTAATGAGAGCATAATTAGCACGAATCGTTCAGTACATGTAGTAAGTATAGATCGGCAAGTACAAAGCTGCTGCAGACATTAGTGATTTGTACTAGTACAACATTGCACATACTCCACTAAACTAGCAGTAACCTCGTCAAGTCACCAAGCTGGCCTTGGCTTTATTACACCACGAGACCTAACATTTCTAGCCACCTACTTGCAGGCTTGCAGCAGGCTGATGGCCCGCAAAGCAAGCAACATTACAAATGGAAGCGGTTAAAAATTTTAAACCCTCTTATTTCAAAAAAAAAATATTTAAACCCTCGTTGGTCAGAGGTTAACCGGCATCCGGCCAGGTGTGTGGAGTCTTGACTGTGTCACTGTGACCAGGTGATGAGCTGCGACAGGTGAACTGTGACAAAACTTACAAAACCTTGAGCTGCTTAATTACTCTATGTCTGATCATCTGACATCGTAGTACAGATTAAGGCAAGGCATACCGCGCAAAATGATCGAGCAGAGCACCACACCACACCACACACTAGGTTTCGAGCTTTGTAAAGTGATTTCTAGCCATTCTCACCGTACATTAAATTCAATGGAACAGTTTATTCTTTTCGATCTAATAGATCATATTAGCTAGTATTTATTTATACTTCCTCCGCTAGTTCAGTAGTAGGAATACTTTCAATAAATCAGTAGTTAAATCTGATTTTTACTACCCATCATATATTACTAATATAATGTACCGTAAAATTTCTCTCTCTTTCTCCGAAGAAAACCGAACGAGAAGAACATGTGTTTGTTACAGTAGTTGTTTCTGTCAATTGAAGTGAATTCACCATTGTTATTGCTACCAATCGCAGTTTTAGGTAAGATCCTAGGTATTCACACTTCGTCGAGCAGCCGGCCATTTTCCTCGCTCTGAACAGTGTCTAATAGAATCGACTAGAAATATAAGAGCTTTTTTCAGGTGTGCAACCTGATCATTCCGACAAAGGAGGGCACTCCAAATAGGCAACAAAAATTACCAACCATGCTCGCTTACTGACAGATGTGCTGCATGGGCTCAGCTCAAAATAGCCCAGTCATTTCTTCTACGCCCACAATAGCAAGCTTAGTTATGTTATGTGACGCATGGAGAGCTTTGAGACGTAGATGGGCCAACTATTGCAAATTACCTCGGCTTGGGCAGTTCCATTTCATGAGTGACGGTTTCCCTTCCTCGGCCGGCAACATTGATCATCTTCATCCTAGCAAAGACACCACTGTTCCAACATAATTGCAAAAAAATGTTCCTCAAGTTATCTCGTGGGTGTACGTTTCCGTTGAGGCGAAAAGCCTTGAGTCGGCTCAGGCCTCAGGCTCACTGGAGAGCGTCTCTACTCTTTCAGCCTGGAGTACAAGGGCGTCTCCACTCCTAAGCGTTTGCTCACTGTTCTAACACAGAGACGGTGACAAGCAAGAATTCCTGTGTATGAAAGAATTCAATCAGGGAGAGCACCAGACTCCAATTAGCATTATTTATTCTAAAACTCTCCCAGAGAAACTATGCAATGGCAAAAGAGGCATGAGTACCACGTAAAAGCATTTCGGTAAACGAAATCGGTATTCCAGACGGGCGTGCCTGGGATGACCCGACTCGTCGGCATTCCTGTTCTTGGAATCGGATGTCTTGTATCTAAGTCAAATTCTAACACCTGTGTCCGATTCTGATTAGCATTTTCCATGTTTAAAATTTTTTACCGAATCGAACACTCACATTCTGAGTCGGATTCCGACTCCTATGTCCGTGTCGTACTAGCACTGGTCGGCATGGGCTTCTGGCCGGGATGACGGGGCTTTGTCCGCATGCCGTTCATTCAAAAGTGCTCAATTGAAACCTCCTGATTGAAAGTGACCCCAATTTCAAAAGTTTGTAGTTGGAAGCTCCGATTGAATAGCTCCAAGAACTGAAAATCCGGCACAAATTGAAAGTTTTTGTTCAATTTTGAGACTTCTCCGGTTGAATCCTTCGATTCGAAGTGGCCCAATCAAAAGTTTGGGATTTTAACTCAAATTGCAAAATTTCATCTTGAAATCCAAAATTTTCAACTCACTGGATGTTTCTCCATGTATCCAAATAAACTGGTGGTCGGCGGCGGAGCTGGGCAACGACGAACTCCCCAGGGGAGGCAGAGGTGCAAGAGCCCAGCGATCTTCGCTGTTGGTGGTGTGGGGAAAATGTGTGTTGGGGGGGTGCCCGGAGGTGGAAGACAACGGTCTCACTGGAGAAATCTACGACTGCGTGATGGTCCACAACGCGGCGGCGGGATGGGCTGGAAGGAGGGAGGAGTCGGGGTGGGTAGGAACTCCCTTCGTACAAAGAACTAACCCACGATACGTCGTTCAAACCAAAACCAACAGATAACCACACGGGCTTATAATTCCATCTAGTGTATATATATCTTACTCCCTCCGTTGATAAATATAAGGTGTATTTTGACTTTGTACAAGGATTAAGATTGTGATGAAATTGAGAAAGGCATGAGAGGAAATGACTTACATATCCCTCTTAATTGTCTTGGAAGATGAGAGATAATGAATAAATGCATATGGTTGAGAGAGAATAAATAGGGGTATAAGTGGAACATGCACGTCTTAATTGTCTTGGAACATGCACGTCTTATATTTTTCAACAAGACTGTTCAAACTATAGGCCTTATATTTATCAACGGAGGGAGTATCTCTTATGCCCAAGAATTTCCCGCCCAAGGAGAGCACTACTCATCGGTATTTATGAAAACGTCCTTACGAATTTCGAAATCGTGGATAGAACCACCCCTCCGGTTTATCAAAAAAAAGGATCAAATGGTTACGCAAATTCACTGATGGTTCCTACCCCGGTAAGGCCAATGTCGTAGCAGACATTTTTAGCCAAAAGCTTCATTGCATTCTCATCTTAAATCACACCAATCAATCAGAATTGCAAAACGAATTCCAAAATCTTAATCAGGGCATTGTTGAGGAATGTTATGTTATTGCTCTTGAATTGCAACCAACCCTCAAAACTCAAATAAAAGCTACTCAACTTAAGGACGAGGCTATTATCGCAATCCGAAGCAAGTTGAAGCAAGGCAGTGAGTCTAAGTTCACCGAAAACTCAGATGACGTGATCATGCGTAGAAATCAAATTTATGTCCCAAATGATTCTGAACTCAAAGAGTTAATCCTAAAAGAAGCCCATGAATCACCTCCCTCCATTCACCTTGAAAGTACAAAAATGTACCAATATCTCTGAAAAGAATATTGATGGCCCGGCATGAAAAAGAACATTGCTGTATATGTTGCTAACTGTGATGTGTGCCAGTGAGTCAAAGCCGAGCATCAACGTCCAGCCGAACTTTTCCAACCCTTGCAAATCCTCGAGTAGAAATAGGATGATACTAGTATAGATTTCATTACTGGTCTGCCCAAGTTTCGGAAAGGAAATAATTCCATGTGGATCATCATTGATCGGTTGACTAAAGTAACACATCAGAAGATAAGCTCGCCGAGCTATATATATGGACATGATAACATTGTGCGTTTGCACGATGTACCCAAAACCATAGTTTCCAATCGAGGCTCCTAATTCACTTCTCATTTCTAGGAAAGTTTGTGGTCTTTTGGGGACTAAGCTTAATTTAAGTATAGCTTACCATCCTCAAATAGATGGACAAATCAAATACGGGAAGATATGTTGAGAGCTTGTGTGCTATCATATAGCACCAACTAGGAGAAATGTTTTCCTACAACAACATCTTCCAAGCAAGCCTCCAAATGTCTCCGTCTGAAGCACTTTATCGGAGAAAGTGCCAAACTCCTCTCTTTTCGTCTGAAGTGCGAGAAAGACAATTCTTTGGCCCGGATCTTATCTAAGAAGTTCAAGAACATGTGGATGTGATAAGAAACTGATTAAAGGAAGCTCAGTCTCGTCAAAAGAGTTATGCCAATAATTGTCGACATGAACCAAGTTTCGAAGAAAGTGACCATGTCTATCTAAAAGTCTTACCACTTTGTGGTGTCCGTCGCTTCCAAATTCGAGGAAAGTTAGCTCCTTGATATATTGGATCATATCACATTCTTGAAAAGAAAGGTGAAATGGTATACAAGTTGGAATTGCACCTCAGCTATCTGACGTCCATGATGTCTTCCATATATCCCAACTCAAGAAATGTCTTCATATCCCCCATCGAATTCACTCATTTGGAAGAAATCGATTTGTAACCCGATCTAACTTATCGAGAACGTCCAATCCATATCCTAGAAGAAGCATAACGACATACTCGAAGTCATTCTCACAAGATATTAAAGGTTTAGTGGAGCAACCACACCAAAGATGAAGTGAAATGGGAATGAGAAGGCCATCTCCGAAAAGAATTTTCGGATTTCTTTTAAACTCCATAAAATCTCAAGGATGAGATTTTTATCATGGGTAGATTTGTAACATCCTGAAAATTTTAAAATAAATAAAATATGAAATTCAGTTGCGATTGTGAATTTATTTTGAATTTACATCTTTTCTGAGTTTTTCTTTGATTTTTGGACTCTAAGAAAATTCAATATGCTGTTGGATTTCTATTTTTCGAATTGTGAAGACCAAAACCACATAAGAATAAAAGCTGAAGAAAATTTGTTTAAATTCCATAATAGCCCTAGAACATCTCCAAGGAGTCTCAAAGAAGTTTGAAAGCATTTAATACCTTAAGGAAAATCAAAAACAATATTTGATGACTAGGAACAGTGGTACTGCCAGAATTTTATACAAATATAAAGATTTGATCATTATCTAATTTTTTTAATGAATTGTACCTAGTTTGAAACTTTAGAAAAAACAAAAACTGAAAACCCAAAAAATTAGAATGAATTGAACCTAGTTTGAAACTTCAGAAAAATAAAAAACAAAAAGCCAAAATTTGTGGTTATGCAAATTAGCCAATGGCTCCTAATATGCATATGGTTATCTCCCCCTCCATGTGGTGTATGCATTTTTTTGTGGTGCATCAATCCCTTCGAAAAAAAAACTCCCTAATACCATCATCAAAATCCAACACTACCCGCAGTTATCTTGTAATCGATTTGCCGATGACATCAATGCTATCACTGCTAAGTGGCACTCGACGAGAGGTATGGGCATGCAGTGCAGCGCCGACGTGAAAGAAGAGGAGGATGTAGGTGGTTGGCATCAATAAGGATGTTTCATATGAAATTTGTTGTTTATTAAACATGGTTGACACTTGGACGTTACTTGTGAATGTTTGCCTAAAACTATCTTGAAACTAGCATGAAATATTACAATTTTTATTGAAACTTAATTGAAACCTCTTCGAATCTTGAAAGCTTGCCTAAAACTTATTTTTCAAAACTTGATTTTTTTTCGAAGCAACTTAAAGTTTCATTTTTGGAACTTAATAGTTTGATGCTTCAGTTTTTGAAAACTTTAGTTTCAGCTTTCAAACTTGGAACTTTAAAGTATCAGTTTTTCAAACTTAAGTTTCAGTTTGAAAAAGTTTTCAGCTTGCAAATATTTTTCATTTTTTAGCTCACACACAGTTCCTGGCTGTTATAAATTTTCGCTGTCCTAATGATGCTCTCTCCTGTCGCACCTCGCTTCTATGCTGAATTTGAATACCGGCTTTGTAGCTTTTATGCATGGTAGATGAACCTTAATGTACTTCCTATGTTGATAAACATAAGGCCTATAATTTGAATGGTCATATTTAGAAATATAAGACTTGCATGTAGATTTAACGAGTCTTTTCTACTAAATCTTTATTTATTATCTTTTAATCATATGCATTTATTCATTACCAACTACCCACACAAAGTATTATCTCTCAATTTCCAAGACAATTGTGGGGTATGTAAGTCATTTTCTCTCATATCTCGTAATTTCACCGCAACCTTAATCTAACATCCTGAAAATTTTAAAATAAATGAAATATGAATTTGAGTTGTGATTGTGATTTTATTTTGAAATTACATATTTTCTGAGTTTTTCTTGGAATTTTGGACTCTAAGAAAATCAATTATGTTGTTGGATTTCTCTTTTCCAAATTGTGAAGAACAAAATCACATAGGTATAAAATCTAAAAAAATATTTAAATCCCATGACAATTCTAGAACATCCCCAAAGAGTCTCAAAGAATTTTGAAAACATTCAATGCCTTAAGAAAAATCAAAAACAGTATTTGATGACTAGGAACAGTGGTACTATTATAAATTTATAAGAATATACAAATTTGATAATCATCTAAAATTTTTATGATGATACATGCAAACTTATAGTATCACACAGAAATTCTTTTGAATGAATTGAACTTAGTTTGAAACTTTAGAAGAATCAAAAATAGAAAAATAAAAATTGAAATAGTGATGTTGTCATAATTTTATAAAATTATTTATGTAAGATCATGATCTGAAATTTTTATGTGAGGATAATCCTTGCCTTGGGATCATACACAAAAAGGTTCAAAAACTTTTGACCAATTTTATTAGTTCAATTAAACCCAAGACACTGTTTAGCCCAAACAGGAGAAATCTGGGTTCTTCCCTTGTATCATTGCCATGTAGGGGTGAAAACGGATCAGATACGGACAGATAATAGCTCTATCATATTTATTTTCATATTTTTTCTTGGATGCGGATACAGATATGAATAGTCTGGATACGAATACGAATACGGATAATGTCGAATATAGATACGGATCAAATACGGTTTTGAATGTTTATTGGAACATGTAACCCCTTAGATTGTACATAAAAATTCAACGAAAACACATAACTAATTGATTTTATCAAAACATTATTGAAAATTGGAAAAATATAAGCATTTTCATTCACTTAGACAATAGTTAGATACAATGTCACAAACAAAATTATATAAGATTTAGTTTATCACACACATATGATTAGTTAATCATACACATAAATCAAATATAAAATAAAGTTAATCCTTGCTCAGAGATACAAATAGAAGCAAACACATAACGCACTAAAAGTTTGATAATACTTAAAAACCATGTCTCTAGAAAAAGTATATAATGCTTAAATGTAATAACCCAAGATTTATATTCTTTGTTGAATTATGCTTAAAATAATAAATTATATATTTATTATTTTTATGCATTTTTAGCTACTTATTTAAAATATTTTCCTATTAAGAATAGTAGTTTATGAATTTTTGAGAAAATTTAAAATTTGATAAAATCTTGAAAATAATTTTTTAAATGTTATATTGTGTCTAGAACTTTCTAAAAAATTGTAATTTTTGGAGTTGGTTTGCCAATTTTAATAATTAAAACTTGCTTTATGGGTTAATTAAATTAGAAAATGATTTTTAAATTAAGAGACCTGTTTGGGATAAAATAGTAGCCTTGGCCTAGCCCACATGCATATCCGGATATCTGACCCATCAATATCCAGATTATCCGAATCATTATCCGTATCTGACGGATAGTGAGCTACCGAATTCGTATCCGTATTCGATAAAAAAATCCGTATCCGATCCGATAGAATCCGTATCTGAAAATTATTCGGATCGATCGGAAACTATCCTATCCGTTTTCATCACTATCGTCATGTGGGACCCACTTCTATCCAGCCCACTTGCCAAAGACTCACTACATTGCCCCCTTCCCACCTAAGCGTTGTCTTCTCCCTCTACCTCACCCTTGCCACGACAACCAAATAGCCCCCGATTCACTGCCACGGCATGCATCATGTGCAAAAATTTGGCGCTGACATAGCTAACGCCGTATACAGCCAAGCTCGCGCCATGCCCTTCCACAGCAACCTTTTAACCATGCCTTACGCCGCCAATACCCTAGAAATCCCATGCTGCCATCCATAGCCGAGCCAATGTTCACGCCCCAATCCTTAGCCAAATCTACAAACACCGCACCACATCGCCTATTTAAGTCAGCCATTGCTATCCATAGCACCACACCTCCCCTAAGCCTTCTCCAGCTCTAAGCCGAGCTCATTACGCCACCATCTTCCCCGTTGCCGGTGAAAACTAGAGAAGGGGCAAAACCCAATTGAGATGTCGTGGTGAGAATTTCTATAATTCTTTGATCTTGAAGCACCTTCGTTCATCCCTGATCTCATTGCGCACCATCTTTGTAGCTCTTGTTGCCCGTAGCACCGCCGCACGGTCATCCTTCATCCCCAGCTCAGGTGCTCGGTGGCAACTCACTTCGGTTAACTCTCGACGTGGTAAAGCGCAAAAACAGAACCACCCGACCATCTTCATGCTATTCCCCACCTTGGCCGACGCCCGAGCACGGTGGCGATCACCTTTCAGTCACTGTAGACCACCTCCAAGGGTACCCCTAGGATCACCGTAATGCCCTAAGGCTCATCGCACCCTTGGCTGAACATGATCACGACCCAATCGCCACCGACGAGCTCCCCTGGCTTTGCCTCTATCCCGGGTCACCGACAGATGGGCCTAGGATGTCAGCCACACGAGACACTATACACACAGTCATTGACAAGCTGGTCCCACCGGTCAGATTCACTGTCAGAATCAAATTAATCACGAGTTTAACTAATGACTCAATGATAGATGGCCTGGGTTCAGTAAAATGTTATTTTTGAACCAGTATTTATGGATTAGTCACTGACATGTGGGTCCACGTTGTCAACGACTGGAATTAATAGAAAAATCATAGAAAAGCCAGAAAAATAAGAAATACATATTCTCTACTCGAAAGCGTATTTTTTCCTCTTTTTTTTAGATTTTCCAAAACCTAGAGCATTCAAACACTAATAACTTTTGCATCTTAAGTCCAAATTAAGTCAAATAATTTTATAAATTCATATAAAATCATGAGCTTCCAGAATATGCAAAAATATTTAATTTTGGATCTCTTTTCAAAAAATTTGAATTTAATATAAACCTAGTATAGTTACTATTCATGATTTTCAAACACTAATTCCTAAAATGGTGAATTAAATTTCTAATAATAACTGATACCTTAAACATTCCATTTCTACAAAAATAATTTGAGTTGAACTTCAGTTGAATTAGATTCCCATTTAAGTTAATTTCTAATTCATTAGAAATTTCAAACACCGATAACTATAACATTTAATCTCTAAGAATTATGAAATAAATTTATAAAAGTTTATGGAACCCTAAGAATCTCATATCTGCAAATATATTTAACATTTTACCTAGTTTGAATTAAATTTCATAAATAATTTCACCTTTAGTACATAAGAGATTCAAATATGAACTATTTCTATAAATAAATATTAAAATATGTGAAAATAGTTCTAAAATACTCCATAGGTCAAGACCCTCTGATAAAGAAGAAATAATTGAATTTAAACATTATTTGCACTTAATTCCTATAAGGAACCAAACTTTTTATAATACAAACTTTAGGATTCATAAAATAAATAAACAAATGAAGAGAAACTAGTACCAAAAATATTTTTATCACAGACCCTTCTATTTTAATTTATTTTTAAATTTGGTATTATTTAATTTCTTTTTACCTCTTATTGTTATTACTTTGCAACGAATCACGTGTTGATACCGATGTTCCCGAGGCTACTATTGTCGACCTTGATCCCAAGTCAATTCAAGAATTCACTGAGCAAGGCAAGCACCCCCTTTGACCATATTGGACCATGTATTTCAATTAAGTTATGTTGTTTTGTCAAATCTATTATGCATGCGTGTAATTTCAGTAAATTCACTATATTGTGTTACTTGTAGCTATAACCTTATCTCATGGAACTTCTTTAATAAATATCGACATGACAACCTTGATAACCTTAGAATAAGGTTAGACAATACATAATGTCAACTTTGGTATATGAAGGACCATGTGGAGGTCCATCCTTGCTTGTGATGAGTATTTGACTTTATATGATCTAGGATAGCCTATATTTGAGTTTGTATTTAAATGTGATCTTCATGTGTTGGCCGGACCAAATTTTTGTGATCTTCATGTGTAGGCCGGACCAAAATTTTGTGATCTTCATGTGTAGGCCGGACCAAAATTTTATGATCTTCATGTGTTGGCCGGACCAAATTTTTGTGATCTTCATGTGTATAATGGACCAAATCGCGATGGTTTTCATGTGTATAACGGACCAAATCGCGATGGTTCTCATGTGTACTACGGACCAATTTTACTCGCATGTAGTAATATGCATTTTTCAAAGTTTTACCGTGCTCAAAAAATTATTTGGTCTACATGAAAGATGTAGAGAATTTCAAGACGCATCTTTTTCATGTTGACAAGTTTTTCATTTGAGCGACATAAAAAATCATATAAAATCGGGAAGGTTAACAGAGATTCTCACGTGTACTACGGACCAATTTTCCAGCGTGCAGTAATATGCATTTTTGAGGGTCTTCTCGTGCTCGAAAAATTATGTGTTCTACATGAAAGTTGTAGATAATTTCGAAACACAACTTTTTCATGTTGACAAGATTTTCAGTAGAACAACATATAAAATCATAACAAATTGAGAAGATCCTGCTGTATTGAAAACAGCTTGTCGCATTTGGTTGAAATGCTTTGGTCCGTTTTGGTTTTTCTTTTCTAACCCCAACTCGTGATCGAATTGTTGTGATGGGTTCATGGTGGAACCAAGAAGGATTTCTTGTCTTTGTGAATGTAGGACTTCATTTGGTGGTCATGGTGAGGCGAAGGGAGGTGGAACTAGGCATGGGATAGCCGGAGGTTCAAGTTGGCGGAAGTTCACCTAAGATGGCGGAGATGAAGTCGGTGCAGTTCAAGAGACAAGAGATTACTGGAGAAGCTAGCTTATCACTACTTGGATCAAGAAGAGCTGTAGGGTTGCGATTACGGAAGATAAAGTAGTGGATAAAGTGTAGCTTCTTTGTTAGGTGTACTAAGAAAGTACACGAGTGTAGGTGAGAGTTGTTGAGAGTGATGTGTGTAAGGATCAAATCCTGGCTCTTGGAAGTTGGCTTAGGATTGAAGCAAGACATCCAAGGGTGGGAATTGATCCCAGTCACTATAAATAGAGGTAGGGCAGCCTCCCCCTCTTTGAAGGTTCTGAGGTTTTTGCTGCTCATTTGAGTTTTGCCTACTTTGTTGTGAGGCTTTGTAAACCTCCCTTCCAGAAATGAAATGTTCTTCATTTATGTTCTAGTTTCATTTCATTTACGCATTTACATTACGCACTTAAATTCTGCTATCTAAATTCCGCATTTACTTACTTGCAATTTACTTTACGTATTTTGGATTTGCCTCATCTCCTTCTACATGCTATTGAATCTTTGTTGAAATTCATGGTTGATGAACTCTTCTCTTGATTCGATGCTTTCAATCATTTAGGCAATCCTTCTGTTCTTGTTGCAAGTTGTAAATCTGTGTATTCTTGAAGTGTGTAAAACGTGTGACTTGCAGTTCTTTAGTTTTGATTTGCCCCTGGTTCAAGTTCTGCAAAGAAACTTATCTTTTGTTCCTTCATGATGAATTCTTAATTGATCGAGTTTTGGTGTTTACTCTTGTGCTATCTTGCTTGCTGTGACGTATGAGAAGGCATTCAAAGTCTATCTTGATCATTAGAATCTCACAAGCAAGCCAAGATCACAGATTGGCTTTTGAGTCGTCTTTGTTTTGAACACCGCTTGTGTTTTTCTAGTCTCTGTTCTTTACAAGCGATGTGAGTCTTTTGACTAGCATTTATCCAAGAGGTGGGAAAATTTATTTTGGGACCATTCACCCCCTCCGTCGCCATCTCGGTCTTTCAATTGGTATCGAGCGGTTTTGCTCTTTCATAGATCTTGACCGGTCTCAAGAGCCATGGCGATGGACAAGTATTCCACCAAGCCACCCATTTTCTCTGAGTCGATTTTCCATTCGAAGTCACGCATGGAGTCATACATCACGCCGGGGCTTCGATATGGCAGAAGGTGAAACTCCCATATGAGGTTCCTGCCGATGAAAACGTCACGGCCGGCAATATGGCTGACGTTGAGGCGAACGCTAAGGCAAGGAACATCCTCATACAGGGTCTTAGCTGAAGTGAGTATGACAGGATTTCTCACCTTCGTTCTGCTCATGAGATTTGGGTAACCCTCGATGCTTACCATGAGGGCACTACCCAAATCAAGGCGGTTCGACAGACCAATTCAAGCGTGAGTTCAACAAGTTTGAACAAACATCTTTGGTGAGAGTCTTGACGAGTGCTTTGGTCGGTTTACGAAGATTTTGAGCGACCTCCGAGCAGTCGGTTGCATATACCCTGACTCGGATAATGCTCGACATTTTTTGACCGCACTCGATCTTCGTGTTTGGGAAATGAAAGTGACCACCATCAAGGACACCACCGACCTGTCGACCTTGACTCTTGACGGGTTGTATTCCCGCCTCAAGACTCATGAGATCGACGTCGTCTCGCGGAAGACGAAATCTCAGTCGATGGCCTTGGTCACCGATCCCATTGGATCTTCCTCTTCTAACTCTTCTTGTGGTTTCTCTCTCTCCACCCTTTGCGAGCTAAGCGATGACCAACTGGAAAAATTTCTAGAAAATAAGCTTGCTCTTCTTGCTCGCAAGTTTTCTCATGCCTACAAGAGGGTAAGAGAGAGAAAAAGAGGTGGCGTGATCACCTGCTTCGAGTGTGGTGGCCCCAACCACATTCGAGCAAACCGCCTAAGCCGAGAAGGGCAAGAGCGAACAAGGCGGTTCGGGAAGAACAATTACACCGACAAGAACCGCAACAAGAAGGCCCGACTCGTGAGCCGCGAAGAAGAAGTACCACAACCGCCAAGAACAAGAAGCTCTTTCACGGGTCCTCGCCACTGGGCGACATCGATCTCTCCGACACTGAGAACTAGAGCGATGAAAGCGAGGACGATCCGCAAGAGAAGGTGAAGAGCGGCGACGACTTCTCCGGCATGTGCTTCATGGCAGGCGCCATTGAAGTGAGCGACTCGAGCCAGTCTGACACGGATCAGTACCCACCTCGACGAGTTAAATGATGCCTTACGTAAATTAGGCAAGTTTCATGCTAAGGCTGGGTCGAGGTGTTTGGAGTTAGAGAAGGAGGTAGATAGCCTGTCTCGGGAGTTAGCTTTACTTAAATCATGTTCCTCCCGAGACTCTGATAGCTGTACTCTCTGTGATGCTTTGCTTGTGGAGCTGGAGAACCTAAGGAAGTTGCATGATAGTGTGCTTGTTGATCTTGAGAATCTAAAGTTGAAGAATGCTAGTTCTGTTACCTTTGATATTCCTGCTGATGCTAGCTTTTCTCCTGCTCACTCAAATGCTTCTTGTGACAATTGCCCTAAACTGCTTACTGAAATTGATGCCATGAGCTCACACCTTAGAAAGCTTTCTGCTAGGAATGATGAACTTGAATTGCATGCTTCTAAGGATCCAGTCTGCTCATGTGAGAGTTGTAGGCAACTAAAACTTGACGATAATGCTTTGAATGTCAAGTGTGATCAACTTGCTAAGGACTTACTAGTTAAGTCAAAAAAATTGGTTGCCTGCTGTGTGTTGGGGTTAAGGATGATATGGATAAAATCCATATTGAGCTTAGAAAGAAGTTAGAAGACCAAACTCTTAGGATTAGAAATGCCCCTTACGTTTCTTGTGAGACCCTCAAGATTGAGGCAGCCGTGCTAAGTGAACTAAAAGCACGTGCTGAGAGATCTTCTCTTTCTGGTTCTTCTTCTTCCTCTCCTTCCCCCTGTTCTTCATGTGCCTCGTTCTTCCGGGAGTGTGAGTATCTCATGAGCACTCTTGAGAAGTTTGTTGGGGGCAAGAAGAAGCTCAATCTAATTCTAGACCAATCCAAGATTAGCCGATTTAATCAGGGTCTAGGATTTGACTACTTGGAGCATGCTAGGACTCATCCTCCTACCATTGTGCGTGGCTCCAAGAGTGGTGAGATTGTGGTAGCTCCCAGAGTGAGTACCACCATATTTAGGTCTGCTGGGGTTGTCCATAGGACTTCTGACTAGAAGGGTGTTAATCCTATTGCTTCTGTCTCTAGCAAGGCGAAGTACACATGCACCTTCTGTAAGAAGGATGGTCACCTAGTAGATTTCTGCTTCAGGCGCGTCAAGATCATCAGGCGTGAGCATGTTGTCGCTTTAGAGGTTTTCGTGGTCATCCCGGACTGAGTGCTTCTAAAGCACGCACTGCTTTTAGACAGGTTAGAGAGTCGCCTGTTTTTGGGCAGCGTATAGGACTTGGTTTTCATCTTTGTTCATCGGGTTTTAATCTCATAGTCGCTCGTGGTCGGGCTTTCGCCGTCCTCTTGATATTCCTCGTTTTTCCCATCGAGGTAGATATCAGCGGCGTGAGGTGTTTACTGGTAGGAGATCTAGGCAGGCTTACTGGGATGGTACGGTTTTTGCACTACGACGTGCCAACCTGGTTCTGACTCCTAGATTATCTACCAGAGTTGCTCCTGATCGTGTGAGAGTTGAGCGTCAAAGAGACACTCGAGTCCAGCCTTCTTCTGTGGCTGGTACTCTGAGGTGTCGTATGGTTCAGTATTGGGTTCCTAAGTCTTCACTCTATCCCAGTACTGAGTCATCTTTCTCTCTTGTGTCTTGATCAGGTTCGTCGAATGGGGAAGGGCGATGTTTGGATTGTTGACTCCGGTTGTTCTCGTCATATGACCGGTGATTCTCGTTAGTTCTCTTCCCTAGTCCGAGCCCCCGGTGATGAGTTAATCACTTTTGGGGATGCATCTTCAGGTAGAGTCATTGCTAAAGGTACCATCTGCATTAACCAAATTTTCATTCTTAAAGATGTTGCCTTAGTAAGTAAGCTGCAATACAATCTGCTCTCTGTTTCTCAGCTTATCGATGACTCTTTCGAGGTAAGCTTCAAGAGTAATGCCTGTAGAATCCTTGATTCATTAGGAGGGTTAGTTTGCGGGATTTCTAGATTTAGGAGAGTCTTTCGTGCTGATTTTTCTGCTTCTTCTGGAGACTCTCTTCGATGTTTGATTGCTTCTGAGTCCCGTAATCTCTCCTTCTGGCATAGGAGACTTGGTCACATTGGTTTAAATCATTTGACCCGAGTTAGCAGCCACGATCTCATTCGGGGTTTGCCCAAACTCAAGATGGTCAAAGACTTAGTTTGCTCTCCTTGCCGACATGGCAAGATGGTTACTACTTCTCATCCTCCAGTCACCGTAGTGATGACTGATGCACCAGGACAGCTTTTACATATGGACACTGTTGGTCCAGCTAGAGTGCAGTCAGCAGGAGGGAAGTGGTATGTTCTTGTCATCGTTGATGATTTTTCTAGATACTCTTGGGTATTCTTCATGGCCTCGAAGGATGAGACTTTTCTCACTTGAGGGTTTGGTCGATGGGTTGTCCATTGAGCTCCCGTGCATTACGAGCTATCTGCAGTGATAATGGCACGGAGTTCAAGAATTCTTACTTTGAGAGTTTTTGTGTAGAGTCCGGTTTAGAGCATCGTTCTCTTCTCCCTCGCCTCTCGTGAGAATGGCGTAGTGGAAAGGAAGAACAGACCACAGTTGAGATGGCGGGACGATGCTAGATGAGTCTGATACTCTAGGAAGTTTTGGGTGAGGCTATAGCTCTTGCTTGCCATGTTTCTAATCGCGTGTTTTGAGAGCACATTTGCATCGCACTTCTTATGAGTTGAGGTATGGGCGAAAGCCCGTGTGTCTCATTTTCGCGTTTTGGTTGCAAGTGTTTTATCTTGAAATCTGTAACCTAGATAAGTTTGAGTCTCGTTCTTCGATGGTATCTTTCTAGGTTACTCGACTTCTTCTCGTAGCTATAGGGTGCAGGCGTTGATGCGCATAGGATCATAGAGACTGTGATGTGACCTTTGATGAGGCTAGCCGGGAGCTAGACCTGATGTTTCAGACTCTTCTTATCCCTCCGAGACCATCTTTGTAGAAGATGAGGATGATGGAGATGATGGTGTTCCACCGGATCCAGTCCCCTCTACACCTGAGGTGCCTCATGTTTCCATTTCTGCACCTCAGGGAGACCAGCCCTTGCCTTCCGACTCTCCTTCAACGAGTGGCTCTGTTCCTACCTCTTCTGTTCAAGAGGTAGAGGCTACTTCTGTTGCTAGACCTCCCCGTCATATTCAGAGACGTCATCCTCCTGATCAGATGATTGGCGATTTGTTCGAGCGTGTCACACGCTCAAGAACGGGTCTGTCCTCCTTCTGTCTTCACTCTGCCTTCGTTGCCTCCTTTGAGCCGAAGGATGTTTCTCATGCATTATCCGATGAGTCGTGGATTAATGCTATGCATGAGGAACTTGAGAACTTTGAGAGGAACAAGGTATGGCGACTTGTCGAGCCCCATCCGGTCATAATGTCATTGGGACCAAGTGGGTGTTCAAAAACAAGCAGAGTGAGGATGGGGTTGTCATTCGCAACAAGGCTAGGCTAGTTGCAGGGGCTTTCTCGAGGTTGAGGGTCTTGACTTTGAGAGACCTTTGCCCGTAGCTAGGCTAGAGGCTATTAGGATCTGCTTGCATTTTCTCGCATCCCGGGCTTCAAGCTCTATCAAATGGATGTCAAGAGTGCATTCCTCAATGGCTATATTGAGGAAGAGGTTTATGTCAAGCAACCTCCGAGATTCGAGAACCCCAAGTTTTGAGTCATGTATACAAGCTTTCCAAAGCTCTATATGGACTCAAGCAGCCCTCGAGCATGGTATGAGAGGCTCAAGTCTTATCTTCTCACCATGACTTTAAAATAGGCATAGTAGACAAAACTCGCTCATCGACACCATGAGTCTCATTTTCTTCTTGTCGGTTTATGTGGACGATATCATTTTTGGTGGCTCGTCTCATTCGCTTGTGTCTCAGTTTTCTGAGGTGATGAGCACAGAGTTTGAGATGAGTATGATGGGCGAGTTGAGCTACTTTATTGGCTTCTAAATCAAGCAGACTCGGAAGGGTACTTTCTTGCATCAAGGCAAATATACCCGTGACCTCCTGAGGCGCTTCGATATGTCTGATGGGAAGCTGGTGATGACTCCTATGGCCACCACTTCTGTCCTCGAGCCTGATGAGGATGGTGAGCCTGCTGATCAAAAGGAGTTTCGGAGCATGATCGGCTCCTCTTGTACCTCATCGCTTGAGGCCGGACATACATTTTGTTTGTGTGTGCGTGCGCTCGATTTCAAGCTTCTCCTCGCGCCTCTCACCGCTAAGCGGTCAAGCGCATCTTCAGTACCTTCGTGCTACCACCGATTATGGTATTTGGTACTCTTCGTCTTCTTGTCTATCTCTTAGAGCCTTTTCCGATGCCGACTTTGCTGGCTGTAGGATAGATAGGAAGAGCACTTCTGGCACTTGCCAATTCATTGGCACTTCTCTCATTTCTTGGTCATCTAGGAAGCAGTCCAGAGTTGCACAGTCCACCGCTGAGGCCGAGTATGTTCTTTGCGGCCGATTCTTTGTAGCAGTGCTCTGGATGAGATCGACCTTACGGGACTTTGGATTAGAGATAGAGAGTGTGCCACTTTTCGTGACAACACTACGCTATTTGCATTGCTAAAAACCCAAGGCAACATTCCGGACCAAGCACATTGATATTAGATATCACTTCCTTAGAGACCATGTGGAGAAGGGAGATATCGCGCTTCATTCGTGAGAGTGACCTTGATTAGCCGATATCTTCACCAAGCCTTTGGATAGCTCCAGTTTGTTGCCTTGAGGAGTGAGCTTGGAGTCGTGAGCCCTTACGGCCTTTCGTGAGGGGAGCCGGTTTGTATATTATGTATTATATGTTTTCTTCCACTTAGCTTTTCTTTTCTTTGTGTTTCTTTTGGGTGACTTTGGGCTTGTTTTCTTGAGTTGAGTTCACTCACTTAGACTTCTGGCATGCCTTCCATGGACCTCTTATCTTGTGCTTTAGGTTGCTATCATGCGTGATTAGTCTTCTCTCTTCTCTCTAGGTTGAGTTCCCTCACGCCTTATAAGTCTAGCGGTATTGGGCCTCCAGGTAGACAGGGTCTGTGTGCACTCCTTAGTTGGGATCTAGAGTCAGTTTCCCTATGTCAGACACTGGGGAAGATAAGAGCGAGTCTAAGCCGTAGTGAGTCTCTTCTATCTTATCTATGCTCAATAGCCATCCAGTTTTGCAGTTTCTCGGTTTCTTCTCCTCATTCTGCTTTTTCGTTTGTTATTGAGTTCATTCGGGTTTTCTTTATGCCTAATCTTGATAATAACTCAACTTTAACCAGATTTGAGCTTAAAATTGATTCATTTGTTGAGGGGGAGTTTGGGAATCTGTTCATGCATTGCATTTAGACTGCATTTTCTGTTTTATGAGCTTTGTCTATTATGCATTTGACTCAATCTTCGTGAAATACATCATGCTATATCTTTTAAAGAAAATCACTAGCTTAGATATATCCAAGTTCATTTATCAAGCTAAGGTTAATTAAAATCTGAAAAAACTTAAAGCTTTAAATGAAAACTTGATGAAACATGTTGCTTTTGCTTACTAAGTTTCTTCTTTAGGGACTTTTACCATGAATTGTGAAATTTTGGATTTCTCTAGAGTCCCTATAGCAACTTGGGTGAAATTTGCTTGATCCATATTTGAGTCCTTCAGAATTGCTCATATGTGCTAAATTGAAAATAAAAAAAAATTGACTCTTTTGTGCAAAATTGATCTCAGCACTTTATATTCTCGAGACTGCCTCCCATTGCATTTGGGATGAACTTGGAATATATTGTGTATGACCAAGATCATTCTCTTAAGAGTTACTCTTGAGATGATCGAAAATGGCTTGAGTCAATCAACAAAAGAAAATGCAAATATCAAACACATAAGTGGGTAAAGAATGCAAATAATGTCAAAAATTTGCACCCCGCTATGTTTTTCGAAGTCTTAAAGAAAATTTGCATAAATTGAAAAATGGGCTCGAAGGACCTTATATGCACTTCAAAATTCCCCAAAGTGTTGAGTAGGTTGAACTCTAGGTTTTCCATTTGATCCTTAAGTGGTTTTGCTTCTAGTTTTGAAACTTTGCTAAGTTTTGCACTTGTCAAATCTTGCTAAAATGATACATTTTCAAAACCTAGCTTATGAGCAAAATTTGTTATTTGCACTTGGACATGTCTTAGTTTGGTCATAATCTAAGATTGATAAGTTTGGTGTCATATCTTGTCATTATGATCATTTGGATAATCTTCAAAGCTCCCTTAGGTTGCATTTCATGTATACATAAAAAGGGGGAGAATTTTTCTTTTTGATGCCTATATTGCCAAAAGGGGGAGAAATCGTAGAAAAGGCATCATTAAAAATGTGAAAGCTTATTTGGTTCTTATGATCTTTGTAAAATTTTGCTAATTCTTATGGATCATAATTACATAATCACTTATGGATCATAATTACACAATCACATTTGGCGCTTATGATTGGATTTTAGAGCTTTTTGTGGAAAACTTGCTCTTTACTTGATTTAGCTCTAAAATATGTCTTACCAACTTGGTCATGTTCTCAGTCTATTCTCTCTGGACCATGTGTGTTTTTGCAATCAAATTGCTTTCTTCTTATCTTACTCAAACTCAAATTTATGCCTTTTATAAGGTTTGTCAATATACTCATCAAGGGGGAGATTGAAGGACCATGTGGAGGTCCATCCTTGCTTGTGATGAGTATTTGACTTTATATGATCTAGGATAGCTTAGATTTGAGTTTGTATTTAAATATGATCTTCATGTGTTGGCCGGACCAATTTTTTGTGATCTTCATGTGTAGGCCGGACCAAATTTTTGTGATCTTCATGTGTAGGCCGGACCAAATTTTTATGATCTTCATGTGTTGGCCGGACCAAATTTTTGTGATCTTCATGTGTATAACGGACCAAATCGCGATGGTTTTCATGTGTATAACGGACCAAATCGCGATGGTTTTCATGTGTACAACGGACCAAATCGCGATGGTTCTCATGTGTACTACGGACCAATTTTACTCGTATGTAGTAATATGCATTTTTGAAAGTTTTACCGTGCTCAAAAAATTATTTGGTCTACATAAAAGTTGTAGAGAATTTCAAGACGCATCTTTTTCATGTTGACAAGTTTTTCATTTGAGCGACATAAAAAATCATATAAAATCGGGAAGGTTAACAGAGATTCTCACGTGTACTACGGACCAATTTTCCAGCGTGCAGTAATATGCATTTTTGAGGGTCTTCTCGTGCACGAAAAATTATGTGTTATACATGAAAGTTGTAGATAATTTCGAAACACAAGTTTTTCATGTTGACAAGATTTTCAGTAGAACAACATATAAAATCATAACAAATTGAGAAGATCCTGCTGTATTGAAAACAGCTTGTCTGCATTTGGTTGAAATGCTTTGGTCCGTTTTTGGTTTTTCTTTTCTAACCCCAACTCGTGATCGAATTGTTGTGATGGGTTCATGGTGGAACCAAGAAGGATTTCTTGTCTTTGTGAATGTAGGACTTCATTTGGTGGTCATGGTGAGGCGAAGGAGGTGGAACTAGGCATGGGATAGCCGGAGGTTCAAGTTGGCCGGAAGTTCGCCGGAAGATGGCCGGAGATGAAGTCGGTGTAGTTCGAAGAGACAAGAGATTACTGGAGAAGCTAGCTTATCACTACTTGGATCAAGAAGAGCTGTAGGGTTGCGCCTACGGAAGATAAAGTAGTGGATAAAGTGTAGCTTCTTTGTTAGGTGTACTAAGAAAGTACACGAGTGTAGTTGAGAGTTGTTGAGAGTGACAGTGTAAGGATCAAATCCTGGCTCTTGGAAGTTGGCTTAGGATTGAAACAAGACATCCAAGGGTGGGAATTGATCCCAGGTCACTATAAATAGAGGGGTAGGGGTAGCCTCCCCTCTTTGAAGGTTCTGAGGTTTTTGCTGCTCATTTGAGTTTTGCCTACTTTGTTGTGAGGCTTTGTAAACCTCCCTTCCAGAAATGAAATGTTCTTCATTTATGTTCTAGTTTCATTTCCTTTACGCATTTACATTACGCACTTAAATTCTGCTATCTAAATTCCGCATTTACTTACTTGCAATTTACTTTACGTATTTTGGATTTGCCTCATCTCCTTCTACATGCTATTGAATCTTTGTTGAAATTCATGGTTGATGAACTCTTCTCTTGATTCGATGCTTTCAATCATTTAGGCAATCCTTCTGTTCTTGTTGCAAGTTGTAAATCTGTGTGTTCTTGAAGTGTGTAAAACGTGTGACTTGCAGTTCTTTAGTTTTGATTTGCCCCTGGTTCAAGTTATGCAAAGAAACTGATCTTTTGTTCCTTCATGATGAATTCTTAATTGATCGAGTTTTGGTGTTTACTCTTGTGCTATCTTGCTTGCTGTGACGTATGAGAAGGCATTCAAAGTCTATCTTGATCATTAGAATCTTACAAGCAAGCCAAGATCATAGATTGGCTTTTGAGTCGTCTTGCTTTTGAAACACTTTGTGTTTTTCTAGTCTCTGTTCTTTACAAGCAGTATTGAGTCTTTTGACTAGCATTTGTCCAAGAGGTGGGAAAATTTATTTTGGGACCATTCACCCCCCCTCTGGTCGCCATCTCGGTCTTTCAGTATATGCGATTACTTATTAATCATGCTTAGTCATTCTTTAACAACAGAATAATAGATGAAGAGATATGTTGTTCTTTGTATTTTAAAAAGGTGAGATATGATTCAAGGTTGTTGATATTTTGGTAAAAATAAAAATAAAACTATGATTTGACACGACCGTTTATTGGCAATAGCCGGATGTGCATGTGCTTTGCACGTAGATAGGGGAGATTTCTCGCCTGGGTCGGATTAAGGACCGAACGACGTATTGTATAATCTAAGTATATCAGTACAACCACAAGTGCTAGTATGAGATAGCCTTAACTTATTAAGTTACTTAGATTTAACTTTGCACATTGGAAGGTTATAGTAGTGCGGGCTTTCTGGGATGGATTGCTCGAAGGGGTGCCCTCATCGAGGTGTTGAGAATAACGCCTGCCGATACAACAACATACGCCACACTATAGGGAGAAGTGGGAAAATAGGGTGTATAACAATTAGTCATACAGTGATTGTACAAATATCTTCTGCCACTATAGTATGGGCTTGTCGTCACTAGGCTGGTGCAAAGTTAGGTCTAGTTAATGTAATAGTTATGTCATGACCTCTTGGCCACACGCCAAAGGAAGCGGGAAAATAGCGGCAAAAAGAGAGTTGGTCATGTTTTGTGGGTAAAGCTGTACACCTCTGCAGAGTTTAAAACTTTTTAAAAAGTTGTTCCCACGATTATAGGAAACTTAGTGCACTGACATTAGTTAGAAGTTTTGATATTTTAAAAAGGATTAAATTGGATATATTTGTTGAAAAGTCTTTATTTTAAATTTTATATCAGGGATTGGCAAAGGATGATTCAATTCTCACAATCATCGAGGACTATAAGTTATTACGATTATGTTATGATTACTTGTTATTTACATATCAGTCAAACTTGCTCTTACAAATTATTACTTGATATTCATGCACAACTTAGCTTTATGCAAAATAACCGTAGTAGCGTTTCTACTGACATAGCCTATATTTATTATATATTTATGATACACCACAAGTCTTGCTGAGTACATAAGTACTCAACTTTGCTTAATTTGTTGGACCAGTGAATGAAGGAAGTGAATTCCCAGAAGACATATATTTTGACGTAGGCTACGGCAAATATAATAATGAGTTTTTCTAGGGTCTAGTCCTTGTCAGTTGCCTAAGAGTCTTATGGGCATACTACAAGATTTTTATATTTCCGCTGTAGTTTATTTTGGTTTGTAAGTCTTTATTATATAAACAGCTTCTGCTATCATATATAAAATATTATGTATGGATTTATTATCAATATTGTAAATGTGCGTACTAGCCACCGATCATGAAAATAGTACTGTATATACATGAAACTCTTCCTGGAATTCCAAGCCAAAAAGGAGGGTCATCACACTTAATCAAGTCAAAATACGCCTTTTATTTATGAATGGATATACATATTATGCATTTAATAAAACGGTTTTTTGTTTCACAACGCTCATTAGTTATCAGAAGATTTGTATGCACTCATTTATCAAGGGCTAAACTTAAGGAAAGACCCCATTAAAATTTGTAATTAACGCTTAAGCCTTTTATTGCAGTGCCCATTAATGATTCCAAAAAATTGGATGCACTCATATAGCAAGGGATGATGTGAGAGGAGATCCCGAGGACTCTACAATTATTATTCATTTTGTTCAACTTGTTAGTAATAAATCCTTGGTTAATTAGTACTCCCTCCGTTCATTTCATTTTTATAAGACGTATTTTGACTTTGTATAAAAAATTAAGGTTGCACTGAAATTGAGAAAGGTATAAAAGAAAATAACTTAGATGCTCTCACTTAATTGTCTTTGAAGATGAAAGATATATACTTTGTGATTATTCCATCTGGTTACAAATAATTATTATTTTAGATATTGGCACGGTCTTTAAAACATAGCTTTCACCACTAATTTCTATTTAATTTATTCATAAAACCCAATAAAATTATAATATTATGAAAGTAATCCCTCCAACCACAAATAGTTATCGTTTTGGGCATCGACGCGGTCCCTAAAACTCAACTTTGACCACTAATTTCTATTGTAATATATTTAAAAACCTAATAAAATTATAATATTATGGAAGTATGTTTTGAGATAAATCTACACATATATTTCATGCATCCAATCTAAATATTTAAAAAGATATCGATAGCTAAAGTTTTAAAATTTTGATTGCATGTATCCCAAACCGGTAAGTTTTTGTGAATCAGAGGGAGTACTGTTCATGTATCTAATTTAAATATTTAAAAAAATATTGAAAACCAAAGTTTTGAAAGTTTGATTGCACATATATCTAAAGCGATAACTATTTATGACCAGAGGGAGTACATGGCCATGGGATGAACCTGGCCAGCCATTTATAATAACAATAAAAATTTACATGTACGGCCTACCTGTTGGGAACACTGTGCATATCTTACCGTGAAAACTCCGTGAAACCCACGTGTACAAGTTTTGAAAAATTCTCAAAAAATTACCATACGTAGGAAATGTGAGATTCTACAATCCTGTAAAATTTGAAGACCAAATCCAATCGTATTTGAAAGACGATTGAAATAAATTAAAAAGACACATTCAGCCTAAATAGAGATTTTCACTGTTTGAACTATTCATCTCGTTGTTTGTCCTTTTCATATCTTTCATATGCGATTGAGTTTGGTCTTTAAATTTTTTACTGGGTTGTAGAAGCTCACCTCTCCTAGGTATGGTAATTTTCTGATAATTTTTTAAAACTTGTATTAGTATAGTGCCCTGTCTTCCGATTTCCTTTTCCCAGCACGTAATATATGATCTTTTCCTTTTCTAGAACGTTTGTTTCCTTTTCCTTAATTCCAGGATATTTGTTTCCTTTTCCTTGAGATGATGCTGGAGGTGGGGGGAGATCTGTTGTGGGCCACAGGGATGAGTTAGACACATTAAATAATGATCATCTGATGTGGGTGAGTAAAGCTGAGGAAAAATCTGAGAGGTTAATTTTGATGGAGGCAAGTTTCTGGGGACGTTTCGTTGGGTGCATGAAGGTTGAGCCATCTCTAGTGGAATGTATTATTTGGGGTGAACGTAGAAAAGAATGCTTAGGTGCATTATAAAGGGGTATAGATATGTGATTTTTACGGAATTTTCACAATAAGAGGGGATTTCACCAAATATGTTGCCACTCACTAAACATGTGAGGGATTTGAATATGGACCCCACCATGCCCATAACAAAAGAAGGAACCATTCATGGCGATATATTTAGTAGGAATTTGATAAGAAACGTCCTTGGAGTGATGTTTCCATATATACAAATTTTTTTCTTCTATATAAGGGGATATTGGTAGTAATCGTCTTCGATTCTTCATTCGAGTACTCCTCGATTACCATAGATCTCTAGCTAGCTGACAGTAAGTTTCCATTAGATCTCCTTCCCAACATGGCGAGGAGGGTGGGTGTACGATATATAGAAGATGTCAGAGAGCGAGACATCACCTTTTCAAAGCGGCGTGCTGGCCTGCTCGAGGGTGCCGCCGACCTCTCCGCCCTCACCGGCTCGAGTATTGCCGTCGTCCTAGATGGTGAGATGCAATCGTTCGGCACACCGTCGGCGGACACAATCGTCGACAACTTCCTTTCGGGCGGTGCGCCCGATGGGGCGCCGTTCGCCGGCGGGCAGCTGAAAGCTAGCATCGCGGGGCTGCAGAAGGAGCTGGTACATCTGGAGACTGAGAACACGGAGGAGGAAAAGAGAACGAAGCTGTCCGTCGAGCGTACCAGGGAGACCCAAGATCTGAGCTCGACGGCGGCGGCCAAGCTTGTCTTTGGCAAGGTAGAGGATCTCAACCTCGACCAGCTCAACCAGCTGTTCTCTGACCTCTCGAGTGTCCAGCAAGACATTTCACGTCGGCTGCCAGCTCCGCTGCGTCACGGCCGCGAACTAGAGATCGGCGGCCCGAGCGTGCCACCGCCGCAGCGGCCCTCGCTGCCTCCGCAGTCCTCTTCCGGCGGTGGAAATGCCGATGCTGGGGAATCGTACTGAGCAGTGAGCACTTCCTTTGGTGCTACTTAGCTATAGCTTGTCATTTGGCGTGAAACTTTGTTTCGTGAGTCTGATATTTGCATCTGTGCGATGCTTTGTATCTTCATTATTACTGAATGAATAAAACCTTAGGTTGAAAAACAAGTGTTGCTTTACATGCTGGGATGAAAGAACAGGAACATGGATTTACGACGTCTCATTTAACACGTTGTAAATCAAGCTTTTTTAAAATTTAAGGGTTGGCGAGAGCTATATATACTCATTTAGTTTAACTGAGAACAGAGTTCCAATGATCTAACGTCAGTCGAAGATGCACACATCGTTAACACCACCTGCATACACACCACTACCAAGTACAAAACCACCTCAAACCCATCTGTTTTTTAACGGATGGCATAAGCTCTATTGATTAATTAAAGTGATGATAGTGTTTCAAAGATATATAATGCCATTCCTAAGCGTTTCAAAGGAATTCTAGAGGGAGACTCGCCGGTAAATTGAACAAAAAGCTGGAGCAAGCATATCTAGAGGAAAACAAAGAAGAAATTAGAGAAACTAGCCTAATTTCACACGTGATTGCACGGCTAGATGCTATAGTGCGTATGGTCATACTGAAACATAGTGTTATACTTGTTGTACAACTCTTATGGTTACGATAGAAATAAAATTATATTTGAGTAAATTTCATTTTGCACCATATAATCTTACCATTATTTCACACGGCACCGGCCTTTGCACATATTTCACTTAGGACCAGGTTTTTTTACCATCTATTGCATATATTCTCACAAACGAACGAAGATGGGCCAGGGGTTCTACGGATTGCGCCAGACAGACCCATAAAGATGACGGCCCAACAAAATAGGCCTGGCAACGACTTGTCGAAATCTGTGAAGTCCATGCGACCCACTATACCAAGCAAATACACCCTCTGTTCAAGATTACAAGGCGTATTTCCTTTTGTTACGTAGATCAAAAGATATTAAAAATTACTCCCTCCGTTGATAAATATAAGGCCTATAGTTTGAATATTTTTGTTGAAAAATATAAGGCGTGCATGTAGATTTAATGAGCCTTTCCACTTATACCCCTATTTATTCTCTCTCAACCATATGCATTTATTCATTATCTCCCATCTTCCAAGACAATTAAGAGGGATATGTAAGTCATTTTCTCTCATGACTTTCTCAATTTCACCACAACCTTAATCCTTGTGCAAAGTCAAAATACGCCTTATATTTATCAACGGAGGGAGTACTAGATTATCCCTAATTATTATTATTAAGCACTATACTCAATACATATGTAGAGAATATAAAGTAAAGATGGATATTTATTAAGGTATGCAGGAAACATCACACTAATTTTGCAATAGAATATAAAATACACCATATATTTATAAATAAAATCATTAAAAAATACGTCTAATATACTTGGAGGGAGGGATTACTACCATCTGCCTTGTTCTTTTTTTTTTAATGGAAGCAGTAGGGAAGACCCCTACGATATATATATATATATAAGAGAACAAGATGTTGTACAAAGATTTATGTACAAAAATTAAAAGGAAAAACAAGCTCAAATTAGGGAAACAAATCAAGATAAAGAGTCTAGCTAATCAAATAAACTTTGTTTATGCTACTCTTTAACACATCACACATGCAGAGAGAGCTCATTTATAAATATTCTTTTTCAACTTGATATACTTGGAGCGATACTCTCAAATATCCTATCATTTCTTTGTTTCCAGATTACCCAAGCTGCGATAGTAATAATTTCCATGTATAAGATAGAATCAAAGTTGTTCTTGCACGTTCTACCTTTAGAACAATATTCTGAGTATTATCCCAAAGTAATCCAATAATATTCCAGTATGCAATACTGAAAGAGCAGTTGAAGAATAGATGATTTAATGTTTCCACTTATTGATCTTGGCATAAAACACAATAGTAATCGTCCTCCAAATGAAAATGCTTTCTATGTAGCATATCTTTAGTGTTCAATCTACCCATAAGCAATAACCATGCAAACACTTTGAGCTTCATCACGCATTTACTGTGTCAAATCCACTGAAAAGGTTTTGACGTGGCCATTATATGAAATGAATACTTATAGAACTTTTGTGACATATATATACTATTATGCCATATGTAGTATCCGAGTAATTGTTCATTGGCAAGAATCGTTGGATACCGTCAATTAACAAGTTGTACTCGTTGAAGGCATCATCAAAAAGTGGTAAATTAAAGTTATGCCTTGTTCTTCTTGGCGTTCATGCGGTTCATGGCGTGACAAGCTGCATAATTAATTCACGCCACTGCAATCTGGAATCAGGAAATGCTGTTTTAATGGTAAAGCTAGCTATTTGATTTCTCTATTCATCTTTCTGAGATGCATAGTTAAGTTCTCTAGGTTTCATTTTAGCGTAGAAAACAAATCAGCGTTGGAAGTTACTGGTTGCTACTCACCTGCCTGTGCCTAGCTGATTAGATTCAGCAGCGGCGGCGCATGCAATGTGCCTATGCCTAGCTGATTAGATTCAGCGGCGCATGCAATGTGCCTATGCCTAGCTGATTAGATTCAGCGGCGCATGCAATGTAAAATACTCTCTGCATTTTGGATATCAGCCTGAATTTCATTCGAGCGTCTGAACGGTGTACACTTTCCTGTTTGATCTGCAGTACAGCTGAACGCTAAAGAGGTAAAAGAACGAGTGTTTGTCAAGTAGAAGTAGAACATTTTGCTTGAAACGTGATCCCCTGTTTTGACCATTGAATATCGGTAAACTTTTGATATGTTCAGATTTCTTTCTTTAGTTCTTTCTTTTCTGAAACCACAAGTTTTACTATGTTATCCAATGGGTTTTTTTTAATTTAGTGGAGTGGTGTACAATACAAGCTGGAAGTTACTGGTGCTTCGGTTTTTGTGCTCTTGCTTCAACATGACTGATACCGACCACGATTTTATCTTTTTGACTCTTGTTCTAAATAAGAGACAGGAGTGCCGATTCAGAGTGATGTTTAGTACTACATCCAGTATGCTAAATCAGAAAAGAGGTTGATTGACACAACAACTGATGTATAATATACAGTCAGACTTTGACACTCACCTCTTCCTCACAAGCTGATTGATGCTAACTGCAATATACCATGCACTCCCTCTCTTTTGCTACAGAATTGAGTTCTCACCTTAATTACCTTCAGATATAAGTATGTTCCAAGTTTTCCATATAGAATGCGGTCAACTGAGTTGTTAACCTCTTATTGCTGTCCAGGATCCAGATTGATAGTATGAAGCTGCTGATGCTAGTACTACTTTGTTACATATTTTTTTTAAAAAGTCAAAATCCAGTTTTCAAAAAAACCTAAGATCGAAATTGCCGAAATTACCGTAGCAATTTGATTTCTTTCACATTTTTTTATTCGATTAGGATTTTGAATCTCGTCCAAGCCGAAATCCAAGATTTCACCGAGATTTTAAAAAATTTCGCCTAAATTTTTAACCATGAAAGAAACAGCTCAGCTATGTCTTCAATGAATTGCCGCGTGTACATAATTAATTGACGCCACTGCTATCTGGAATCAGGAAATGCTGTTTTAATGGTAAAGCTAGCTATTCGATTTCTCTATTCATCTTTCTGAGATGCATAGCCATAGTTTAAAAAAAAACCGCGAAATTTTGGAAATCTCGGCCGAGATTTCGGATTTCGGTCGGAGACGGGATCCAGAATCCTGACCGGGTAAAAAAATACTTAAAAACATTAAATTGCTACAATAATCTTAGAAATTTCGACGAGATTTCACCAAACCTCGCCGAAATCTCGGGTTTTTTTTGCTTGTCTTTGACTTTTTATGACCAGATTTGGTCCAATAACCCTTAAGAAAGTCATCTTCCATGAAATTTTGTTTAAAAACCAAATTTTTGATACGTTTTAAAATTTCGGTAGAAACACTGTCAGTTTTTTATAAAATTGTACAACCTTGATCATGATCTGAAAAATTTATGTTACTATCTTTAGTAGTGTAGAATCATCCAGAACAATTAAAAAATAATTGAACTTCATTTGTTATGTTTAAAAAATCAAAAATAGAATGAACATAATTGGGACAGTAACTTTGTCAGAATTTTATAAATTTTCTCGAATATGATCATGATCCAATTTTTTTATGAGATTAAGAAGTGCCTCAGTATTTTCAAAAAAAATATAAATTTATTTGTTTGCTCAATCAAATTTATGTAAGCATTGAACTTCATTTGTTATATTTCAAAAATCAAAAACAGAAAGAACATAAATAGTACAGTGCCCTTGTAAGAATTTTATAAATTCACTGGGAGTGTGATCATGATTCAAACTTTTTTTGAGATCTTAAGCATTTTCTTAGAACCCTTCTGTAAATTTTTCAAAAATTTTAAACATTTTTTGTTGCTAAAGAAAATCTATGTATTGATCATCAGGCTTTTATCAAGACGTAGCACTGTCACAATTTTTAGAACTTTTTGAATCTTGATCATCATTTGAAAATTTCCAAAATTTTCTAACGTGTTTTGAACTACTTCTCATTTGGTTGAATTTTGCCGGTAAGGCTTTTATCAGAACAATAGCACTGTTCGAATTTTTAAAAATTCATGAAGCTTGATCATCATCTCAAAATTTTATGGGAATATTAGTGATACATTATAACCATGTACAAAAATTTAAAAAATTTCTAACATGATTTGTTCTATTTTTCATTCGGTTCAAACTTGCCGGTCAACGTTTATCAGGACAGTTGCAATTTTTGAATTTTTAAAAATACATCAGATTTGATAATCATTTGAAATTTTTATAGGAATATCATTGATGTGTCAGAAACTTCCACAAAAAAATTTAAAATTTTTCAACATCGTTTGAGCTATTTTTCGCTCGGTGCAAATTCATCGAAATCTCAGCAAATTTCGCCGAGTTTTGGGAATTTCGGCCGAAATTTCGTTTTTTCCGGTAGAAATAAAACAGGATTTGAATATTTGTTTTTGAATTTCGTCCGAGATTTCTCCGAAATTCCGATATCTCGACGAGATTTCAGATTTCGGTCAAGAGCAAGTTTTCATGCGAAAACAAAATTTGAATCCTCGTGCATAGCTAAGTTCTCTAGGTTTCAGTTTAGCGTAGAAAAAAAATCAGCTTTGAAAGTTAATGGTTGCTACTCCCCCTGCATATGCCTAGCTGATTAGATTCAAGGGCGCAGCGCATGCAATGTAAAATACTCTCTTGCCTTTTGGATACCAGACTGAATTTAATTCGAGCGTCTGAACGGCCTTGAATGGTACAGAGAGAAAGTTACTGGTGCTTCGGTTTTTGTGCTCTTGCTTCAACATGCCTGATACCTACCACGATTTTAGCTTTTGACTCTTGTATTAAATAATAGAGACAGGAGTCACAGGAGTGACGATTCAGAGTGTTGATTAGTACTACATCAAGTATGCTAAATCAGCTGAAAAGAGGTTGATTGACACAACAACTCATGTATAATATACAGTCAGACTTTGACACTAACCTGTTCTTCACAATCTGATTGATGCTAACTGCAATACACCATTCATTCCCTCTCTTTTGCTACAGAATTGAGTTTTAACCTTAATTTACCTTCAGATATATAGTTTGTTCCAAGTTTTCCTTACAGGATGCGGTCAACTGAGCTGTTAACCTCTTAATGCTGTCCAGATCCAGATTGACATCAAGCTGCTGCTGCTAATAGTACTACTTAGTTACATATTTTTCAAATTCAAGCATATTAATCTCTCTAAATTTACCACTTACATTGACACTTCACTCTCAAATTAACCCCTGTCTTACAACACGAACCACTTAACCTGTAATAGCCGTATGTATCATCACTATGCATGCATGCTGACGTGTTTGTATCATCGATGATATATCCGATCGCTTGATTGTTTTTTAGGAGACCTTGAATGGCCTGTAGCCTCCGACGTCCTTGATGAGCCCCTGCACGGAGCCGGCGGCGGCGAGGATGGAGACCATGAGGCAGGCGAGGCTGAGCACGTTCATCCACGTCCACGTCGGCGAGAAGCGGCGCACCTTGGCCTGCGCCATGTACATCTGGAGGGGGAAGTAGACGGTGAGCGGCCAGAAGGAGACGGCGCCGATGAGCCCGAGGAAGTCGTTGAAGAAGGGGAAAACCATGGCCACCACAACCGTCAGCACCACGTACGCCGTGCGCCACACCAGCCGGAACGGGCTCAGGGGGAAGTCGCCGGCGAGGGGCAGGCGCACGACGCGCTCGGCGTTGAGGAAGGCGCTCTCCGGCCACCGCCGCTGCGCCCAGCCTTCCACGAACTGGTAGATGGGCTGGCAGAACACCTGGTAGGCGCCGATGAGGTGCACGGCGATGCAGACGTTGCCGACGTCGATGAGCCAGAAGGGCTCGTAGAAGCCGAACCCCGTGAGGAAGTTCCCTGGCGCACGGTTGCCGAACGCCGCGTACCCTAGCACCCCGCAGAGCATGTAGAACATGGTCGTCGTCGACACGCCGATGAACGACGCCTTCTTCATCACCTCGTTCTCCGGCGGGCTCGACCTCAGCGTGTCCTGCATCATTGCACCAAAAAGAATCCTCCTTACTTAATATCTACTGCAATTGGACATCTGCAAGGGGTGGACTTGCAAACTGACCACGTTGACCGATCTTGACCTAGGAATCAGAGAGAACTCTACTAATGTCAGAGGCGTTGAGATTTGCACTGGATGGGGTGTAAATGTGCAATCAATTAAATTCGATTTTGGAAATGCCTCGAGACTTGTCTTGTTTTCGTGTCTTTGCTTTAGGAAGGTACAATAGCAAATCTAACTACTGACTAATAGTAAGCTAAAAGCCAACTTGTATAATAACTGTCTCTAAATATTGTATCTAGATGTTGTGCAATAACTATCTTCTCTTTTTTGTACATAAATGATCTACCTATACTCCCGTGCAAAGCTGGCTACTAAATAAGAGTCAGCTCTCTTCTCTTTCCTCTTTTCTCACTTCTCCACATAGACCAAAGCTGATATGTACAGGCTAAGAGCCAGCTGACATGATCTTATTGTACATACCCTAATAGTCTAATGAAAACTGTCCTGTGCTAGCTCAATTGATAATTTAGTATCTCTCAAAAATGGTAAAATGTCTTTTCTATAGGATGCTGCAAGATAAGGTTTACTAAGAAGAGATGGCACTTTGGTGGAGAAAATTTTCAAGATTTGGAGCACAGGAAGTGGTCATTTTTTAGCAATGCTCTAGTATGTGCATTCTGAATACCGATTCACTGTTGTGAGAAGAGGATTACAATAATTTGAACTTTGATGGATGAATGGACAGCTATTGAAAATATCTCTATCTCCATGTTACCATTCATGGCAAAGATTTGCCATGAATTATTTTGACTGTTCATACCCATGCAGAGTCTGAACCGGGCTTCAATGGAGAGCAGAGACTCTTCGTTGCCTTTTGGACCATTTTCTCAAGAAGAATTTCCTATTTTCCATCTGATGTAGGTACCAGGAAGTTAATGCTTTATATTGGACTGATAAATTTGTCCTCTTGTAGGGTTCACCCATACTGTTTTCCTTCAGAGTTTGTCCTCTAGCCACAGCGCAAAAGATCACGGGCATGGGCTCGTATATATAGTACCAATGATTCTCTGAGATGATATTTTTTAAAGAAAAAAGGACCGAAGTACCGCTATGACTCATTAATTTGTTTAGTTATTTTGTCATTTTATTGTACATCTACCATGCACTGAAAAAGGAAAGATTTGCTCTGAAGATACAGCAAGATAATTAGTAGTATAACTCATTTGTTTTCGTGCTAGCAAATTTATCCGCACAACTATCTGGCTAGATATTATGATATAGTTGTCTTTGATATACAACTCTTGCTTCTTATAAATGAAATACAATTGTATTTGTTATATAATTCTAATATCAATATATGATTAATCTGCACTGTTATAATCAGGTCCACCAAAATAAGTTGTGAAGATTCTTCTTTTTTACTTTCAATTAATATGAGAATTTCTACGATTTTTTTCTTTTTTAGGAATATTATAGGATTTTCTTACCGTTAAAACAAAACAGATGTCTTAAAAATCACATGTTATTTTTATTTATATAGATCGATTAAGCTGATATAGCCATATAGATTACCTGAATTTCTATGAGGACGTTGGAGAAGGAGTAGGCAAAGGCAATGTCTCCAAGGGACTGAAATGCTCTCCAAATCTTCTCGGTTGCGGACACATCCACCCCAACAGTCACCCCTGTTAGCGTTGTCTTTGCATGCGCCCCACCTGCAAATCAATCAACACACATACATTGCATCACGGGCCAACATGTATGATACAAACAAAAAGCCTCATCAACATGTCCAGTGTCCTCATGCACTGCTTCAATTCTTGCCCTACCAAAAACTATATCATCATCATATCTTTTTGTTCTGTTCCTTATGAGGTGTGAATTATAAAGTGAACATCGAAGATTTATAGAGTACAAGGAAGAAGAGATATTTCCTGTTCAAAGATATCAGCAAATCAATCATATATATGAGCATGTATATCAGTTAGTAGTATTAACCTGCTATTGTTGCTATGGAGAGTCCAAGGCCTATGGTTGAGTAAGCCAGGGACATGACAGCTGCGACAATAGAGAGCCACCAAATCTTGTGGAAATTCGGCAGCTGCGAGAGCATGATCTGGATGCTTGCAAATATGATCATGTTTGTTGTGTTGGATGCTTCACACTTGGCATCGTGGCCGTTATGGTGGAAGCAGTTGGACCGTTTGATCGCCCTGCAGGTTGATTTATTCAGAGAAGAAAAATTAGAGGGAGATTTTGGTAGTAACTTATATGCATGTTAATATGATCAATCATTTGACAGTACTCAGCAGTGCGAGTAGATGCTTATCGCGAATAAGATTCTTCTTGTAACCATGCCAATATAGATCACTCCTTTAGCTAATTGCCAATTCTTTTTCGAGGGAAAAGCAGTATCTGCATTTTCCAACTACTTGTGAACTGTCAAATAACGTTGTCTTTCCAACTTTTGTCTGCTTGTTTGATCCTGAAAACACCCTCTTCGACTGACAGAATGGAGACATATCAGGAAAAAAAAAACTTCACTTTGCTTTAGAGAAGTGGACTCTTCACCCTCTTCTATTCTCCTACCCAAAACGACACACACACACAGACACCTACATATCTTTCCCCCTCAAGAAAAAACACAATGAGACAGCATTTGGAGCGCACAAAACAAATGCTACCAAGAAGCAAATCAACGCGACTGGCTAATTTTTCTCATCTACTAACTAAAGGCTTATTTGCATACATAAAACATGCAGTGTTGTGTGTCGGTTTGAGTATAGTTTGAGACATGCATGCGTACCCCATGCTGATGGCCGTGGTGATGGTGTAGCCAATGGTCACACCGACCAGGTTGATGTACTGTGCGAGAGAGCAGAGCCTGTACTTGGCAACGCCTGCAAGATCAACCAGGATTCAGGAACAAATTAAGGAGAAGAATTACCCAAGCCGGAATCAAATATCCTAATCTAATTCCTTTATTACGTGGTCAGGCAAGGCACGTTCGTACCGAGGTTGGACCTGACGGCCTCGCCGTATGTGTAGTTCCTCTTGCCGTGGACGGGGTCCGGCGAGCGGTAGCAGTCTGCGAGGAGGCTGGAGCAGAACCAGGTGATGACGGAGAAAGCGACGAGCACGGCGGGGCCGATCAGCCACCCCAGCTGCGCGATGGCCCACGCCAGCGACAGCACCCCGGACCCGATCACCGCCGTGATGATGTGCGCGCTCGCCGTCACAAGCGTCCCTGCATGCATGGAGAAGACGTCATATATATCGCCTAAGATATACAGCATGTCGATCCATCCATGCACGCATGCATGGCACTTGGCTACAAGGAAGGATGATGCATATGAACATACCGGTACGCCTTTCGCGGCCGTCGTCGTCGAGGTCCGGCCGGTCGCCGAAGCCGGCCTCGGCGATGTTGAACGCGGCGGGGTTGGCCGCCTGCTTGCCCATACCCTTCTGCGTCTCCATCACCATTATGCCTGCAGTGTGACCTGCCTTGCTTGCACTCGCACAGCTTGTCACAATATTAACAAGCCGTGAGAGAACGAGCACTTCTTGTGTGTGTCTCCCCTCTGTGTGGTGTGTGTTTGAGTGAGAGAGGGAGATGTTGGTCACAAGGGAGGATGGAGGAGGCGATGCCGTCCTTTTGTAAGCGATGGCAGTGGCGTACACAGGAGAAAAATAGATAATGTATTTAGTGTTGCTTTATTTTCTTATGTTTACGATGAACGACTGGTGCGATGTCTTGAAGACCGCCGAAAAAGATATCAGAGACACGAGGAGAGGGCGGCTGCAGTTTAACCTCGAAGACGAGCGGTGGGGATTTGACGCTGGGGAAGTGCTAGCTCCCTGTGCCTTTTGTGTGTGTCGCCTTGTTTCACACGTGCTACTAGGCTACTAGTACCGACAAAGGACAGTGCAAGAGGGAAAATGAGAAGAAAATTAAGCTTGTAGATGGGATTTGCCGGATTACAACTTCTTATCTGCCATCCATTCCAGGTTCAACTTATCGATGATAATCACTCGATTATCGACCTTACCTAGCTGACACGAAATCATAAACCGCTCGGTAAATCGGTCTAATTCAATTATTTTTTGAAAATTTGAAAAAAATTTATGCTTGTAAACCGGTCTAAAATCGGTGAATATAATCGACGAAAATTGCTCAAAAAATCGGCCACCAAAGAAGTTCACTTAGTCGGTCGATTATCGCTAAATATTGACCGATAATCGGTGAATATCAACCGATTATCGTTGAATATCGACGTTTGTCGGTGAAAATCGATTTTTTTAATTTTTTTTTCCTTCAAAAAATTTGATTTTGAAACCCTTTGATTTTTAACGATTTTCGACCGATTATCGACGAAAATCGATACCAACCAGAGGGCAATTTTTAAGGTCAAATCGATAAAGTAAGCATGATCCATTCTTTATGCTCGATCGTATAGGATCAAGCGTACGGACCAACCAATTATTGGGGGGCTCTGGTAATCACCAAAGTGCCAACATATTTTTGCTACCGCTACTCGCCACCAGGATATCTATTCCAATTTGGCCTGCCCGGCTCGAGTTTTCCGGGCTTGGGATGGGCACGGGCCAAGATTGCGGATCATCTGTCCGGTCTAAAGTTCGATAAAAAACAAAATAATAATGACAATAATTAAAATCAATGTGTTCATGATTCCTGCTTGTCATGGTTGAGTCTTCGTAGGTCTGTTTGTTTTTTCTTTGGATTTTCTAAAAACTGATTCTGGATTATTGTTATAGAGAAGCTAATTCTCCAAAAACTGGAATCCAAAAGCACATATGAAGTGGATTGTGGTTTCTAGTGTATATGGGTGGGTTAGATTGTTTGAATCGGATTCTAGAATCGGGCTATTTGTTTTTGAGCTCTTTTACAGTGGATTAAAATCAATATAAGCCGTCCATTCCTTTGAATCTAATGGTTGAAATCAATTAAGATCTAGTTATACTACCACCTGTAGTATCGGTAGTAAAATTGAAAAAGGGGTAAAAGGGTAAAAAATTCCGTCATACTATTTGTTCTTTACGGTAAAATACGTCATGTGATCCTGATGAATGACGGATGAATGGATAAGAAGTCTTTGAAGATCACCAGGTATTCGGTGAATCCAAAATTGTAAACGAATTAGGAAAAATCTAAAATACCCTTGATGAATGGATAGGAAAAATCTAAAATACCCTTGAGAATGAATGGTTAGATTTGATTCCTACTACCACTACTTACTACCTATGTAATCCACTATAAAAGTTCTCTTGTTTTTTATTCTGCTTTTAAGGCCAGAATTCAGAATCAAGAGCTAAAACAAAGGCCTAGACTGATCCAACATATCGGAGCCGTCCTGTTCATGCATTCGTTTCGCATATGTACCCAGCTTTGCACATAGCCAAGCTGCTTTTTCTCTCAGACAGCAGACCTGTGTGTACGCAACAATGCTGGCACAAATAGTTACGACAAAATGAGGTTAACATCACACTCGAGCTTTATTTGATGTTGCCATCGATGTGTGTATATACATAGCTAGCGTACGTGCAAGCAATTATATATCTTCAAAATAACCACTGGTAATTGGCATAGAAAAAGACTTCGAATCTGATAGGTGCTAAATTTTTGTCAAGAATCTTTCACGAGACTGGTTGTGGACACCAACATGCAGCCACGTAAAAAGTGGCTCAATGTAGTACAGAGTTCGAAATAGTGGCGAATCCAAAACTAAAATTTAGAAGTGCTTATAAAACAAAGCTAATACGAGACGACCATTCGATAAAGATATATAGTATCTGGGTAATGGTTGGGGATGCTTGGTGTATCTAAGGTAAGGGTCCAGCCAGCGGTAGCAGGGGCTCCAGATCCGGTTGACCTCCGGGAGAACCACCCCTAGTTCAAAATGTACACGCCCATCACGATCGATCTGACATGTATTGTTATTCGTCGATTGCAGATTATTAAATTCGTGTGTATATATATATATATATATATATATATATATATATAGGAAAATGATTCCATACTCACAGGTGTGCGTCTCCACCAGATACCATTTAAATGACGTTGTTATACCTCTTTATCCTTTTGAGTATACTCTAATACTGATTATAAGATACCCCAAAGTGAGTTCTATGAAAAATTTCATTAAAGTCCACCCTTTATAGCATAATTTGTTTATATATTCCTTTTACATATGGAAAAGGGTACGTAGCAAAAAAAATAAGGGCTCTGATGAAATTTTTTCAACCATATCGCATTGGAGTATCTTAGAATTATTATTGGAGTATACCGAAAGTGATAAAAAAGTATAAAGCGTTCATTTAAGTGGTATATTAGAGGTGGGAGTATGTACTCCTGGGAGTACGGAAAAGGCTTCCTATATACATATACATATATATATATATATATATATATATGAAGCATTTTCCTATATATGAAGCATTTTCCGTACTCCTAGGAGTACATACTCTCACCTCTAATATACCACACAAACAAACATCTTATACCCCTTTATTACTTTCGGTATACTTCAATAATAATTTTAAGATACTCTAAATTGATATGGTTGAAAAATTTTCATCGAAGCCCTTTCATTTTGCTATATAGCCTTCTCCATATGTAAAAGGAGTGTACACACAAGTTATGCTATAAAAAGTGGACCATGACGAAATTTTTTATGGAATTCACTTTGGAGTATCTTATAATCAGTATTAGAGTATACTCAAAAGGATAAAGAGGTATAATAACATCATTTAAGTGGTATACTTAGAGTGGGAGTACGTACTCCCGGGAGTATGGATCCGTTTTCCTATATATATATATATATGTGTGTGTGTGTGTGTGAAAAATATCTTTTATTCCTAGGAGTAGTTACTCCCACCTCTGAAATACCATCTAAATGAACTTAAAATACTTCTTTATCACTTTTGATACACTCATACACTAATTATAAGATACTCCAATGTGACCTACATGAAAAAATTGCAAGAGAGTCCATTATTTTTAGTGTATTTTGCAAATACATTCATATACGCACATAAAAAAGAGTATATCCAAAAATATGCATACCACCTAGATGATCTTATATACTTGTATACTACACGTACATACCCTCCATCGCACGAGATACCCCATACGTTGTGAGATATTGTATAGGGAGTAATTAACCCCGGGAGTAGAAAAGAGGTTTCCTATATATATATATATATATATATATATATATATATATATATATATGGTAGCGTTATTCTATGCTCGCGCGCAACGGTTCCTATTCGACGCGCGAGTCATTTCCAGCTGGTACCGAGTTGTATCCGATGTTACGCAAGAACGCGTCACTAACGAAGGCTCAAAAACAGTACCCGCAATATTTAATGAGGAGTCAAGATTGTTAGTAAAATATGATAGTAAAATGTAGATTGCTTTACTATAAGTCATATTGTCTTTCATATACACGCCGTTTGTAACTAGGTTATGTGAACGGTAGTTAAAAAAAAGGTTATTTCTACTGTAGCATAAGGTATTCATTGTCAGTGAGAACTAAAAAATTACAGCAAGCATTTGCAAACAGAAGAAAAGAAAAATAACTTTGTGTTGTCATGCAGGGTAAAATCATCATCAAAGATAGTACATAGATACGGTAATCAGATGTACGATAGTCAACGGTTCTGATCTAGGTGATAAAATTAATCATAATCAAAAGACAGTAAAGTTTACTTTCAAATATGATGACAATGTCAAGATCGGGGCAATTAGTAAAAAGGACATCGCTCCGTTTTACTACCGAATGCATAATATGTTACTAACAGTGTGCGAACCCGAATGAAAAAACGCCAGTAAATCATTCTAGAAATTATATCGGTAACACTACATGTACAAACCAGTAATACCTTACTCTATATGTAGTAAATAAAAATATATTATATCAGACGTCTAGTAATACTAACCAACCCGCCCATGTATGCCCAACTGACTAGAAAATCTGACCCGTAATTTGTACATGAATCTTGTCACCTTTTATTTAGCTATAACTTTTTTTGACAGTTTCGATTTACAATCGTTTTTTATCAAAAGCTTGCTGACAACGATAGCAACATAATGATATAACTCTCGGTAATTAACTCAATGCGTATTTATAGTAAAATCTGTATAAACAGATAGTGAAATCTATATACTCAGATAGTAGAAACTATCAACAAGAATAAATTCTTATTTGTTTTAGCCATATGGATAGTAAACAGTACTGACCTAGATGGTAATATCATAAGCGAACGATAGTAAAGTTTACTTCCAACGTTAATACTGCTCAAGCACACGTGGCAAAAATAGAGAACAAACAAAAAAGTGATCGTGGTATTAAAGGGTAAGGTGTCCAGGTCCAACACCACCAGCACATAGTGCAGTGGGGCCTACAGATATAGCCCTACCCTTACTAACATTACACGTATCACTCTGATTGGACGACCTATCCCAATTTGGGTATATAAACAAGTATGGATGAACCTCCATGGGCGATGTGGGACTAAAATCCTCCATACTGTATACTACGATGGGCCATCAGCCTTATAACCTTCGCCGAAGGCAACAATTACATACGGCACGAGTACCTCGCTCCATTTTACTACCGAGTGCATAATATGTTACTATGTACCTCCAAAGTTACTATCTTAATATTAAAATAAATACGTTTGAACACTTTTCACTATTTTGAACGTGCAAAATTATTAAATACATGACTTCTGTTTACTATATGATTATCGCACGAATGTCTGTTGTCCAAAGACCATTCGAGCATGACATTATTTTAACTGGTCACAAATCATTCGGCGTATCATGCTTTAAAACACAATCAAGAAGAAAGATAAAAACAATTGCACGTAACATGGAAGTTATTATAAAAATTATGTGAATACAGCAGTAATCCCCATAACTTCCTCGCATACTATACAAATCAGGCATTAAAATCATGCTATCTAAATGGGCTTTTATGATCATAATCTGTTCGGGGCCCATATAAATCTAGTCACACTAGACGCGGCTCGGTTACACTAGGTAAGAGGATTGCGTTCGGCAGGAGGATTCGATTGGGGTTGCATAGATGGTTGGTGAGTAGAATATCCTATTCTACTCGTAGCTGAGAAATATCATATATATATATAGATGTATATACATACATACATACATACATACATACATACATACATACATACATACATACATACATACTAAAGCGTTATTCTACATTCAAGCATATACTAAGCGCTATTCTGCTTTCAAGCGTAGAATAGTTATTCTACACTTCGGTCGAAGAAACGTATGCAAACGATCCCACGTACGTTGTGTGTTAACTAAGCCAATCAGTTATGTAGCCAACCAACTATTAAATGCGTTTTCTTGTTTGTACTAGAATATTTTTTATTTTATCCATAACTTTTTATTGTTAGCTCCAATCCATAAACAATTTTTACTAGTAGCTTCCTGACGACGAGAGGAAGATAATGATATAAGTCTCACCAATAAACGCCGCATGAATTAGATTTTTCTGCCAAAATTATTGAGTGTGTTGTTAGATTTTCCTCATAGACTACACAGGCTACTGGACTCTTTGCATGATAGTAAAAAATATATATATATACGGATAGTAAAATCTATCACAATCTAAAATGTATATTGTATGACACATGTGTCCATGCTATTAAGGTCGCGGATAAGAATGTGTTATAGTTTAATCTTTGCGTGACTGCAGGACAACTTTCACACGGATGATATATACTAGGTAGGATCTCGAGCTACGCCGCTCCGTGCGAAATTTAGTCTGGGGTTCTTTTTGAGAAAAAAAAGACAATAGGAGGACCTCATCGTAATTTCCATTTTCGCAAGGGGTTTTTCAAAAAAATGTACTGGCAAGGAGTCATGAGTGAATTTGCGTAACCACGGGTCCTTTTTGCAACAAAACCGGTGAAGGACCCGTTCGCGAATCTGCGGAACTACACGTCCTTTTTGCAAAATAACCACTAAAGGGCCAATATGTAATTTTAGTTTTTTCTGGAGGGCCACCTCAAGAGATCGTGGCACGGCTGAGAAGCCTTCTATCTCTTCAGCTTTAATAGATAAGTCATGTGTCTTCGATGTTCAATACTAGCTGTTTGGGATAGGCAGCATTATTATTTGTGGTGAGACGAATTAAGCATACCTTAAGCTGGTCGGCAAGATTTGTGGTGAGATTCGGAATTTTTTTTTTCGAATAATGCATTTTTTAAAAGAAATTACGACATTAATACGCGAAACAGAAAAATTATAAAAATAATATGTAGTTGTTAAACGGTACGGCAAAATAGGAGTAGTCGCTAGCGAACTGGATAAAGACCCTATTCTCGCTATACCGTACGGTGACAATTCATTAATCCCACGGTTAGCATTGCAGAATTTTTTTTAATAATACATTTTCTAAAAGGAATTGCGACATTAATACGCGAAACAGAAAAATTGCAAAAATAATTCTTTGTCGCCAAACGGTACAGCGAAATAGGAGTAGTTGCTAGCCCATTGGTGATAATAGGTACTTCGTCCAGCCCGTTGGCGACTACTTCTATTTCGCCGTACTGTTTGGTGACGGGGAATTATTTTTGTAATTTTTCTATTTTGCGTATTAATGTTACAATTCCTTTTAGAAAGTGTATTATTAAAAAAATCGTGAGATTCGTGTACCTCTGACAGTCGAGAAGCAGCTACACAACTACAAGTTACGGTGGATGCATTGTGTGTGTAGGGTTGAAAACGGAAATGAAATTTTCGATTGTTCCGAAGAAAAATGAAAACAAAAGCTTTTTTTCGCAAATGTAAACGGAAAATATTAGTATGGAAATCGAAACGGGATTTTTTTTTGCCAGAAACAAAAATGGTAGAGCCATTTCCGCCGGAAACGGAAATAGAAATTCCGTATAAATGAAGCTAAAAATTTCGTTTTTTAATTTAAATGATACCAAATATATATATTGTTTTATAGAAAATATCAAATAGAGTTAGAAAATTCTACAAAATTCTAAAAATATTTTATAACATTTTGAACTAAGGAAAATTATTTCTAGCAAGATTTTGGTTTTGTTTTTCTCAAATAAATTATTTATTGAAATACGAAAATATAAAAAAAAATCATTAATTAAATGTTGAAATTTCAGGAAAAAAAATCATAAAATCCGAATTAAATACTCAATTAAATAATTTGTAATTTTTTAGAGTGAACCTAGGAATATACCTAGATAGAATTTTTTGCTTTCATTTCCGTATCGGCTCCGTTCCATTCCGCATCTATTTCGGTCACTCTCTGTTTCTGTATCCATTTTTGAGGTTTCCTATTTCGTTTCCATTACCGATAAAAAAAAATGAAAATAAAAACGAAACAACTATTTACCGATCGATTCCATTCCATTTTCATCCCTAATTGTTTGTACATAGCATGCAAGCTTTTCTTTTCCCTGAAATAATGTCGTATATTTGAAGCAGTACTGCATCTGCGCGCATGCATGTTCCAACATCCATATATGCGTATCAGTAGCTCGATCATCAGTGCACTACCCTGTCCTCCTGTAGGAAAACGAGCTAAGCTCTATCGATCTCTCACTCAGCACGTACAAGACGGATCAATAGACACTGCACGTACGCATCTAAAATAATTGTATGTCAAAATATGCTATAAATTACTAAATATATCGTTAGATTTTACTACTATATAGACTGTTCAATTCTCTAGATGATAGTAAAATATATATACAGATAGTAAAACCTATAACCGGACCAGTAGTAGTTCACAGTCATTTTGTTGTCTGATGATAGATTTTACTATCCATATACACACACTATCATATAGAGGGTTCAACCACCTGTGTAATTTGTGCAGTAGTAAATTGATGTTTATTCGGTAATAAAATCCAATTCATGCGATGATTATTGGCGAGACTTATATTATTATGTTCCTCTCGTCGTTAGTAAGATACTGGTGGAAACCGTTTGTGAATCGGAACTGACAATAAAATGTTATGGCTAAAATAAATTTTTTTTACAAACACGGAAACATATTTACTAGTTGGTTTGCCACGTAGATGATAGTCAATGTGACAATTTCGTTGCGCTGAGTACTAGGATACGTGACTCGATCGATCTATGTTAAATGGCTAGAGAGTACAATTGAGTATTCTACACGTAGCTGTAGAATAATGTGTTTGTATGTATACAAACATGTTCGCACTACGTTGCACATTATATACATTTTCTGTACTAAACAATTGGATCAAGAAATTCTCTTGACCAAACCCACCTTCTAATTAGTACATGACAAAATTAATTAACTTTATAACCTCTCACATGTCAATAAGCATTCCAAGTTTAGTTCTCAAAAAGACAACATCCCATGCAAGTCGCTGAAATAATGCGCAACAATCATTTGATTCGATATGCTCGATCAAATTCCCAATAATTCTTTATATTATATATAAGCTCCAATAGTACGTCGAAAATTCCTTTTTTTGACTCTCGGGACCCCAGCACTAATTTTCAAGCGGCGCAAAACAATCGAGAAGGAATCAATCAATCAATCCACGGGTCGACGATCACTTACAAACAATCAAACGGAGCAGTCACGATTGATGGCCGGAATTTAAAGGAGGGGAAAAACGCAGAATTAAAGGTGAATGGATGGTTTCCATGATGCAGAATCAAGGCACTACTGTTTCTCTGCGCAGTCGAGAACGATGACAACTTGACAAGTGGCATGCAGCTCAAGGAGTCGCGAGTGCTCGTGGTGAGTTCAGCTTGAAACCTAGAGCCTAGGCGTGGACACGTGGACGGCCAGGGAGAGGAGATTCAGATCTCGCATGATGAGTCTCAGAATAACTCACCTCGCCCTCGAAGTGGCGCCGTGCATGGAAAGAACATGGAATCGAGTATCATTGCTGCGTGGGTCCGCCTTGTCAGACAGACAGTCTTTGGCAAAAAAAATTGGGAGTTTCTAGCTTTCATCCGGATATTTTGTTTCTTACAAACATTCAAATTTTGGACCTTTAGATTAAAGTATCAAACCATCCATCAAAACACAATGCCACCTCCCTTCACATCTTGATCTTACGGATCTCACCCCAGATCCAATGCTCCAAAATTTGAATATTTTTTTGCTAAAAAAACATCCGGGTGATATTTATCAAAACCCAAAAAGAATATGACCACTTGAGTATTCGACCACCATGTGCGCATGTCTTCTTTTTGGTAAGGAATCACGTGAAATTGCAACTTAAGCGGGTTTTAACCATGTAGATCGTTCAATCGAGATAATGAACAGTCCAAATTATTCAGCAGTGTTTAGAAAAATGTCTACTATAGCAAAATAAAAAATGTACAGTGTTTTTAAAAAATATTATAAAAATTCTAAACCGTCGTTTTTGATTTAGCGGTCTATATGCAACAACAAAAATTACCGTCCCAATAAAATTACCTGAGTCTCGGTTCCTTCTTTTCTTTCTCTACACTGGAAAAAGTAAGCTAGGGCTCCACATTCGAATCACCTGGACGGTTGCCATGGAATGTCCAGCTTTTTTCACCTAAAATTGTCAGTGATCCCCAAATGATCAATCATGATGCGTCCCACTACGTACCAAGCTTGCAGCGAGCAACACGAGTAAAGTCCAAGTGTCAAATTAGCCTCTCTTTTTTAATGATCCTTTTTAGTCCTCTTTGCCTATTATTTTTTTACAAATATGGTCAATTTCAAACAAAATTATAAATATAGCTTCGTCCTGTTCACGAAGAGTGCTTCCTGCACTCTCTTATCATAGGAGGAAAACCCTGAACCCTGCTGTGGTAGGGGAAAGAGGCGAAAAACCTTGAACCCTACTGCGGCAGGCGAGTGCTGGAGGTCTTCTCCCACGGTGTGGGGGAAGGACAGGAGGCATGTTCTAAGGTTAGGATGAAGCTATGTTTGCAATTTCGTGTGGAAGGAGGCTACGTTTAAAAAAAATGAGACAAAGAGGTCTTAAAAAGTGATTTTTTTCTACCAACTTTTTAAGTAGTGTGTTAAAAAAAACTGATTTAATTAGTGAGCTATGCAGATAACCTGAACCCTGACCTTATTTTGGAACGCTGTAAGTCGATGTCTGGATACGAAAATTCAATCGGAATCTTCATATGGATACTCGACACCGAAAGGACAAGTGGGATCTACCCTGATGGAGAGTGTCACGCTGACAAGGCTGTGAAGCTTTATTTTACTAGTATACAGATTGTGTGGCTTGGAAATGAACCTTTTTACCATCTCCTTGGCCATTGTTGGCACGAAGCTCCCTCCTTGCTTAAAGCTGTTGCACTACATTGACACATGTAGGAGTAGTACGAATCACGAGCTTTTGCGACTGCCATATTGTGTTCGCACGACGACCGGCCCGCCCATGCAGCCCGCCGGCGATCAAAATGGCTTTTGAGTACGCTGGTCTTTGGGGCGGTCTTCAGATCAGATCAAAGTTCAATGAAATATGATACGAAAATAAAAAAGACGGATATTATAAAGAGAACTAAAATAATGATGTTCTAGGAACCATAATAAGAAAGAAATGATTTGATAAAACCGACCATAAATTCTTTAATTAACTACAACCTCAAAAAAGTGTAAGGGTTTATCGTTCTCTCACAACACTCTCGAACTTTTAGGATCCTCGGATTCATGTCCTATACAAAAATCTAGTGCTAAAGAATATCCTAGCATCTAATCCTCTCGTGCGTCTCTTGTTTTGGATGATTTGGTTTATGGCTTTTTTTCATGGTTACTTGGGTTCCCTATAATTACTCCATAAATTTATATAGCATCTTTAGCCTACTTCAAAAAAACTAATAGGAATCTATTTCAAAAGAAAATAGGAATCTTAATTGTATTACTCTGCAGAGTACACGTGTAGCGTTTGAAAACTTGAGATAGAAAGCCGAAAAGCCAGGCACAGAAAAATCAAAAAAGAGGATGGATGGAGGGAAAGGATGCCAGATCAGTCACTAGCACCAATCTTGGTGGATCTCATGTGTCTGTTGAGCCGGAATTTCCTCATTGCGTGCCTCCAAAGCATTGGATTAGGAGAACAACTCTCCAAAGATTCTCAAGATAAAGGGAGAAAAAAATAAAGCCTGAACAATGGTCGTTCTCTATCCTCTCCCACTACGCTCCTGATGTGCACACAACTGACAACGTGGATAGACGACAGTGTCGCCTCAAAGCCAAGAACACAACACTGTACATATTGTTATGAGATAAGATATCCGTAACGGTTTCGATTAGAATCTATCTCTTATATGTGAGCGAATCCAAACTCATCTCTTATCAGTTTCTCTATATATTGAGCACCCCTTTGTACAAGAGATTTATCTAATAAAGCAAGAGAACTTTACCCCCTACTTTGTGTGTGCTCCTTGTTCCTATTGGTGTGATTTCGTTGATGTGTTGTTGATTGATCGTAGATGAACGACTACGTTTTACAACACGTTATCAGCACAATGTTCTACCGAGGCCGATTGTGATCGTCTGCCTGTGACAATCGACACTGCGATGAGTTTTCATCCTGCAACACACGATCAACCTACATCGAGCCCTACGAAAGTTCAATCCATACGCGACATGAACAGATTAAGCCTAATGTTCCTGCAAATGTCGCAAACGAACGCATTACTAGATATCAGATTGAGCTTACTACCCGCCAGCCACTCGGCCTTCTTGCCGCCGGCCACCGCGTCGCCAAAACTCGTCGTCAGCTGCTCGGCCTCCGCGCACGCGCCACGAAGCCGCGCTCCCGATGCCGTTCCATCCTACGGCCACCCGGCGGCTACGCTTGCGTCTGTCGCGCCGCAAGTAGCTCGGATTTCGCACCGTTGGCCGCTTGGTTTTTCACACCATCGTGCCACTCGGACTTCGGCCGCTGCGTCGCCTCGGCGCCGGCCCCATCATGCCTCGCACTGATGCGCCAAGCCCTGCAGCCGCGTCCCGAACACGCCGCATCGTGGCCACCGCCCACCTCTGTGAATCCACGCGCTGCTGCTCGGGACCCGTTGTTCCGCTCTTGCGCGTCGCTGTCTAGCGCGCAGCCCGTGCCTCTTCCGTGGCTCCTGCCGTCGAGTACCGCAACACCGTCGTGTCCTATCGGCGCCATCATCGCTCGCACCGCGGCACCTCTGAGACTTCGCGCCGCCGTGCGTGCACCACGCCGCCCACGCCCGAAGCGAGCTCGCCCAGCCGTGCCGCCGCCATCTTCTTGCTTCCCTACGGCAGAGAACCAAACGGACCAAGTTGCCCTTATCTCCTGGGTCGCCTTGGGCCAGTTGGGCGTGCGGGCTGATTGGGCTGAGCTACCGAGTGGGCCGTATGGGCTGTCGATAATAATAATAATGATAATCAATTTTTTAGTTATTTCAAAAATAGTTATTAAATTCTAAAAATTGATAATAAATCCTAGAAATTAGATTTTCTAGGTTGTGGACTTCCGTAAAATTTTGATAAATTAGTATTTAGCACATTCTGGAAGTTCCATGCTCTGGGTTTATTTTCTAGCTTCATGTCATGTTTAATATGTGCTGAAATTTATATTCTATTATTTAAGTAATTCTAAAAATTGCTTGGAAATTAACATAAAATGTTAGAAAATTATATATAACCCATTGCTGATATTCATGTTGCTGTATTTATTTTCTAAGCATTATTTCCATGTTATTATATGCTAGAATTTATTTTCTGTTATTTAAGTAATTCTGAAAATTGCTAGATAATTAGCAGAAAACTATGAAAATTGCTAGGAAAATTCTGGGAAATTTTAGATAATTATCTACTGAATAGAATATACCAAGATTTACTAATTGAAGAGTGAGCATGCAATATAATGATTTTACCAGTAGTAAAAGTCATTTTGCATAAATAGAAAAAGGATATGTTAGACATCGCAAAAAGGGAACTTATCAAGCTTGCCCTGAATGGCAACGATTACCTTACCCGAGCAATGAATACTAAGATTAATCTGGTAGCTCGATCTTTCGGAGCTACTGTTTTTTCAGCCTGAAGCTGGTACCCCTGCTCTTCCCGAAGCCGCCAGATGTACGGCTTTACACCTCTGAGGCACCATCTACATACAGATCTGAAGGCCGAATAGTTGATGGAAGATGACCAGCTGGTACTTTTGGATTCCTGAAGGAAAAATATATATCCAGCAAAGATCAGTTATGTTGCCAGAAGTACAACGCGAATGGATCCTCCCGCGCTTTCAGGATTTTAAAGGCTGTGACAATATATAATTTTTGTCATACACAAGCTTGTCATTGATCTAACATTATGTAATCAGAAAGTTACTAATGCTAAAAAGATCGACAAGATATTGTGCACATTCCACCCCAATATGAGGATATTGTCGTAACAGTATCGTCACCAAGTACCAGAAGTACTTCGAGTTTATATGCATTTTGTTAGAAGAAGAAAAGCATGATGAACTTTTGGTGAAGAATCATCATGTACTTCCTAATGGGAATTTTGCAATGCTTGAAGCGCATGCAAATGCTCAACAGGCTAGCAATAGCCAAAGCCGCAGAAAGGGCCAATGGAATATATGGAATAAGTTGAAGAATTACAAATCAAAAAGGGGAAGAGGCAATTCATAGTGGAAAAGTAAAGGTAAAGGGTCAGGGGCTTTCAGAAGTAATGCTACAAACCCTGAATAACCTTGTTTTATGTATTGATGCACTGGCCATTGGTCATGCAACTATCGCATCCTGAAGCATGTGGTAGACCTTTACATGCAATCCACTGAAAAACTAAATAAGACCCGAGGAAATAATATTAAGTCATACTTCACCGTTCAACCTGTTGTTGATACGGATGTTGAGAAGTGTGATGATATGATTCTTGAAATTATTGAGTTAGAGGAGTCCCAGGAGGGCACCTACATCTCATATGGAGACCTGGATTAGTCTCCTAAATATCCCTTCACTTTGTTAAGTCGATGTCACATATTCCTTATAAGACTCATTATCAGTTTAGCCCGAGTTCCTGAATGAACATTTGGTCTACGCTCCTGTTGAGCGATTATCATTCAAAAATTGAATAAATTGATATTTCCCAGATATTTGATTAATTGTGCTATGTTTGTTCTATATTCTACAATTTGTTCCTGATGCAACAATTGTTTGATTATTAAATCATACTTCCAATATAGAACAAAGTATAATCTGATGGCGGAGAAGAAAATATGCCTAGAAGACAGTTGTACCACACTAAATAAATTGGAAATATTATGACTATCGCTAGAAGCGATACTCTCATAGTTGGCACTGAAAGAATGCCATATTATACCCTGAGTCCAATCGTATTCCCTTAAGTTTTAAAAGGCATTGGTCTGAATCGTTTCCATATGGAGACAAAGAATGAGGATGGTGCAGAATACCTACTCTTTCGAAGGCACATATAAAACCTGAAGTTTGTGTTGCGATAAAAACTCAGAAATATTTAAGATCTGGCAGATCGACTGGGTTACCCTGAGTTGAATATTATGAGAATAATAATGATAATTCTACTGGCCATAGCATAAAGACTTTTCTAGACCTGAAGTTTTCTTATGCCCGGTTATGCTCAAGGAATGCTTATTCTTATATCTTCTTACCTAAAAAGTTAGGGAAGAATCACTTAATTTCCTAGAGAAAATTCAAGGTGATATCTATGAACCTGTTCAACCCCTATCGGGCTCCTTTTATGAAATTTTATGGTACTGATAGATACTTCTACTAGATGGTCCTATGTATGTCTCTTATCTACTAGGAACCATGCTTCTGCCAAAATTAATTGCCTAAATTATTAAATTAAGAGCCTACTTTCTAGAAGAAATGATCAATCTATTCGAATAGACAATGCTAGCGAGTTTACTTCAAAAGCATTTAATGATTATTGTATGGCTCTAAAAATTAATGTAGAGCATCTTGTACCTAATGTTCACACTTAAAATGGCCTTGTAGAGTCATTATATTAAAAGAATAAAAACTTATTGCTTGGCCGCTCTTGTAGAATAGTAGGCTTTCCACAAGTTATTGGAGCCATGCAGTGCTGCATACTGCGGGTTTAATTTAACTCAGACGAACTGCACATTATGAAATTTTCCCTTTGCAGATAGTGCGTGGAAAAGAATTAAGTATTTCCCATCCGCAAAAATTTGGTTGTACTGTATACATGCCAATCTCTCCACCACAGCGTACCACCACGAGACCTTACCGGAAGTTGAGGATATATGTAGGTTATGAATATCCGTCATGTATTAAAATACCTAGAGCCTATGATAGGGGATCTGTACACGGTTCGGTACGCTGATTGTACTAAGGACAAATTTTGGCATTAGGGGGAGATAAGTACCACATTAGAGAATGCCGAGTCCTTAGATACACGCACTACATTGACCGAACTTGAAGTTCGGAGGATAATAAATCTGCAATAAATAAGCCTATAATCTGCTAAATGCCTTCACTGTTCATAAGAGAGTGAAAAGATCTCATATACCTGCAGTATATGCACTTGAAAGAGTGAAAATACCCTAGAAGGATATTGAACCCACTCTTGACCCTCATGATAAAAAGAGGGGGAGACCTCCAAGTGCACGGGACTCAATTCCGCGGAGACATCCGCAGAAGTAGAGAACTGAATAAATGAGGACAATACCCATGATAGTGGAAGAAGCTCAACCTGATGTTGAGAAAATCCCTAAAGTGAGTCATTCTGGAGATGGTAACATCCCTGAAGTGATCAATCCTGAAGATGATAACCCCAGCGTATATTTGCGTGCACAATCCCACACTGGGAAATCGGAACACCCAGACTCCATCGTTGTGGGAAATCACGAGGAGCTGGAAGAAATTTATAAAGAGATATCCCTGAAGTGATGCAGGAGAATTGTATAAAAGAAAGACTACAATTGTCAACATATAATTGCCTCTGAAATTGCTAAAGCTTGATCCAGAACCAAAGTCCATGGCAGAGTGCCAGAAGCACTCAGATAGGGTGAAATGAAAAGAAGCAATTGAGGCAGTGCTCGCTTATTAAAAGGAAAGCTTTGGTCTCGTTGACCAAACATCTCCTAAAGTGATCCCTGTAGGATCAAATGGGTTTTTCATCCGGAAGAGAAATGAAAATACCCAAGTGGTGAGATAGAAAGCGAGGCTTGTAGCACAAGGGTTCACGCAGAGACCCAGCATCGATTACGATGAAACCTTTTCTCCTGTAATGAGTGGAAAAACTTTTCGAAATTTAATATTAATGGCAGCAAGTTTAAACTTATCAATGCAATTGATGGATGAAGTGACCTCATATATATGGGTCACTGGATACAGATATTTACATAAGAATCTCTTAAGGAGTTACAATTCCGAATCCTAATAATCGCAACATGTATAGCGTCAAACTGAAGAGATCGCTATACAGATTAAAATAGTCGGGGAGAATGTGGTATAACCGACTTAGTGAGTTCCTTCTGAAGAAGGAATATTGCCCCTGTGTGTTCATAAAGAAATCCCAGATTGGATTCTGTATCATCTCAGTTTTATGTCGATGATCTGAATATCATCAGAACCACAGAGGAGACAGAGGAAGCAAGTGCTTACCTCATGACGGAGTTTTGAGATGAAAGATTTGGGTAAAACCAAATTTGCTTAGGCCTGCAGCTAGAGTATTTCCCGGAAGGAATTATCGTACACCAGTCTTTCTATACCAAGAAGGTATTGGAAAGGTTTAATATAGATAAATCGTATCCATTAAAAAAAACCCATGGTCGTAAGATACCTTGAAGTGGATAAAGATCCTTTCAGACCAATGATGGAAAATGAGAAAGTCTTAGGATCTAAAGTCACAGAGTGATGTATCTTGCGAATTGCACAAGGCCTGATATTAAATTCGCAGTAAATTTGCTAGCAAGACACAGTGCAGCTCCAACCAGAAGACATTGGGCTGGTGTCAAGACTTTACTCAGATACCTCCAAGGTATTCAAGATCTTGGATTGTTTTTACAAAAGAACCAAGATTGAACCATGGTGAGATATATGGATATTGGCTATCTGTTTGATCCCTATAGTGTCAAATCTAAGACTGGTTTTGTATTTCTCTGCGATGGTACAGCCGTTTATTGACAGTCTTTTAAGTAGACCTTGGTAGCTACTTCTACCAATCACTTAGAGATCATAGCTTTGCATGATACCACACGTGAATGTGTTTGGCTACGACTTGTGATTAACCATATCCAGAAGTCATGTGGTCTTAACGTCGTCGATACCCCCACATTATATTGAAGATAATGCTGCTTGTGTTGCACAAATGCAAATGAGTTATGCGAAAAGCAATATCACGAAGCATATTGCTCCTAAGTTTTCCTATCCTCACGAACTCCAGAAGAACGGTGAGGTAAAGATTCTGCAAACTAAGTCAGGTGAAAATCTTATAAATTTATTCACTAAGTCCTTGCCTGTGAGACCCCGTTCTGATGAACAGGAACTCCATGTGATTACTGTGCTATTCCCTGGATCAGTAGCTAGCACTCACATGTTTACAACATTTGTATCAAAAACATACACGCAAACACACAGAAGAACTTACATTACCGAAATAATTATACAAAGTTCAGTACAATTTTAAACCATCTTAACAGTGGACATTAAAAGCGGAAAACCAAAAGGAACTGAAACTCCAAAATGCCTTGCGGTTGCCCACTAAACCCTCAGGCACTGACTAGGCTACCTAGAAGAGACTATCGTCGAAACTCCCGAGACCTGCCTGAAAGAAAGCGTCGTCTGGCAGATCGTAGTCTTCTTCCTCTGAGACAGCAGATGCAAGATTGAGTACATTGGTACTCAGCAAGACTTATATTGGTTCACAGATGCAATTAAATAATTATGCGAGTTGAGCAAATGACAGGCTATGGTTATTTTGCAGTTGCATAAAAACATTAAATAATAAGCATAATAGATTGCAACATCGCATTTTAATAAAAGCAATTGAATGACAGTTTGATAAGCAATTACTCCGGATTTTCAACCCAGTCTACCCGACTGCATATAACCCCGGTGTCGATCATTTGACACAAAAGAAGGTTGCAAAATGGTTTCCAAAAACCACCACCCATTTTTGAAAGCACCAAAACTCTAGCATTGGGAGGATTTTCCCCAAGTGCCCATTACCGCGGGCGCGGCTAATCGATCAGATTTTTCACTCTGCAGAGGTGTACACTTTACCTACAAAGAATGATCAACCTCTTTCGCCAGGCCAGTTAACACACTTCCTTTGGTGTGTCGGCAAGGAGATCATACAAAGCTATTACATTATCTAGACATGGCTTTACACCAGCCCGGGACGTTAACCCTCGCCCTGAAGACAGAGACACGCACCCAAGCCGTGGATCCACATTTTTCACACACACACACCACGTCTCTGTCCAGGGTAAGGCGTACACCGTTGCATTGGTATGTAGAAACCCCTACTGATGCACTGACCGGACTGCTGTGGCAATCTCCCGCCTTCCATAGATGCAAAGCCAAGTCTAAACAACTTATTAAGCTAAGACCCGCCCATACAAGCCCTTGTAGTTGCACGGAAACATGGTTCTACAACATCCCATTTGCTCGGTCCTTAATCGACACGGCGATACTCCACCCTATCTACGTGCATATCCTTTTGCACAACGGCTAGCGCCAAATAATCACCGCGTCAAATCATAGTTTTGTTTGAAGGTTTTAGCAAACTACCACCAACCAATTTCCAAGAGATTCTATGACGGTTGAAAAGACGAAAACCAACAAGCGACTAAAGCGGAATATTATTATGCTAGCGGTGATACCCAAATACGACATTACATATGTCTAGTTCAACTAAGGTTTACAAGATTCACAAGTCCATACAGATTGAGGCAAACCATAATTTACAGGATTAACTACAGTTCTAACCCAAATTAGCACTTTTAGGGGGAATTATCCGGATGCACTGTACATAAGCAAAAACAACATATAGTAGGTGAATTATCGGGCTCAACGTGATCAAGGAGTTGCTTGCCTTGCAAATCACCATCAGAATAAAATCGGATCTGCAGAACCGTCTTCTTCTTCGATGATGTCGGTCTCTACTGTTATAAAAAGAAGAAAAGGGAATATCAGCAAACTCCAAATGGCAAAAGAAAATGCAGACGATAAGCAGTAAACATAATTCAATCAAACAGCAATCGCTATTCAAGAAATATTCGAACTTAAACATCGAATTATAGATGCTAAAATTATTTGAAATAAAAGGATTGATTAAAAGCTTCTTTGGAAGGAGAACTATGCTTAACTAACAACCAAAACAGAGCTCTCTGTTTTTTTTCTCAAAAGATCCAAAAGGAAGCACTTGAAAACTATATCATCTAGGGTTATAAACCTAACAAGATTGATGACCATTAACTATAGAAATTTGAGTTTAAGTCTTGGATTAGCTAAAGCATAACTTAATTATCAAATCTAAATACTTCTTTTAACTTTTAGAGTTTAGATGAAACTTGAAATCTATTGATGAAAAGGCTTGGTTGAACTCTAGACTTAGCTACAAAACTGGCTAAGGACAGAACTAAACAATATCACTTAAGGTTATTGCACTAATGAAAACTAAGTGAACCAAAGCTCTAACACAGAATATTTTTCTGAATCTGGTAGAACAAACTTTGGTTATCATTTCTACACTATTCTTCCAAAATTTCTTACTTGGATGAGTTATTTTACACATAGTTGAAAAAGCTTAATTGTTTCAATTATTCAGCAAAACATAAAAAGTTGACTCAATCTCTTAACTTGTTTGGCATACAAACCTTAACAAAATATCATTATTTTTCCAGAATCTACTAGATTATACTTTGCGAAGTGCTTCTATACCATTTTTACATTTCTCCTCATTCACAGAATCCATTTTATCATATGTTGAAAAGGGCTATATGAACATAAAAACTAACTTATAACCTTTCAATTTTTCATTTTCATTCATTACTAAACTATTCAACATCTTTTATCCATTTTCTTCCTGAAATCAGGGCATGGTCTCTTAAACATTTTAAAAGTGAATTTGAGTTATTTTGAACTTGCTCATAGCCAAACACATCTATTTTGGTTATAACCAATATTGTTTTTCTTAATTGAACAACTACCTCATATACTTTTCTTTAAATATTTTCTCAAGAGAAACTCCCCATGATTTATGTCCCAATAGAATGAACTTTTAAACATTCAAACTTTAATCTTTTCTTTCATTTACCCAATTTCATTTTTCATGCTTAATATTCGTTTTTGAGCAAATGTGACACATAATAAAGTATCGAGGGAAAATTTAGTTTATTTGGAACACTCATGACCCAGGAACCCTACAAAACTTACTTTTCCTTAATTGGATCATCCCAAGAAATATTCATCTATATCTTCCTTTTTGCACTTAAGCTTCTCTTTTATTTATCCTAAAATCACATTTTTCTCATCTACAGAAATTTTTGCATATTCTGAAACTACAGAATTTTATACAAATTTAGAAATTTGTTTCACTCAAATTGGCCAGATGATTCAAAAGTTATGAGCATTTGAATTTTGGTCGGTTTCTGAAAATCATTCAAAATTGAAAATACGTTTTCGTCCGGAGAAAACGGCTTTTCTCGCGCGCGCCAAAACTGGGTTCAAACCTGAAGCCTCGCTGACGTGTGGGGTCCACAAGTCAGCGACTCAAAGCAGAGCGCCCGGGGTTCTTGGCTCGCCGCCGGCGAAGTAGCCTCGCCGCGGCGGAATGGGCTGCGGTTTGAGCACTAGCATGCCGAGGCGAACCTAGGAGAGGCGTTTGTTCGCCGGAAGAGAAACGGAGCAAGGCTGCCACCGCGAGGGTGCGGCGGCGCCATGACCGCAACGGCGAGACCTTCATTAACGACCAAATTTCCGCGAACTAGGGCTAGGTGAGCAACAGTGGAACTAGGGATTCGAGCTTACGGCGGTTGGGTCGGAGATGAGCCGAACGACCGCCACCGTCTTGCCGCCGTGAGGAAGAAGAGTGGCGGCGCGGCGCTACGAGTGGAATGAGGCCAAAATGGCGAATGATCGAGAACCAGGGACTCTAAGGATGCTCTAGAGGCAATCACTTCGAAGGATTAGGGACGGACTAACCCGAATCGACGATTTCCCCTCTTCGGTTTCTTGCGGACGAACGGGGAAGAAGACCCCCGAATGAAGCTCTCACGCAGTGAAACCGAATGGAGAGAGGGGGAATGAACTTGCGAAGCGAAGGAAAAGCTCAGGGCTTAAGGGCTACGACCCAGCCGCGTTGAATCCGAGTTCTCTCGCGTGATGCTCCGGTCGGTTCTTCTGTGCTGGGCGCAACCCATGCGCAGGCTCGCCTCCGAGACGGCTCGGCCGGGATCAAGTGAGCACAGGCACGGGAAGGGCTCTATGCGACGTGGAGGACATCGAGCTCGGCCGGACGAGGGCAGGTGAGGCCGGACGGCGAAGGACAGTCGCCTCGGCGACCCGCTTCGGCCAGGGGAGAAGAAAGGAAAGAGTAAAACGCGAACTGAGGCTGACATGTGGGACCGGGGCCCACTGGCAGCGAGACAGCCTCGCCTCAGCTGACCAGTGCGTCAACGCTTCAACAGGGCCGGGCCCACCTGTCAGTGAGATAATCGATTTTAATCCGATTTGACAGAACGAGAATTCTCTAGATTTCGCATTTTATTAAGCCCTAAAATAATCCCAGATTTTCTAAAACTTTTTGACTAAGCCCCACTGAGAGTCATACGCCTACTGGAAAATTTTGAGACAAAAATTCCTTTTGGGCGATTTGTTAAAATTCTGACACTGTATCCTGGTTCTAAATTTCGATTTCGGTTTTTGATTTAATTACAGGTTCATTTTATAGGATTTATTTTTGAAACTTTTTGGCGAGGTTCCAATCCTTAAAATTGAATCACTGTAAAATTTTCAGATCAAAATCCTGAGCCATTATTTTATAAAAATTCTGACAATCGTTTTCCTTACATTCTGGACCCACTATATTTAAATTTTTAAGAGGCTTATTTCAATTCATTTAATTATAAAAATTTCATTAGTGATGCATCCTCTCACCAGGGATTTATATAAATTTTCTTGGCTTTTCTTGACATTGATTATTTTTCTTTCTACTTTTTGATTCACTGTTTTTAGTCAAAAAGTATATACATGATTTATTTAACTTGCCCCTAAATTTATAAAAATTCTACTTACTGGTCAAACACTATGACCAACTCAATTAGGACTCACGATAAAATTTTCTAAATTTTATTTTCATCTTTTTACCTTTTTCTTTGTTTTTCCCTTTTTATTTAATCTTTTCGCATAGCATAAAAGTCTAAGAAATTCTAATTGGAGCAAATAATACTTAGAACTTCAAGAACCATTTATATTAAAATCTAACTTGTTTATTTTTCACTGTTCCAAATTTTCAGGTCGTTACATTGCCAAAATATACATTCCAAAGATGTGTTAATGGTTTTGGAATGAGACGACTTAAAGATATGCAAAGTTCAGGGGAGTAAATTCCTGAACCATGACCCTTTGCATGATCCAGAAGGTCATATTTTAAATCCTGAAGATTATAAGTTGTATTCTTTTTTCCTTAGTGAGTTTTTCTGAAGTTTTCTCACATGAAGGTTTTTAATGAGGCAACTAGTGCAATATAGAGTGCGAATGCAATGTACTCTTTTCTCCATCTCCTTTTATCCACTGGGTTTTTGAGTGGAGTTTTTGATGAGACGTGCATTACGCGGTATTCGCCCAAAGGGGAGTGTTATGAGATAAGATATCCGTAACCGTTTCGGTTAAAATCTATCTCTTATATGTGGGCGAATTCGAACTCATCTCTTGCCAGTTTCTCTATATATTAGGCGCCCCATTGTACAAGAGATCTATCTAATAAAGCAAGAGAGCTTTACCCCTACTTTGTATGTGCTCCCTGTTCCTGTTAGTGTGATTTCGTTGATGTGCTGTTGATTGATCGTGGGTGAACGATTACGTTTTACAACACATATCACTAGACTGATCACCATCTCGTGGCCCATATAGCTTACCGAACTAGACTCAAGAACAAGAGAATATATATGGACTTGTAACCTGCTTAACCGTTTGAGATGCATTTGCTGCATGACACAATGCATGCGTACGTACCGTTTCCAGCTTTGTGGTCGTGCGGGTGATAATCCTGCCTCATGCAACCGGTCAGATGACAAATAATGCGATCATGAGTATGACTATGCAGATAGTGACCCTTCTTCTTGCAATCAAACGGCTGAGGGATGTGTGGTTTGGAGTCTTTGGACGCTGGAGTACGTTCTGGACCTGAAGCATCACCTGCACTGCATGCATGGTCCTCATGTATATACATTCCAACCCAAGGCGGTCAGCGGTCGCTGACACGTACGCACATAGACGTACTGCTGCTTGCTGTTGACTTGGTCCACCGTCGTCGGGCAAGCAGTACTACGTCTACGTGCCGTCACCTTCGGTCGGCAAGGTAGGCAGAGGCAGACCCGAACCTAGCAGAGCCACCGCAAATCTGTAACGTGGCTCACAGAAGCTCGATCTTTTACCGTGCAATGCATAGTTCATTCTTTCAGATTAGGTTATATTTATTTCCCTCGTCCTTTTCGATCTAATAGGTCAAATTTCTCTGGAACAAACGTCGAAAGAAAAAATGATGTAAACCATGTTAGAATATTTTGAAAAGTTCTGTGGATGGTTCTAATGCATCAATAATGTCCTTATAAAATTCTCTGGAACAAACGTCGAAAGGAAAAATGATGCAAACCATGTTAGAATATTTTGAAAAGTTTTGTGGATGGTTCTGATGCATCAATAATGTCCTTATAAAATTTTCAGATGATGATCAAGCTTGACAAATTCTAAAAAATTAGGACGGTGCTACTGAAGGTTGATCAGTACATTTCAACCGAATTAAAAATGGTTCAAACCATATTATAAATTTTTGAAATTTTTCTTGGATGGTACTGAAGCCTCACTAATATTACCATAAAAATTTCACATGATGATAAAGACTGAGGAATTTTAAAAAATAGTGACAGTGCTACTGTCTTAATAAAAGTCTGATGATCAATAGATAGATTTGATCGAGCAACCAAAAAAGGGTTAAATTTTTTCAAACTTTTAGAGAAGGATTCTGAGGAAATTTTTAATCTCTTCTAAAAATTTTAGATCATGATCACACGCCAATAAATATATAAAATTCTTACAATGCTACCGTACCATTTGTATTCCTTGTGTTTTTTATTTTTGAAAGATAACAAATGAAGTTCAATTCATCCATAGATTTGATTGAAAAAACAAAAAAGATTAAATTTTTTTGAAAATTTTATAGAAGGGTTCTGAGGCAATTCTTAATTTCTCATAAAAATGTTGAATCAAGATCACACTCGAGAAAATTTATAAAATTCCGACAATGTTACTATGTCAGTTATGTTTATTCTGTTTTTTATTTTTTAAATATAACAAATGAAGTTAAATTCTTTTGAATTTTTTTTGTTGTATGATCCTACACTGCTATATATAGCACCATAAATGTTTTAGAGCATTATCAAGATTGTAAAATTTTATAAAAATATGACAGTGTTTCTACGAAAATTATAAAACATTACAAAAATTAGGCCAAATCCGGTAAAAAAAAAGTCAAAATCTGGTCGAACAACCCGAGATTTCGGTGAGATTTGGCGAAATCTCGTCAAAATTTCTATAGCAATTTGAGTTTTTTTTTAAAAAAAATTATCCAACCAAAATTTTGTATCCCGTCCCCAGCCAAAATCTGAGATCTCGTGAAATTCAAGGCACCTCCTTCATTTTAAAGTCAAGAAAATCCCACAATAATCCTAAATTCTTGAAATTCTCACATTAATCGAAAGAAAAAGAGAAGGATCTCCACCACTTATTTTGGTGGACCTGATTATAACGGTATAGATTAATCATTTATAACAAATACCATTGTATTTCAATTATTGGAAGTAGAGTTGTATATCAAAGAAAAGATCTTCACCACTTATTTTGATAGGGTTAGATTATACCCACAATAATAATAAATTCTAGAAGTTCTCACATTAATCGAAAGAAAAAGAGAAGAATCTCCGCTGCTTATTTTAGTAGGACTAGATTATAACGGTGTAGATTAATCATATATAACAAATACAATTGTATTTCAATCATTAGAAGTAGAGTTGTATATTAAAGATAATTATATTATAATACCTAGACGCACTGTTGCGCAGGTAAGTCCACTAATTTATGTAATATTATATTGCTAAACATCAATAGTGCGCCACCCATTTCAATTTTCTGGTTCCGCCGCCGTCGTCCCATTTTGATCACTTGCATTGCACGTCGGCATGTGGTTCTTGCAATCGCGGCGTACATTGTTCATGCGATTGACTTCTTGATAAATCCGCGTCCCCTGTAAAAAAAAACAATAAATCCGCGCCCAATATCTAGCTACTTGTAAGCTAGCAGCTCTGCTTCCAGCAGGATGTATAGCAAATAGCAATCTTGAGCCTTGTGTTGTCAGTAACAACTAGCAGAAAGTTTGCTGCAGCTGGTTTACGATGGAGTTGTCATGCCCGTGTCGACATTGTCGCTCTCCTAGCTGACTTGCGTGGTCCTTGCTGGTAGGGCCTGGCTTTTTATTAGGCCAGTCCGAGGTACGATGGATACGATTTGATCTAAAGTTTGATCTAACATGAAGTGGATCATATTATGATAACATGATACTGTAGCACGGGTCGTGCCGAGCCCGATTACTCAGGGCATGAGGAAGAAGCCCAGCATGAAGGTCACCGACCTGCAGAGCATAAGCGGCATGGATGCACCTAGCAGCATAGACGTCACCCCCATCGTCGACACCTAAGAGAGACGGACAAGAGAGGAAAGAGAGTTGAGAGAGATTGAGAGATGGTGCAAGAAGCTGCTCTCTTTTGCCCGTCTCTCTCAATCTCTCTCACTTTCTCACTCACTCGTCTTTCTTAATCTCTCCCTCTCTTGCCCATCTCTCTCTCTTTTTCTCGCCTATTGCTCACTCTCTCGCCCGTATTCAATACATCTCCTCACTCTCTGTAACTGTTTAAGAATAAATAAATTTTAGTTCTTTTTCCCATAATATTTGTGTCCACTTTCTCAACTCCATGCGTCTCCGACTCCTTTCCTCTCGTCGCAATAGTACAAATGGGCCGGCACAGCAAGAAGCAGGTACAAAGCGCAAATGGACCATGTCTGAACTCGCTGAAGGTGAGCCGGACTAGCACGACACGGCGGGCATGACGAGCCGTCGCGGCCTGGCACGGTTCATACACGAAGTACGATAGACTCGTATCCGGCACAGCACGACGCCCACCTCAACTTGCAGGTTGTAGCTCGCATGCCATCTCAGTTGTGGACACTGTTGAACTCACGATCGATCGACGAAAAAGAAGGCCTTCTCAGTTCGTTCCTGTGCAGACGCTCCACTCACTCTGCTTGCTGTAGTTGGCTAGCTAGTAGATTTCGTGAGGCCAACAGACTCCGATGGATTCTGCAGGGTTGCTGACTCTTGCTACATGCTAGCTGCCGCTGCCGACGTCCACGAGCATCTGAATTCTGACGTCACATATATGAACCAGTCTCGATGGTGTGGCCTGTAAAGCATGCAATGCAGGATCCATCGACCCATGGTACTGCAGAGTGCAGACTGTGCAGACAGTGGGCTGGCTAGGTAGGCCAGCTTATCTTTGACAGTGAGTGAGTGGTATATATCTCTGGAAAAAGGTGATGAGATGATGGAAAAGATGAACGGATGCAGAAGATGCCTTTCGGCACACGATCGAGATCGATTTCGGGCCAAGAAATCGCAGGAACGAGCTAGAGAGACGAGCAGAATTCTGTAACCTGGGAGTTGAAGTGGGAGCACTGAATACGTACCGATCGGTGGAAGATGCAGCTAGCAGGGTTAGGGCAGGCAGGCTAGCTAGGAACCTACTACAGTCATGGTCTCCTGCTTTTCTGCTCGCTAAATCTGGCTCATCAGGCACGCGAAAAAGCTCGCATACATGCTACTAGTACGTTCGTACTGCCTCTTGGCGCCAACCAGAAGCCGGGATGGATACAGGAGTAGCATGCACGTAGACGCGTAGTGGACGGAGCAGTGAGTAATTCGATGGATCGTCCCGTCGTGCGGCTCGAGGAGCGCGCATTTGTAAACTAACAGCGTTCGGCTACGCCAAAAGAAAACCGCGCTGATCGAGGCGCGGTCCGTCCGGGCCTTGATGACCGTTGGATCGAGCATCGCACGGCCATTCGAGGGTCGCCACCCTAAAAAACTCTGCTTCACTTGATGTGACTCGTCCATTCAGCTACCACGGATCATGGCTCAAAATAGTGCGTTGTTTGTCGAGTTTCGATCGGTATGTGCGAATACGGACAAATAGTGTGGTTCTACTGTATTTATTTTCATATTTTTCTATATACAGATATAAATACAAATAATATTAAATAAAAATACGGATCATATTGAATACAACATGGAGTCATTATGAATCAAATACAGTCACGAATACTTATCGGAACATGAAAACCCTTTAAACTGTACACACAACATGGGAAGAAAACATACTAATTTATTTGATCCAAACATTCATAAATAAAATTCATATAAGCTAAGGTTCATTCCCTAACTCTATGTATTGATGCATATGTTCATGTATAAAAGTCTACTAAAATATTATATAGTTGGACTGGACTGAAATAGAAGATATATGCTGTGAATACCTCGCCCTAAATATCCGGATAATCCGGATCCGTATTCATATTCGACGGATAGTGAGCTGTCGACGTATCTGACAAAAAAATTCATATTTATTTAGGATCCGATACTATTCAAACCAACATAATTCATATTCGAAGATAGTCCGGATCTACCGGAAATTAGCCCATCAATTTTCATCCCCTACGTGCTACAGTAGGATACGACCCGAATGCGTGCGTTCACCAGCTTTCTGCTCAGTTGGTTGGAGCTCCCGGTCTAGAGTTCGACTCTCAACGACTCGCGGACTACCTTTTCTTTTGCTCAAGTCATCGTTGCATTTCCTTTGGATATCATGCTCTAATGACAGTGATAACATCTGACCAGTTTGCGTAATATGAAGTCTCTTTTTTTGCAGCTCCATGTCACGGATGACACACAATCGCACGATGACACCAGGTAAATTAACTAGGTATGGTAATTCATCCAACTATTGGGCTTACACTTTAGACCGGCAAGTAGTATTATGTGATTGGAAATGACTCAACCATGTATGCAAATAAGATTGCACAAATTGGACTTGTCCATGACTCCATGTGCATGCTATTGCTATTTCCCCTCAAAGATTAATGCGCAGCGATGAGTTTTGCGAGTATGGAATGACTACAACCAGCAAAAACGCAAGTGGAATTACATACCTGTCGCGTCGAATCTTAAAGCGGTTTGAAATGTGGAGAAAAGCGAGGACTAATCAGCACCTGGACGCATAACTCGATGGCTGGATCAGTTTCATTTTGCCAGTTCAGCTCCAACGAGTTAAGGTTGGTGCTCTTTAAAGTGAAAGAAAACTTTCAGCCATTCCAGTTTGGTGAGCAAAATGGTCAAAACAGCAACGCAAAAAGGCTCACATGGTCTCGGTTTGTGTCATATTAATTGACTCATGTAAGTAATAATGATCAGAGAATGTTTATGTATGTTCTCTTCTTACCTTGATAGTGAAACCCATTTTGCAGGTTCAAATAAGATGGCATGCATAGTTCAAATTGGACTTGCTCATGTGTTTGTGTTTATCCCCTCAAAGATCAGTGGTGAATTGCTGATGCCTTTTGAGGATGGAGTGACCAACATCAGTAAAATATTAGTGGGATTGGATCGTGTCGATCTGAAATGTGTGGAAAGCAATCTGAAATCTGAAAAACACAATCGGACTGCACATAACTTTGGCCCTGTTGATCAGTGGGCTCTTAGCCACCTACCTTGGACATTTTACCTTTTTAAATGACCAATTTTAGCAGACAAGGCTCGGAAGTCACAAGGGCATAATGGAATAAACGAGCGGCGGACAACAGTGCACGAAGAAAAGCTTACTAAAAATTCCTAGCTTGCCATACAAGTAGGAAACATGCTGAATATGACAATGGATAGCCGTATGAGATCAAATTATATTGCATTTCCTTGCTGCTTAATTAGCTAATTAAGAAATAAGTAGACATTATGTACGTATCTATTTTCTTTATGATGTTCAGTTCTTCACCTTGATACCATTTTTGCAGGTTTTGCTGCTTCTATCTTTTGACACTGGTATCTGAATTTATCTGTTTTTCTGTAATATAAAATGGCATTGTGTATATGTTTGTGGGCTGATAGATGTTACAAGATGCCTGATTTCCTTTTTTGTTGCTGTTGTTGAAGTAGCATACGAAGCCTGATTCTGCAGGCCCATCACTGAAACAATCACTGGGCCTGTTCTAAGGACACGCTATGCCTGAAGCTATAAACCACTAATTATTCCGCAGTTTTGGATCTCAAACGCCGCTCCTCTACAGTCTACAGAGATCTCTCGCCTGAAGCTGCTGTCCATAGTAGCACCTACCTGACCATGGTAACATTAGTATCATATTTTGGCACGTTTTGTTACCAAGACAGAACCATGAGCAGTAGTGAGGTGCCCACTCCAAATTGTCAGAAACACACCTGAACTTCACGGCACCAGGCTTGGAACGGATGAGCTACTGAACCCAATTCAACATTGCGTGGTCCATTTTGGCTTGGATTCAACATTGGATTGGTAGAGGTTGAAGAGCACTCTTAACATCCTGACTCTGCATTCAGTTTCTGATCCTGGCTTCTAACATGTTGACCTGCATTTAGTTCTGTTCCTGTGCAATATCTGAAGGTTGGAGTACAGACATGTATAATCTGTATTCACTGGATACAAGTAGAATCCAAAGCATGAGTTTTGGGACCATGTATAACGAGTATTGGAAAAGTCATCTCAAGGAAGTACAAAATCCTTACCTGCAACCAAAATAATTTCGCTCGAGCTAAACATCAGATCATCTAGCTTAGATGTTCCCTTATAATTTCATCTGAAATGTTGTTGTGTTACATAAGTCACCGACCAGTTTCCGGATTTCTTTGATTCACAGGAATAGAAAAATTCAGGACTAAAATGTCATGATTTGTTGAATCCCGTAGGAAACAACACTACAGGAATTTACAACAAAGTGCGTTTGATTACACCATAGGAAAAATACAGGAAATTTTGAGATTAAATGTTAATTGATTAGAGAGAGAATGGAGAGAGGAAGAGAGATGGGATATTATGACACTCAAAGGAATTGCTAACACGAGGTTGTAGGAATTTTTCCTATCCTATGAAATTCCTTTGAAGCAATCCTACAAATCAAGCACCTCTCGTAGGATTTTTCCTTTGAATTGAATTCCTCCATTTTTCTTCTGAAATTCCTGTGGCCTCAGATAATTGGGCGGTTGGGATGAAACGAGGATATGACCCTAGTTTGGCTATAAATAAATGCAGAAAAGCTGAGCTGAGCTGATAACTGTTTCAAAAAAGCACCACATGGTGACTAGGGATGGCAGTTTTACCCATGTATTTAAGTATCGCCGGGTACTCGACCCGATAAGGATGGGCACGGATAGCACTTTCGATCTATAGGTGTTAATTTGTATCTATGGGTACCTGATGGGTATCCTATGACATGTGGGCCCACTTTTTTATAAGATATGTATTAGAAAATTGAAACCATAACTACCTAAATGAGACGCTGAGACACACATAAGGCTTTAAAAGATAATACTATGTTCAGAAACTTGTTGAGCATATATCATACTTTGAATTTGTTTTGCACATATCATGCTCTGAATATGTTGCACATATATCATGCTCTTTCTTTTAAACGATGCTCTATTATGTGTTGGCATATCTGCTATTATCGTAGTCATAAGTGTTGAGTCACTACTATAGAAAATGTCATCACAGACGGTTTTCCGAACCGTCTGTAACCATGGGTCAGTGATGTTACGGAACATCACAGCACGGTTTATGAACCGTCGTAATAGAATATATCACGAGCGGTTTCAAACTAAAACCGTCGTGATATGTAAACATCACGACGGTTTTACTAAGAACCGCTCAGATAACAACTATCACGAGCGGTTTTACTATGAACCGCCTGTGATGTTACTTTTAGAAATAAAAAAATATCGTCACGTACAGATGATATTTCTGTGATCCAGCTGCTCTGTGCTAGTTCAGGCATAATATAAAAGCTATTGAATGTGAGATATCCCATGTCACTACTCTGAAGAACTTGAAAACGTAAAATCGACGAAAAAAAACTTCGGAGGCTGTTTTGAGGCCCTAAACGACATTTTTTCGAGATCGACGTTTTTTCGAAGCCTCGCGTGTACTTCTGATATAGCCCCCTGACTTTCACTTTATGGATTTTCAAATCGAACTTTTCATTAGCTTTAAAACGATCACAAGAACGTCGCGATCGGAGCTCGTATGCAAAAGTTATGGCCGTTTTACCGAAAGGTGCACGGATCGAAAACGAAAACGCGGCAACATCAAGAGTGCAAAAGAGAAGAGAAGAGGGAAAGGAAGATGAAGAGGAGAGGATGAGCTATAACATTTTAGTTGAAAGATTCGAACACCATACTTACCAAACATTCGAAGAGGAGAGGAAAAAGAAGTGAGAAGTGAGAAGTGAGAAGAGAGAAGAGAGAAGAGAAGAGAAGAGGAGAGCAGGAGAAGTGAAAAGAAAGCAACAGGAGAAGAGCCACGGGCTGGTATTTTAAAAGAAGTCGAAAACGAGACGAGCGGGAAGTTCAAATTTAGTGAGAGCGCGAAAGTTGAAATATTATCACAGACGGTTCTGTCTGGATAAACCGTCTGTGATGTGGTTTATCACAGACGGTTATTATAACGAACCATTTGTGATAAGTCGCTGACGGTTTTATTATAAAACCGTCTGAGATAATACATGATATCACAGACGGTTTTAGTTAAAAATCGTCTGTGATATTAATGTATATCACTGGCGATTTTTGAAGAGTACCGTCTGTGATAATGTAACTGATGGTTGCAATATAGAACTGTCAGTGATGTTCATCGTCACAGACGGTTTTGAGAAATCGTCTATGATGAGGTATCTAATATAAGACTTTCTGTAGTAGTGAGTGTATGCTATGTGATTGAGTTAAATGCAGGTCAATTGAGTTTTCTATCTTATCTTAGTCATTAAATGAGCTTACATATCACTATCCCACATTTTACTCTAATGCTTATCACCTTATTCATCGAAGTCAAATACAATATCTATGAAAACACATTTGTTTCTATGAAAACATTATGGAATAGTGTAGTATTTGTCATCAAATATTTTATATGTACTCACTTGAACTTGTAGTATCATTGGTCACGTATAGGCCATCATGATATGCTGATTAAATGAAATAAACTGAAGTATCATTGGTCACCTATAGCCCATATTAACTCTCTATTTTCAGCATAGCCTGCTACCCATGGGTACCAATTGGGTATCGTGTACCCATTGTGTTTGGGTATGGGCACAGATCTGTACCTGATAAGTCTAATAGGTTTGGGTGAGCGGCATGATTTCGGGTTTCCGGTTTGGGTGGACGGTAGTCGTACCCAAAGGTACCCACTCGATTGACACCCTAATGGTGACCCATAGACTCAAAACTTGCGAGAGGTCAATTTTTGGATTCAAAAGATCCGATCTTCTTCATTTTAAGTCTGATTGACCTCATTTTTCTTCCTAAATTTATATAAAAGTATAATCTATATATTTGTACTAGTTTTGTATTTTATTTAAATTTATTTGGATTTTATTTGAAATTAGATGTTCTTCGCGTATACTTTTCGGAGAGTCGGAACGATTTGTTGTCGACGATATCGAGTACCTACCCTTCGATCCAGGCAAGTCACACATCCTTTGCCATGTTGATCCCAGAATTTTAAATTATATTTTGATTTAAATTATTGCACATATAATTTTTATCAGTGTAATTTGAATCCCAGATTTAAATGCTTAGTTACTCCTAATTGTTATGACCCTATTTGACTTTGATAATCCATATACTTTGTCACCTTAAGAAAAATCTCACTAGTTGGTACATTAATATAGTATTGACTAGTGCTATATAATAACTGGCTTAGGCAAGCTTAGACCTGAATTATAATCTTTTTAGGAATTTGTGCCAATCAAAGATGCTTTGGTGATAAAGGTTATTTCTTAGCATTGGTATGCCGTGGAATGATATGAAAATTAATATGGTTTAAAGCAAAATGAAAATGTGGTTTAGACTGGGCGAGAATGGTTGACTGGTGGTCTTTGGGTTTGCTGAAAAGCTCGCCTAGTTAATTAAGGGCTGGTCTGTGAGCTACTGAATGTAAAGTGCAACCGTGTTTCCATAAGTCTGGTATGGGACAGACTTGGTTGTCCGTTTAGCGATATTTCATGTTAGTTGTTCCATTGGAGGAATGTGGGGATGGTTAGTCTGTCACATGGCGCAAGAGGTGGCTTCTGGATTGAGCGGTTTTAACCCTACCAGTGGTGAAACCTCAGCGAGTATAACTACATGAGATGAAGTTTTATAGGGGCCTTATCGTGATTTTTCTCTGCCAACACACCAAAGGTAGCGTGTCTTTGGGCAAATGGAGACAATCATATCTTGCGGGTAAAGTTGTATAACCTCTGCAGAGTGTAAAACTAATCGATTAGCCGCACCCGCGGTCATGGGCATGCCGAGCAAGTCTTTCACAGATTATATTTTGATGTTTAAAAAATGGTTTCAGAACAGTGGTTTTTATATGTGGTGAGAGTCCACATGGAAAATTTGGAATAAAACTCCAGGTTGAAACCCGGGCTGAAAATTTGGGATGAAACTCCAGGTTGACTACGTTTACAAAAAAAAAGAGACAAAGAGGGCTTAAAAAGTGATTTTTTTTCTACCAACTTTTTAAGTAGTGTGTTAAAAAAAACTGATTTAATTAGTGAGCTATGCAGATAACCTGAACCCTGACCTTATTTTGGAACGCTGTAAGTCGATGTCTGGATACGAAAATTCAATCGGAATCTTCATATGGATACTCGACACCGAAAGGACAAGTGGGATCTACCTTGATGGAGAGTGTCATGCTGACAAGGCTGTGAAGCTTTATTTTACTAGTATACAGATTGTGTGGCTTGGAAATGAACCTTTTTACCATCTCCTTGGCCATTGTTGGCACGAAGCTTCCTCCTTGCTTAAAGCTGTTGCACTACATTGACACATGTAGGAGTAGTACGAATCACGAGCTTTTGCGACTGCCATATTGTGTTCGCACGGCGGCCGGCCTGCCCATGCAGCCCGCTGGTGATCAAAATGGCTTTTGAGTATGTTAAACTCTGATAACTTTTTTTATACTCTTCGAATCGGATTAAAGTTCAATAAAATATGATAGGGACGTTCATGCACGATCTCAAGAATAGAAAAGATAGATATCATGCAGAGAACCAAAATAACTATGTTGAAACAACCCTAACAAGAAAGAAAAGGTTTGGTAAAACCGATTGTAAATTCTTTAACTAATTACAACCTTAAAAAAGTATTAAGTGTTTGTTGCTCTCTAACAACACTCTCGAATCTTTTAGGTTCCTTAGATCTATGCCCTATAAAAAATCTAATGCTAAAGAATAATTTAGCCTCTAATCCTCTTGTACGTCTCTTGCTTTGGATGATTTGGTTTTTGGTTTTTTTTTTCTTGGTTACTTGGATTCTCTATAATTACCCCATAGGTTTTAGCCCTACTTCAAAAAAGAAATAGGAATTCTGCTCCGAAAAAAATAGGTTTTTTCTTGGTTATTTAGGTTCTCTATAATTACTCTACAAGTTTATATAGCATCCTTAGCCCTACTTAAAAAAGAAATAGAAATCATACTCTAAAAGAAAATTGGAATCTTATTTACTAAACCGAGTATGTGTAGCGTTTGAAAACTTGAGACAGAAAGCCGAAAAGCTAGGCACAGAAAAATCTAAAAAGAGGATGGATGGAGGGAAAGGATGCCAGATCAGTCACTAACACCAATCTTGGTGGATCTCATGTGTCTGTTGAACCGGAATTTCCTCAGCGTGTGCTTCCAAAGCATTGGATTATGAGAACAACTCCAAATATTCTCAAGATAAAGGGAAAAAAATAAAGCCTGAACAACGGTCGTTCTCGTTATAATATAGATTGATTAGAATCCATATTCGGTTGGACTCTATCTCTATATTAGTGAATCCGAATCTATTTACTGTTACCTTCTACTATATATTGGATACCCCTTGTACAAGAGAACCAATCTGATAAATAGTGAGAACTATTTTCTCTCTACATTGTATGCTCCCTATTTTGTTCTTGCAATTTCTTCGGCACATTGTTGATTGATCGTGGGCAAACAACTACGTTTTATAACACGTTATCAGCATGAAGCTCTTCATTGCTAGAAGAAGATAAGCGCTCAATTAGCACAGGAGATTGGATCTCTCGGTGACGCGGGGCGTAGATTAGATCTCCGTGTGAAACTTCCAGCGGCGACTTCCAGCGCCGCGTACGAAGCAGCAGATCAAACCAGTAATTCCCTCCGTGCGGCACAGCGAGGAAAAGAAGCCTAGGCAGATTGATTAGCAAAAGCAAGATCAGAGCACCGGAGAACTGTTCTCCCGGCGCAAGAAGCCGCAACCTGCGTCAAATCGTCGTCGAGCGGCAGGAATTGAATAATTAGCGAGACGCAGAGCAAGTGTCGGCATAGCAGAGATTCAATCTCTCGGCGCGAGACGGCACTCGCACGCGCGGCGTGATCAAGGCGTCACGAGTGAACAGCGTGTAGCAGCGCCGGGCAGCAGCATGCCAGCACTCGTCCCAGCCAACATGCAGCGGCCTCGGCACTTCAGGGCCCACAGCAGCAACGGCGCACATGCATAGCCGCATAGGCCGGCCGGCCGGCTAGTTGACGTACTGCCTGTGTTGTACAAGCCATGCATGGGCACGGCACAACGCTGGATGGCGAGACGCGAGGGCAGGAGCACGACTGGCAGCGGCGACTTGCACATGCATGCATGGGAGGCAGCGACGGCGTGAACCGGCGGCGCATGGCAGCAGCAGAACGCGCGGCGGCAGGCAGCAGGGGCTGCGCAGCGCTGGGGGTTGGGAATTGATTGGAATCCAGAATCCAGATCAGCTTGCCCTCACCAGAAACGAACTGGCCTCCACCGCTGCCGTCAAGGACAATCTCCACGTCGCCACCAATTGCTCGCAGAAGCGGCTGGAACGACGTAAGCGGGCGGCGGTGGCCGTCGTAGCTCACGGTGCGGTCCATGTGGATCAGGTCTTTTGTTAGCTTGATCGGGAGAGCGACGTACGACACGAGCAGCGAGACAAGCGAAGCCATGGGAACGTCGGGTTGCATGTACGTACCTTGAAAAAGGCCATCTCCGTCACATATAACACTATCTGTGGCGGTTTTTAGCTAGAACAGTCACTGATATTCGGGTATCAGTGACGATTCGAGTCAAAAACCGCTACTAATCATCCAAGTATCAGTGACGGTTTTTTGATAAAACCGCCACTGATACTAAAATATTAGTAGCGGTTTTATCCCAAAAACCGTCATTGATAATACGACTATTAGTGGCGGTTTTTGGCTAGAACTGCCACTAATACAACTATCAGTGGCAGTTGTATATAAAACCGCCACTGATAGGCCTAGTATCAGTGGTGGTTTTTTGATAGAACAGTCACTGATATTACGTCAGTAGCGGTTTTGAGCCAAAACCGCCGCTGATAATCCCACACAGGAAAATAAAAAACTGGCATTCGTGGTTAGCCTCAGGCAACGCTAGCCATGCCTTTTCATTATGTACATTGTTGTTTCAGTTGACATTACTAGTTCAAATGTAAGATTTATTAGCATAATCATTTTAAAAAAACTGTCAGATACAAGAGAGATAAAAACGGGATGCTGGGCATAGAAGAATTGGAAATAACAAAAAATAGCTAAGATTCTATCTACTTACTAATCATTTGAAGGTTTTTATGCAACTCTCTAGCAACTTCAAGGAACTGAAAACCACTCAACTCTTCCATGTGCACCGCTGCCAAAATGAAATCAACATCTTGTGCATGATTCTCAAGACATCGGAGTGCCTCTATGGGACTTGAATACACTGTTACTGAAAAAAAGGGAAAATTTTTAGTGTCTATTCTGAATACAAAAAATTCTCAGAACTATAAAAGAAAAAGTTTCTGCATGCAGACCATTGCAAAGTCAGAATCAGTGACTGAGGAATATTATGAAGGATGGAAAAAGTAGTAGTAATAAAATATCTACTTCTTAAAAAGAACATGGATTCTTTGGCGAGAATTGATGGCGCTTACCATAAAAGTTGAGTTCAGAGCATAGACCTTGCTAAATTCGCATGATGTTTATCATCATCGATGACCATGACACTAAGCCCATCAGTAGTGCGTCCTTCTGTTCTTTGAGCCATGAGTTTCTCAATGCTAGAGTTATTCTGGTTTTTGAGCTTTATTTTTGTATGTGAAGCACTTGATCCATCAGTAGGGCTGAAGAGAACGTTGTGGGCCTGCGACTGGCTCAAGGCTTGTTGTTCTTGTCGTTCAACTTGTTCTTCAATGGTGCCTTGTATTTCTCGCAGAACCCTTTCCTTCATCATTTCCATTTCCTGCTCACCCGCTCTTCTTTAGCTCTCCGACTCTATAAGAGTCTCGTGCTCGGGAATCCAATCTTCCATGGAACCTTGACCCCGACGCCTCGTGTCCGACCGGGGTGCTCTTTGTTTCCTAGGGCCGCTGTTAGCTCGTCTTTCTCCCTGTCTGGGTGAAAAGATCCTTGGGTGGACTGGTCGTAAAACTCATGAACTCTTTGCGTCATTGCTTCGTCTTCGTTGCTCTTGAATGATAAACCCCCAGTAGACAAGATATCTGCCCTCGCTAGCACGTAGTGCTTCACTCGGTCTGGTAGTCCGATCAAGGGACTTGTGCCAGCCAATTGGACCGCTTCTAATTCTTGCCTCTCCCATTGAGCAATTTTACCCGCGTACCCACTCATGCCAAGTCTGTGGGGGTGAGTATTCCTTCTTGCGATGCTAATGTGGTTCTCACTGAACTTCCTTGCTGCTTCGGATTGCTTCATCACCACAAACTCATCCCAATATGGCTCTAATCTTGGGTACTTTCCGATGGCTAGCCGATTTTGCTTCACATAATTTATGTTCAGCCTTGCCTTGAAGTTTCTCCACGCCGCATCTATGGTCATCAATGCGTCGCGACGCAAGAGTTCTTCGGCTCCTTCGGGGAATTCGAAGGTTTCTTTGAGCTCTGTCCACAGATCCTTTTTGGTGGCTCGGGGCACTTTATGCCAATCCGAATAGGTGATTGGCACTTTATCCCTTACGATGTACCCGCATGTTGACTGTATTTTCTTCTTGATTTTCTCGGTGCAACAGGGCCCCAGATATCTAAGACCTACGAGATGGTGTACCGCCTTGAGCTTCTTAGTTTTCCTCGTCCTCGGCGTCTTGCAACAGAGCATCATCTGCAACAATGGTGGAGGCCTCGGCACCTTCGGTGGTTGGGTGGAGGGTAAGGTACTGCTCGGGCTCTCCTCCATTATAGGCTCGGTTTGAGCTCCATTAGAACTACTGATTCGACCGAAACATAATTTTCGCCAATTATTACAGAATCATCTCATGGAATTTCAAAGTACGTATGTATGTCTTGTCTGTGTAATATTGTGTGGTGCTAAGATGAAAATAATTTTGCAAGAGCAAGAGACTTAATTAGCTCAGAACAAAACTAATTAAGCAAGCATTAACTCTTAAACTAGTGCTGATTGGTTGTAAATTTTGTGGACCCAATATGTAGCTATGGTGCATACAGTGACCACTAAAATGCTACACACATACACCTTGCAACGCCCATGGTTTGCATTAATGAAACTCAATCGAAATAAAACATGTAGGACCGAAAGGTACAAATCATCTTATGGAATTGAGATGACTCCCATGTTTTTAGCTACAAATCATCTTTTGTTTCAGAGAAAATACTACTATCAGATGCTTTTACTTTTTCTCTTTTCCCTTCTCATTTTTAGAGAAAATAAATGACAAGGCATGAACATAAAAAGGAACAAAAATTCTTTGCATGGCTTGTGAGTAAGATCTCTAAATGGTCTTTGCAACCTGTTATTGTCTCTGATGATTACTAAAACAAAGCATGCAGATGCAACAAGTGGAAGATGAAAAGTTTCAATGATAAGTTTAAGGAAGGATAAAATCAAGGTTATTATATAAACTGGAAAAACAAGGTTGTCAGGATCGAGATACTTGGCAAAATCATTTTCCTATTGACAGGTACGGGCGTAAGTAGTTTAGTTGCTTGTACCATGGAATGCAGTATGCATAAAGAATATTTTTGCATCGATGCATGTCTCATGTGAATGAAGCAGTTGCAATCACATTTATAATTTTGCAGAAAATAAGGCGGAGTAGACAAAATGGATAACCATACCTGTGACGACGGCGTTAGAAGGGCCGAGTCGGGGCGGCGTCGAGGGGGATGACGACGGCGCAGGCCGTCGGGCGGCGACGGCGGAGTCGGGCGCGTCGGGCGGTTGAGTCGGGCGGCGTCGGCGGGCGGCGACGCGCGCAGTCGTCGGCGAGTCGGGGCGGCAACGGCGGCGTCGGCGTCGAGTCGGGAGCGGCCACCGTGGGCCAGAGACGAGCGGCGTCGGGGGGCGTCGGGAGCTTAGGGTTTAGATTATGTCTCGGTGAGAACAATGAAGCGGCGGGAGTTTAGGGTTTACAAGTTGTATATGGGGTATATTATCAGTGGCGGTTCGTACCAAGAACCGCCACTGATACTATTATCTGTGGCGGTTCTTAAAAAGAACCGCCACTGATATACTTATCTATTGTGGTTCGTATAAAAAACCGCCACTAATACATATATTATGAGTGGAGGTTCTTTTTAAGAACCGCTACAGATAATAGTATCAGTGGACCGCCACTGATAATGTTTTGTATGGATGCACCAGCATAGCCAAAGCAAGCGTTGTGCCCACAAGGGTCTACAAAGCATCAACCCTCACATAAACTCATGAAAATTGAATAGTTCTCACTACTATGGCTTTCCTAATATATTAATGACCTTATATAATCCTAATATAGTAACGACCTTATATAATCCTAATAAATATTAATGACCATATATAATCCTAATATATTAATGACCCAAATTTCCATTACTCCACACAAATGCATACCACCACATTTCCATTACTCCGTACAAATGCATATTTTTTACATCACATTGCCATTACTCGTATATAGCTAATTATTTTCTTTCACAATTTGCGCTTCTTCATGATCGTCGCGATGATAGGTAGCTTCCTGAGTGGTTTCTTCCTCGACCCTGATGTTGCCATCTACGAAAGGAGGCAACTCATCAAACTGGTTGTACTCATCCTCATCCATGACATTCTGAACTCCGACGATCCTTCTTTTTTCCTGAAGAACTACATGGCGCTTCTTATCTGTCGGGTCAATTACATAAAAGACTTGTGCTACTTGCTTCGCAAGTACGAATGGTTCGTCTCTGTATCTAACGTGTTCGATGTCCAAAGTAGTGAAGCCGTACTTGTCCACCTTGACACCCTTTGGGAGTTGTACCCAACGACACCGAAACATCGGGATCTTAAAAATACAATAGTCGAGCTCCCAAATCTCTTCTATGAACCCATAGAAGCTACTCTTCTTACTGCCTGTGTTGTCATAGGCATCTATGCGGACACCACTATTTTGGTAAGTGCTTTTGCTATCCTGAGATCTCGTGTAAAAGGTATATCCATTTATGTCGTATCCTTGCCATGTCAAGATTGTACCTGATAGCCCTTTTGCCAACCACCTCAACATAACACTCGTTTCTTTCCCAGTCATGCTCTTTGAACCAATGATTGAACAAACGATTATGCTCTTTTGTTACCCAAACCTCTGATCGTCCACGATTTTCCTCTCGTAGCTTATCCTTGTGCATGTCCATATACGAGGACACCTCAACTAACTGTTGCAAGACTATGAAATGAGCTTTTTCGAACAATCCATGATCGTAAGAATTTGTTGATTTCCTTCCAATCGTCCCTTTCCCAGCTAGCCTACCCTCATGGCGAGACAGGCACTCCTACCGGTTCCACCCCCTTCATGTAATCCACGCAAAACTCGATAACCTCCTCATTTGCATAACCTTCCACAATGCAACCCTCCGGCCGAGATCGATTGCGTACATACTTCTTCAGAATACCCATGTACCTTTCGAATGGGTACATCTGATGCAAGAATACGGGGCCACATATATTTATCTCATTCACAAGGTGAACAATGAGATGAACCATTATATCGAAAAATGATGGAGGGAAATACATCTCTAGCTATCTTGACCACATCATTTTGCAGTTCAGAAAGTCCGATGGGATCGATTACCTTCTGTGAAATCGCGTTGAAGAAGAAACACAACCTCATGATTGCCTCTCAGACCTTTTCAGGCAAAATACCTTTAATTGCAATAGAAAGCATTTGTGTCATCATCACAAGACAATCATGAGACTTCATACCAGTTAATTTCAAATCTTTCATCGAGACCAGTTTCTTGATGCTTGCGGAGTAACCGGACGGAACTTTCACACCATGGAAGCATTTGCAGAGGTCTGATCTCTCTTTCTTGGATAGAGTGTAGCAAGCTGGGGGAAGGTAAAGTCAGCCTTTCCCGGTGTCTTGAGGATGTAGCTCAGCTCTGATTTTTATATCTTTCAGGTCCCTTCGTGCCTTCAGTCCGTCCTTAGTTTTGCTAGGAATATTCAGTAAAAGACCAATCAAGCTGTCACATACATTTTCTCTACGTGCATGACATCTATGCATGTCGAACTTTTAAGTCCTTCCAATAGGGCATGTTCTAAAATATCGATCTCTTCTTCCACGTGGTCTTCTCAGTACGAGACCTCGATTTATTATTACTATCTCCCTTTCCAATTACAACATTAATATCCTTAACCATATCATATACCTCTTCCCCACGACGAGGCCTTGGAGCTATACCATCCTCTTTTGTCCCGTCGAATTGTTTCTTCATATTGCGGTAGGGTTGATTCCTGCGAAGGAACCTACGGTGATGCATGTACACAGTTTTCCTCGAGTTATGGAGCCACACACTAGCGGTTTCATCCATGCACTGGGGGCATGCTTTGGCCCCTTTTACAGTACGACCGGATAGGTTACCAAGGGCAGGGAAATCATTGATGGTGCAAAACAACAATGCGCGTAGGATGAAGTACTCTCGCTTGTACTCATCCCATACCTGTACACTTTCGTTCCATAGTATCACAAGATCTTCCACCAATGGTTGTAGGTACACATCAATATCATTGCCAGGTTGTCTTGGCCCTTGGATAAGAAGTGACATCATAATGTACTTTCGTTTCATACACAACCAAGGAGGAAGGTTGTAGATACAGAGCGTCACGGGCCAAGTGCTATGAATACTAATCATGTTTCCGAAAGGATTAATTCCATCCATACTCAACCCAAACCTTATATTCCTCGGTTCATTCCCGAAGTCCTTCCTAAAGAGCCTATCGATGATTCTCCACTGGGCAGAATCAGCAGGGTGTCTAAGCTTTTCATCCCTTTTACGCTCTTCTGAGTGCCATCGCATCAATTGGGCATGCTTTTTGTTTCCAAATAAACACTTCAACCGAGGTATTACTGGTAAATACCACACCACTTTAGCGGGAGCTCCTTTCTTCACCATGGTGCCCTCGCTGTCATGGTCTTTACGCTTGTATCACGATGATTTGCACACCGGACATACATGCATGTCTGTATACTCTTTGCGATAGAGTATACAATCGTTTGGACATGCATGTATTCTTTCTACTTCCAATCCCAATGGACATACAACCTTCTTAGCTAAATAAGTGGTTATCAGCAATACGTTTCCATCTGGAAGCATGTCCGCTAAGAAATGTAATAGCGCCGTGAAACTCTTATCGGACCAACCATTGCTTGCCTTCAATTTTAGAAGTGAAAGCACGGTGTGCAACTTTGTGTATTCCTCCTTGCAACCTGGGAGTTGCCCAACAAACCCTTGAATTGATTAAACTCTCTCTGACTAGTGTAGTTCCCTTCTGCATCGTGCAACATCTAAGCAAGATTATTATCGTCATCAATGTCCAACCTATCCTCATCAGATCCATAACCGATGTCAGCTGCCATAATGCCTTCTCCATCATCCAACACGTTATCACCTTCATGTATGTTTTCCTCTTCACCGTGACTTGTCCAACGTGTATAGCCAAGTACAAAACCCCTTCGAATCAAGTGCAAGCGGATGTGCTCTTTGTCTGAAAACATTTTCTCATTCTTGCAATCAATGCATGGACAATGTATGTATTCCGTGTTCTTGTGCAACTTGTTCTCCTCAGCGGCTCTTAGAAAAGCAGATACCCCGTCGATGTAATCTCGGTTGTAACGGTTCGCATTGTACATCCATCTCCGGTCCATCTAAAATTAATTAACATATAAAAATTGATTAAAAAACTAATCTAATTACTAAATCTAAAGGAGCTAGATAATAAATTCATCATCTAAAAATGATGAGCACCCACCTACCAAATTAACTACAATTTCATGTGTATTAATTTCCAATAATCTTAAATAAATAAATTTAATATATGCAAGATGTATATGTCCGTACACTAATGGAACCAAATTAATAGTAATTAAAAAAATAATCTAAATACTTATCCTCTAAAGAAGCTAGATAATAAATTCATCATCTAAAAATGATGAGCACCCACCTACCAAATTAATTAAATTTCATGTATATTATATCCAATAATCTTAATTAAATAAATTTAATATATGCAAGATGTATATGTCCGCACTAATGGAACCAAATTAATAGTAATTAAAAAAGTAATCTTATTACTTATCATCTAAAGAAGCTAGATAATAAATTCATCATCTACCAAATTAACTTAAAATGCAATTTATATTAAATAGATGCTTGATCATAATTCATCATCTATAAAAGGAACTCAAAATCATCTAATCACTACTACAGAAAGGCTTATATTAGACGCCTCATCACAGACGGTTCCTCAAAACCGTCTGTGACGAATAATATCACTAACGGTTTTATATTGAAACCGTCAGTGACATTATCACAGACGGACCTCTACAAAAACCGTTAGTGATATACATCAATATCACAGACGGTTGTAGTTAAAAACCGTCTGTGAAGATATCACAGACGGTTATTTTATAAAACCGTCTGTAATATCACGTATTATCCCAGACAGTTTTGTAATAAAACCGTCTGTCATATAGCACAGACGGTTTTATTATAAAACCGTCTGGAATGCTATGTTTATCATTGACGGTTTTTTTATAAAACCGTCGAGATTTCTATCGACAATATAAAATACGAGGCCCGAGCCACTTGGTGCGCTTTAGGGTTTCGGATCTATTTTCATTTGGTTGCTTGTGTGTGGTGGCGATTTGGTAAAAGAAGACCGTTGATTTTGAAGGGTGATTGAGGATCCATTTGATTTTGGTGATCTAAGGTTAGTAACGGTGTCTAATTGCAGTATATTCAAGATCTTGCTTGGTAAGGATAGAATTTGATGTTTTTTTAGATTTAGCTTGTAGATTCATGTGTTCTTTCTATGTAAGGGTAGTAATGGGTTTTAATTGCATTAACACTAAATGCTATATGCTTGGCGTAGATGGACCGAAGTGGGATGTACACTAAGAACCGTGTGAGTGCCGAGTACATTAATAGCGTCTCCGCTTTTAGAAGAGCTGCAGAAGAGGATATGTTTAATAAGGGGGGCAGTTTATGTCTTGTCCGTGCATTGACTGTGAGAATCTGAAGATGTTTCAAAACTTTGCGCAAAGCGAAGCACACTTGATTATGAGGGGTTTCAAAATGGGGTATACATGTTGGACCAGTCACGGTGAAGAGCAGGAGATATAGGAAGCAGGTATTAACATGGTCGACGAAGTCAATGATATGTCGGATGGTCATATCGATTGTGGTTCCGATGAGGATAGGTTGCAGGAAGATAATCAATCGAGATCTTTGCGCGATGTAGAAGGGAACCGTGATGATAGAGAATATGGTAAATTCCGGGGCTTGATGGAGGACTCGGAGAAACCTTTATTCCCAGGCTGCAAGTCGAAATACACAAGGTTGTCATCCGTGCTTGAACTGTTGAAATTGAAAGCAAGCAACAGTTGGTCCGATAAGAGTTTCACAGCGCTGTTACGTTTATTGGCGGACATGCTTCCCGAGCGAAACGAGTTGCCGACAACCACCTACAAAGCTAAGAAGGTTCTTTGTCCCTTAGGAATGGATGTAGAAAGAATACATGCATGTCCGAACGACTGTATCCTGTACCGCCAAGAGTACACGAACTTGCACATATGTCCTGTGTGCAACGCATCCCGGTACAAGCGTAAGAGTCATTCGGATGATGACAGTGAGGGCATCCAGGTGATGAAAGGACCTCCTGCTAAGGTGGCATGGTATCTGCCTATAATTCCTCATTTGAAGCGTTTTTTGCGAACCCAAATGAGGCAAAACTGTTGCGTTGGCACTCGGAGGAGTGTAAGAACGATGGAATGCTAAGGCACCCTGCTGATTCCATCCAATGGAAAAACATCGATAGGAGGTTTCAAGAATTCGGTGAGGATCCGAGGAATTTAAGGTTTGGATTGAGTACAGATGGAATGAATCCTTTCGGTAACATGAGTAGCCGGCATAGCACTTGGCCTGTGAATCTGTGTATCTACAACCTTCCTCCTTGGTTGTGTATGAAGCGCAAGTACATTTTGTTATCTGTACTTATCCAAGGACCGAAACAACCTGGGAACGATATTGATGTGTACCTAGCACCGTTGGTGGAAGATTTGAAAACACTATGGGTTCCTGGGGTATAGGTATGGGATGCGTACAAACGAGAGAACTTCACTTTGCACTGCCTTTTGTTTTGCACCATAAATGATTACCCTGCCCTTGGTAACCTATCAGGCCAGAGTACAAAAGGAACCAAAGCCTGCACTCACTTTGCTAGACAATACCGAGTGTGTGGCTGAATCACTCGCGCAAAACTGTTTACATGCATCACCGTAGGTTCCTTCGGAGGAATCACCCATACCGCAAAATGAAAAAACAATTCGATGGAACGAACGAAGACAGTTTAGCTCCAAAGCCTTTAAGTGGGATAGATATCCATGATATGGTTAAGAACTTGGATGTTGCGTTTGGAAAGTGGCGTAAATCGAGGTCCCATGAGATGAGCACGTGGAAGAAGAGATCAATATTTTGGGACCTACCTTATTGGGAGCACCTAGAAGTTCGGCACTGCATCGACGTGATGCACGTGGAGAAGAATGTCTGTGATAGCTTGATTGGTGTCTTATTGAATATTAAAGGCAAATCAAAGGACAGTATCAATGCACGCCTTGACTTGGTCTATATGGGCATAAGACCTGAGTTAGCACCGAAAGAGAAAGATACAGGCCGAACATACTGCGAACCTGCTTGTTACACTTTGTCTAAGGCCGAGAGAACTGAACTGTGCCAGTGCTTGCATGGTGTGAAAGTTCCGTCCGGTTACTCCTATAACATGAAGAGACTTATTTCGATGCAAGATTTGAAATTAGTTGGCATGAAGTCTCATGATTGTCATGTGCTGATGACACAAATGCTCCCTGTGGTAATTAGAAGTATTTTGCCAGTCAAGGTTCGAGAGACAATCATGAGGCTGTATTATTTCTTTAACACAATTGCTCAGAAGGTCATCGATCCCGAAGCACTAGATGCACTGCAGGCTGAGGTGGTGATGACTCTATGTAATCTTGAGATGTATTTCCCTTCGTTGTTTTTCGATATCATGGTCCATCTCGTTGTTCACCTTGTGATAGAGATAAAGATATGCGGGCCCGTGTACCTACGTAGCATGTACCCATTTGAGAGGTATATGGGAATTCTCAAGTTCTACGTATGGAATCGATCTCGACCGGAGGGTAGCATTGTCGAAGGTTATGCAACCGAAGAAGTCGTAGAGTTCTGCGTCGATTACATGGCTCAGGTCGAACCAATAGGTGTGCCTCGATCTCACCATGAGGGGAGACTCCAGGGCATCGGGACCATCGGAAGGAAAGCAATCACGCCTGATCCAGCTTCCTATGCTCAAGCTCATTTCACGGTTTTGCAACACATGGCTGTAGTGTCCCCGTACATCGACGAGCATAAGCACGGCTATGGCAAGAGAATCGGCGGCAAGAGTCTTGGATCACGAGACAAAGATAACCTTGATTTAACAGATGGTCAAGGAGCGACCCATCACTGGGACCTCGTCGGTGATACGCTCACATGGTTGGCAAAAGGGCCAACATTTACGATTGTAGCATGGAAAGGATACGACTTAAATGGGTACACATTTTACGAGAGATCGGGATATGAAGAGCACAAACTGATCAGCGGTTATGCGCATAGATGCGTTCAACACCGTTGGGTCAACGAGGAGCTCCTACTATGGGTTCATAGAGGAGATTTGGGAGCTCGACTATGTACTATTCAAGATCCTCTTATTTCGGTGTCGTTGGGTCCACCTCCAGCGCGTGAAGGTTGACAAATACAGTGTCACTACTGTCGACCTCGCACGTGTCGGATACCAAGATGAACCATTCATACTACAAACCAAGTCTGTTCAAGTATTCTATGTAATCGACCCGTCCAACAAGAAGAGACATGTAGTTCTTGGGAAAAGGAGGATTGTCGGAGTAGAGAATGTAGTAGATGAGGAAGAATACAATCAATTCAAGAGTTGCCTCCTATCGGAAAGAGCATCACATCCGGAAGAACAACCCAAGAAGCTAGCTACACACGCGTCGATCATCATGAAGGGCTAATTTTTATACAAAAGAATAAGCAAGTGGAGTTATGATTTTAAGTGTACTAGCTCTAGAAGATAATAGAGTTGTTTGTAATGAGATGCTCGAAATTAAAAACAACTTTGTGTATATATGCATATGATTTATTTAATATAGTTTCCTTTACTGATATTGCTTCATCTACAATTCCATATACAGTACACATTATGTAAAGAAGACCAAACTTTGGATTTACCTTAGCGAAGTGTGTCAATCTTCATCACGAGACGGTTCTATAATAGAACTGTGCGGTATAGTTATATCACGAGCGGTTCTAATACATAACCGTCATGATAAAAACTATCCTGCACGATTCTAGTATAGAACCGTCAGTGATAAATAATATCACAGACGGTTCTAAGCTAGAACCGTCTGTGATATTTTTATAATAGACGGTTCTAATCTAGAACCGTCTGTGATATGGGAGACATATAAAAAGGCCACTCTGGCAGATCATTCATTCTCTACTCTTCCACTCACGCGCTCAAAACCCTAAGTATTCGTCTTCGCCCCAGCTCGTCGACGCCTCCCCTTCACCGACGGTGCCCCCTCGTCGACCCCTCCCCATCGACGACGCCGCCCCCTCGCCGACGCCTCCCCATCATCGACGCCGCACCCTCGCCGACATCTCCCCATCGATTTTCACTCGGTAAGTGCCGATAATCGCTCCCCTCTATCTAAACCTTAAGTAGGCTAGCTAGAAATCTCACTACTTCAGTTTGTGCGAGACAATGGAAACTATTGATGTTTGGGTAATTAAATTGAAATACATGTCTACACTGTTGTTCTTATTTTAAAAACACTAACAATGTGACAAAAGGAATGTTGCCAATATAAAATGCAGATCTAGGTTAAAAATCGGACGATTTTTATTATTTTAATTCTTGCAACTATATATTACCCCCACGAAATACATGGTGAAATTCGCTCGGTAAGTGCCGATAATCGCTCCCCTCTCACCAATTTCGTTTGGCTGGTGGAGAAGCAAAAACCATAGCGATTTTCGTTGACGTTGTAATCTTGTTGTTACATACCTACATTATGAAGTACGAGTAGAAACAAAGTAGTGAGATATGTACGAGTAGTAACAAAGAACATTAGAACTAGATATTTGTTTGAGATGAGGCACATTTTTAATTCTTTGCTATTCCTCAATCCATCCTCGTGAGGTGTATGACTGTCCATTAAGTGGCTGTGTTTATTTATGAGAGAAATTCACTTCGATTTAGTAACTACAACAAGATTACTGCCTTCATTTTTGGGCATATTCGATTTAGCAACTACAACAAGATTACTCAAGCCAACTGTGCATGGTGTGATGCAGACTAGTGTCAGAGACCAAGTTAGACATTACTTCTGAGAACTTATAACTAAAATATCATGAATTGCTTCTCTCAACTTACCTTCTCTGAACTACCTTTGTACCCATTAAATAAAAGCAGCCATCAATTGGTAGCCTTCCATGTTTGTTTACTTTTCTTTCCTGTTGTGCCATGACAACCAGCCTAGATTGCAAGATGGTGTCCACTCATTCGCCGTCTGAAGGATGTGATGAGTCACCGAAAAGAAAACCTCCTCGAGGTCCAAGAGGAGCAAATAAAAGGCCCACGGAACGATATACCATCACAGCGGTTGATCGAAAGGATGGGGCCCCCACCAAACCAAGAAAGGCGGTGAATGCATTTAGGACATTGTGCGGGATAGTCGCACGGGAACGGGTCCCCATCACATGTCCATCCTGGAAGTCGCTGACTGATGAGAGCCGCAACGACTTGGTGACAGAAATTTTGTCTTCGTTCGATATCCCAGAAGACTTTGTGATCTTAGTGCGACGGTGTGCACTGCTAGTGGCGGGAAAGGCGTGGAAGAATTTCAAGAGCACCCTTGTCAAGGAATATGTCAATAAGGACAGGACTCCCTTCTCTAAGTACGGGTTCATTACTGAGGATGTATGGCAAAATTTTGTTGAGGCGAAGACGACGGATGAATTCGTGCGTCAAAGTGAAGCCCACAAGGCCCTGCAGGCAAGGAGCACCCACCCCCACAGACTTGGCACCGCTGGGTATGCGGGGAAGAGGGACCAATGGGAGAGGGAGGACGAGGAGGCCTGTGTGCCATTTGCATGTATCGTTGACCGACGCGCCAGAGACTGACTGAGAGCAAGGTCAAGTGCCACGTCTTCCGGCACCGTCTCCTTTACAAACCCCGTGGACGAAGAAGTCTGCCAACGATTGGTAAGATATCGGACTTCCAATTTTGTATGTAATTAGTTCTTAATTTCGTAAGTGAATTAACTTTTCGAGATCTTGTAGGTAGCGTTGATTACACAATCTTCCGAGGGCACTTTTTTGTCAGACAGGGAGAAAGATGTACTCTCCACAGCCTTGGGAAACAAGGAACACCCTGGTCGCACGCGAGGCATTGGGTTTTTTGTTCCCTGGAAGTCAGGATTTTCAGGCGACTCAGACAAATACCGGACTAGGAAGAGAACCAAAGAAGAGCGAGAGGAATGACTGGTACAAAGGATTGAGGAAAGACTAAGAGAAGAATTCAACAATAAGATAAAAAGCCTCGAGGGAAGGCTCAATAATCAGCCTGCGTAAGTCCCAGATGTATGTGGGCAAATCAGCCCCACTACCAAAAAGAGCAGCTATGCGTCTGCCACTCCCACAGCTGAACATGGGAAATCTCCTGTCTGTGACATCAAGGTACTTATATATATGTCTTCAATGTTCCATATAAATAGCTGTTGGATGCAGTAGCTAATTGTGTACCGTTATGTAGGTGGCCACGCGGTGCACTCTCCAAGTGAGACTTGTCCATGGTGCCACTCTTATTCCGGCTGCTTCGGGGGTCGCGTTTCCATTTATTGAAGGAGCGCTGGTGCACGGCACCCTTGTGGCACAGGGATTCACGAAGGTTAGTGTGGACGGTGTAAACAATAATTTTAAGACCGTCCCACTACCGATACCCCCAAACGACGAGATTGTGACACTGGGGGACGCCATTCACACTTTTATCCGATGGCCCAAAGAATGACATCTCCTCGGCGCCCGTCCTCCATCACGAGCTTCCCCATTTGCCTGAGCCATATGATGCACCCCAGTAGAGCACCAAATCGGCTCCCGTGCCCCCTGCATCAAAGGACATTTAGTGGGATGGTGCCCACTCGTCTCCCGTGCAGACTCCTTATGGTAGAAAAAAAGTCAAGGGCAAAGCGAAGCAAATCACGAAGAAATTGGACTATCCAATTGCCCTGCTGGCCCGAGTATACCCGACTAGGAGAGCCTTTTGTAACATGAGGCGCGCATGAAGAACCTTTCTATTGCTTGCGTCAGACAGCGACCAGTGCATGCAACGAGCTAAAAAGCGATGCAAGACCGCATAACGAGTATATCGATCGGTTTCAAGTATGAGCATCTATTCAACGAGTCATCGGGGATTCTTCACACCGACTTCAATGACCTTTTGACGTCTTCAACCTCGGCGCCCTCGGCGCCACGCTCTTGAGATCTTGAACATTGTAAGTGTGTGCATTCACATTCTACATTCGTGTAATATCGATAAAAGTCATATATATATATGACTCAATGCTTTCGTATATTTAGATACATGATCCGGAAGCGAGGCGAGCGAACAACCGGTGGGTTTCTGGACCCACACATAGTCTCCAAGCAAACAATGGGCAGAGATTACGGTTTGTCGATAAATCGTCGGAGAGGCCTTGGCGGCTCAAAAGATAAAGAGTTCATACTTTTACCACACAACCCAGGGTAAGTGCTAGTTTGATTTGCACTATGCTCGCAACTCTGTTACATTAATTGACCATGCCGACATACCGTGTAGGTTTCACTGGGTTCTCATTGTAATTCATCCATCGACGAATCGGGTTATTTACCTTGATTCCTTACAGAGTGGCAGCCACGACTTACAACCTATCGCAAAATTAATCACCAGGTAATTAATCACGTTTCCTCCAAAGATAACATGGTCATGTAGGTTGTTCAAGCGTGTATGTTTCTCTGGAATAGTGAGGCTAACCTCTTGCAATCACGTAGCGCATTCAAAGTGTACAAAGCTTATGAAGGGCCTTCTGGCAAGGACAGGGCGAAGCTGAATCACGATTTTAAGTTTTCGGTATCCGCTGTACACAATAATCCTATGTAAACTATGTAATAATGATTCTGGAACTAACCAAATCTATATTTGCAGTGCCACCAGCAGGGAAAGGGAAATAACCGTTGTGGATTTTACGTTTGCCACAACATGGAACTCCTTGTCACTAAGTAAACGCCTAATCGGGTAACAACTGCGTTGGAAGAGGCTGATCTGGAGCGAATTCGAGGACAGCTTTGTGCCTTCTTGCTTAGTCAAGTTTTACACAAAAAAGGTGAGTTCCACGCTGCCGTACAACTTGAGGAGTCGTATTTTTTATGAATTACCATTTGGGTTAATTCTCAAACTTGTGTTGTGGATTTGTAAATTGTAGTTGTGTATTCTATTAATTGGTTAATGCTATTGAGTTACATTTGGTTAATATATCTGAATTCATTTCTGAAATGGTTGTAATGTTTTTGTAACATGAGTTTAGTTATTCTGTAATCTACTTTTTTCCAGAGGGCGTGGCTAGCATTTCCTGAGGCTAGCCAATAAATATAGAAATGGTTGCCTGTTGGAAGTCTTATCATAGACGGTTTTTAATTAAAACCGGTCTGTGATATAAAGATGTAACAGACGGTTTAAAATTAAAACCGTCTGTGATGTAATGATGTAACAGACGGTTTCAAACAAAAACCGTCTGTGATATCATCACATCACAGACGGTTTTTAAATAAAACTGTCTGTGATATGATAATATCACAGACGGTTTTAGTTGAAAACCGTCTGTGATATATTCTATCACAGACGGTTTCTAAAAAGACTGTAATATGCCGTAACATCACTGACACATGGTTACAGACGGTTCGGGAAACCGTCTGTGATGACGGTTCCGAACCGTCTGTGATAAGCTTTTCTGTAGTAGTGAATGAACCTAGCTAGAAAATAAATTCATCAACTACAAAATGGTAGGTAAATAAAAATAAACAAAATCTAAACTTTTCATCTCATCTACATATAAACCTTAATTAAACTAGGTTTACAAATTAAATTGCAACAAGAGTAACACAAATCAACAGAGGAGAAAAAATAACTCACCAAGGAACAACTAGAGGAAGTACAAGCACAAGAATTGGAGAAAACAAAATCTAAAAATTAGAAGTTTTAGTTTGCTCTCGGGAGGATGAAGACCAGTGCTGCTACTGCACTCCTATTTATAGGAAATATTATCAGTGGCGGTTGTTAACTACAACCGCCACTGATAACATTATCTGTGGCGGTTTTACCCTCGAACCGCATTATCAGTGGCAGTTCTAGGATAGAACCGGCACGGATAATCCAGTAGTATCAGTGGTGGTTGTAGGATAGCACCGCCACTGATAACCTAGTTATCAGTGGCGGTTCTATCCTCCAACCGCCACTAATGATGTATTTGTTATCAGTGGCGGTTCTATCCTCGAATCACCACTGATAATGCATTATCAGTGGCGGTTAGAGGATAGAACCGCCACTGATATTCTTCCCGCCATTTTCAGTATAGAACTGCCACTGATAATTATATTTGTGGCGGTTCGAAAAAACCCGCCACAAATAGACCATCACCTATTGCAGGTTTTGGCGTAGTGTACGTACACACATGTTGAGTGAATGGATCGGTACTGACGGCATCCGCTCCAATCTGTCGTCATCGTCCATGAGGAGTCGAGTTGATCACCAGCAGCAACCGCTCGACATCCTCGCCATCTTCTACATGCATCGTTCGGCTTGGTGTTCATGAGACCAAGAACAACCCGCAGCGGCACACCTCCACGCCGCACGAGCACGAGGCTCCTAAGACCGATTAAGATCGTCTAGCTACATTGATCGGCATCATGCAATAAATCTACTGCAAGTCGTACGTAAGTTAGAAGCACGTAAGTTAATTCCACCTGAACAGTTTTTAATCCCTAGATTAATTTCCTTAATTGCCTATATTACTCATTTCATATGAAAATTAGGGTTTTTGAGTTGCTACTGTTCATTAAATTTTTTTAATACATTTTGAAAAATTATGAAAATCCTAGAAACTTGATTTTATAGGTAGGTATATGGACTTCTGTAAAATTGGTCAATTGATATTTAGCTCATAGTGGAAGTTCCATACCCCTGGGTTTATTTTTATAACATTATGCCATGTTTAATATATGCTAAAATTTAATTTTCTATCATTAAATAATACTGCAAATTGCTTAATCATTAACGAAAAATTGTGAAAAATGCTAGAAAAATTCTAGATAGCATTTTGGAAGCTTCATGTCTTTGCATTTATTTTCCTAGAGTTATTCCATGATTGATTCATGTTGGGATTTATTTTTATGTTATTAAGTAATTCTAAAAATTGTTGAATAATCATCAGAAAAGTATGAAAAATGCTAGAAAAATTTTATATAGCATAATTCCATATTGATATATGTTGAAATTTGAAAATTGCTAAATAATTAGCGGAAACTATAGAAATTGCTAGGAAAATTCTGGGAAATTTTAGATAATTATCTACTAAATAGATATAGACCAAGCTATACTGATTTAATGAGCATGCAATGTATTGATTTTACTTGTAGCAAAAGTCATTTTGCATAAATGAAATAGGATATGTCGGATATCGTAAAGAGGGAATTTATCAAGCTTGCCCTGAATGGCAGCAATTATCTCTACTGGGTAATGGATACCGAGATTAATCTGACAACTCGATCTTTTTAGAGCAGCTATTTTTTCAGCCTAAAACTGGTACCCCTACTCTTCCCAAAGCCGCCACATGTGCGGCTCTGCACTTCCCGAGGCACCATTTTTATGCTAACATGAAGGATGAATATTTGATACGAGAGGACTAGCTCGTACTTTTGAATTCCTTAAAGAAAAATATATAACTAGTAAAGATCTGTCCTGTTGCTAGAAGCACAATGCAAATGGATCCTCCCGCGCTTTCAGGATTTTAAATGTTGTGGCAACAAATAACTTTGCTATGCACAAACTTGTCACTGTACTAACATTTTGTAACCAAAAAGTTAATGATGCTCAAATAATTGATAAGACATTATACACCTTCCACCCCAACATAAGGATACTACCGTAACAGTATCGTCATGCCATGTACCAGTAGTATTCTGAGCTTATATGCATTCTGCTAGAAGCAAAAAAGTATGATTAACTTCTGATGAAGAATCATCACTCCGTCCCTAATGGGACGCTTGCAATGCCTGAAGCACATACAAATGCTCAGTAGGTTAACAATAGCCATAGCCGCAGAAAGGGCCGAAGGAATAAAGGGGATAAATGGAAGAATTAATGACATAAAAGACAATGGAAGAGGTAATCCATAGTGGAAAAGTAAAGGTAAAGGACTAGAGGGCTTCCAAATAAGGCTGCAAACCCTAAAGAACCCTGTTTTATGTATGGATATACTGGCCATTAGTCGTGCAACTATCGCATCCCGAAACATGTGATAGACCTTTACATACAATCTACTAGAAAACTCAATAAGACCAAGGGAAACAATATTGAGTTATATTTCACCGTCCAACCTGTTGTTAACATGGACGCTAAGGAGTGTGTATGGTTCTTGAAATTATTGAGTTTGAGGAGTCCCAAGAGGACACTTACGACTCATATGGAGACTTGGCTTAGTCTCCTAAGTATTCCTTCACTTTGCTAGTTGACGTCACATATTCCTTATAAGTCTCTTAATCAGTTTAGCCCTAGTTCTTAAATGAACATTTGGTCTATGCTCTTGTTGAGTAATTATCATTCAAAATTGAATAAATAACTATTTCCCAGATATTTGATTAATTGTGCTATGTTTGTTCTATATTCTAGAATTTTTTCCTGACGCAATAATTATTTGATTGTTAAATCACACTTCTAATATAGAACAAAGTATAATCCGATGGTACAGGAGGAAATCTATTTAGAAGACAATTGTACCATACTAAGTGAATTGGAAACATTAAGACTATCGACGGAAGTGATACTCTCATATTTGGCACTGGAAGAATACCATATTATATTTTGAGTCGAGTCGTACTCTCTTAAGTTTTAAAGACATCGGTCTGAATCATTTTCATTTGGAGACAAAGAACAAGGATGGTACAGAATACCAACTCATAACTAAGTTTAGTGGGTGTAATAAACGTGTGGTTGAAAAACTTCCTTTGTTCTCCTCCGGTTATAATATGCACATATAAAACGTGAAGTTTGTGTTCCGATAAAAACTCAGGAATATTTTAAGATCTAGCAGATTGACTGGGTTATTTTGAGTTGAATATTATGAGAAGAATAATTAATAATTCTTCTGGCCATAGCATAAAGACTTTCCTAACCTGAAGATTTCTTATGCCCTATTTATGCTATAGGAAAGCTAATAATTAGATCTTCATACCTAAAAGATAGGGAAGAATCACTGATTTTTCTAGAGAGAATTCAAAGTGATATATGTGGACATAACTAGCCTTTTAAGAAATTTTATGATACTGATAGATACTTATACTAGATGGTCCTATGTATGTTTTTTATCTACTAGGAACCATGTTTTTGCTAAATTAATTACCCAAATTATTAAGAGCCTCATTTCTAGAAAAATGGATAAAGTCTATTTGAACGGACAATGCTAGCGAGTTTACCTCACAGTGTTTAATGATTATTGTATGGCTTTGAGAATTAATGTAAAGCATTTCATACCTCATGTCCACACTCAAAATGACCTTATAGAGTCATTAATTAAAGGAATAAAACATTTATTGCTTGGACACTTTTACATAATAGAAGGCTACCCACCAACTGTTGGGGCCACGCAATGCTGCACTCTACGGTATTAATTCATCTCAAACCAACTGCACATCATAAAATTTCCCTGTTGCAGATAGTGTGGGAAAGAACCAAGTATTTCCTATCTGCGAAAAATTTGGTTGTGATGTATACAGTGGAAAAGCTCAACCTGATGTTGAGAAAATTCTTGAAGTGAGCCATCTAAGAGATTGTAACATCTCTGAAGTGATTCATCCTAAAAATGATAACTCCAGGATATATTTGCGTGCATAATCCAATGCTGGGAAGTCGGAACACCCAGACTCAATTCTTGTGGAAACTCGTGAGGAGCTGAAAGAAATTAATGAAAAGATATCCCTGAAGATATCCAGGAGAATTGTATGAAAGAAAGACTACAATTATTGGCATATATTTTGCCTCTAAAATTGCTAAAAAGCTGGATCCAGAATTAAAGTCGATGGCAGAGTACCATAAGTGCTTAGATAGGATTAAATAAAAAGGAGCAATTGAGGCAGCACTCGCTTAATAAGAAGAATGTATTTGGTCCCGTTGACCGAACACCTCCTAAAGTATTCCCTGTAGGATCAAATGGGTTTTTTATCCGGAAGAGAAACAAAAATATCCAGGTGGTGAGATGTAAAGTGAGGCTTGTAGCACAAGGGTTCATGTAGAGACCTGACATCGATTATGGTGAAACTATTCTCCTATAATGAGAGGAATAACATTCCGAAATTTAATAGTAATGGCGGCAAGCTTAAACTTATCAATGTAGTTGATGGATGTAGTGGCCGTATATTTATATGGGTCATTGGATACAGATATTTATATGAGAATCCCTGAAGGAGTTACACATCCTAATAATCACAACATGTATTGCGTCAAACTGAAGAGATCGCTATACGGATTAAAACAGTCGGGGAGAATGTGGTATAACCAACTTAGTGAGTTCCTCCTGAAGAAGGGATACTCAAATAATGATGATTGTCCTTGTGTATTCATAAAGAAATCCTAGAATGGATTTTGTGTCATCTCAGTTTTATGTCGATGATCTGAATATAATCAAAACCACAGAGGATATAAAGGAAGCAAATGCTTACCTCACGACGGAGTTTGAGATGAAAGATTTGAGTAAAACCAAACTTTACCTAGACTTGCAGCTAGAGCATTTCCCAGAAGGAATTTTTTGTACACTAGTCTTCCTATACCAAGAAGGTATTGAAAAGATTTATTATGGATAAATCTCATCCTTTAAAAATCCCCATGGTAGTAAGATCCCTTGAAGTGGATAAAGACTTTTTTCAGATTAAGGATGGAAAATGAGAAAGTCGTAGGACCTGAAGTTCCATACTTAAGCACCATTGGAGAATTTATATATCTTATGAATTGCACAAGACCTGATATTGCATTCGCAGTAAATTTGCTAGCAAGAGACAATGCAGCTCCAACCAGAAGACATTGGGCTGGTGTCAAGACTTTGCTCAGATACCTCTAAGACACTCAAGATCTTGGATTGTTTTTCCAGAAGAACCAAGACTTAACCAAGGAAGGAATACGGATGCTGGCTATCTATTTAATCCCCACAGTGCCAAATCTCACTGGTTTTATATATTTCTCTACAGTGGTACAGCCGTTTCTTAGTGGTCTTGTAAGCAGATCTTGGTAGCTATTTCTACCAACCCAACCACATAGGGATTATAGCATTATATGAAGCCTCACGTGAATGTGTTTGGTTGAGACGTGTGATTAACCATGTCAAAAAGTCATGTGAAAAGCAATATCACAAAGCATATTGATCCTAAACTTTTCTATCCTCACGAACTCCAGAAGAACGATGAGGTAAAGAATTTGCAAACTAAGTCTTGTGAAAATCTTGCAGATTTATTCACTAAGTTCTTGCCAAAATCTACATTTCAAAGATGTGTTAATGGCATTGGAACGAGACGACTTAGAGATATACAGAGTTCAAGGGGAGTAAATCCTTGAACCATGAACCTTATCATGATCCTGAAGATTCTAATATAAATCCAGAAGATTATAAGTTGTACTCATTTTCCCTTTAGTGAGTTTTCTTGAAGTTTCCTCATATGAAGGTTTTTAATGAGGCCACTAGTGTAACACAATGTGTGAATACAATGTACTCTTTTCTTCATCTCTTTTTTCCTATTGGGTTTTTGAGTGGAATTTTTGATGAGACATGTGCATTACGCGGTATTCGCCCAAGGGGAAGTGTTATGATATAGATTGATTAGAGTCCATATTCGATTGGACTCTATCTCTATGTGGGTGAATCCGAATCTATCTCTTGCTACCTTTTACTATATATTGGGCACCCCCTTGTACAAGAGAACCAATCTAATAAATAGAGAGAACTATTTTCTCTCTGCATTGTATGCTCCCTATTTTGTTCTTGCAATTTCTTTGGCACATTGTTGTTTGATCATGGGCAAATGACTATGTTTTATAACAGTTCTCTATCCTCTCCCACTAGGCTCCTAATGTGCACACACAACTGGCAATGTGGATAGACTGTCACCTCAAAGCCAAGAACACAACATGATGTTATGATATAGATTGATTGGAGTCCATATTTGGTTGGACTCTATCTTTGTGTGGGCGAATCTAAATCAATCTAATAAAGAGAGAGGGCTTTGTCCCCCTACTTTGCGTATGCTCCATATTTTGTTCTTGCAATTTCTTCGGCGTATTGTTGATTGATTATGGGTGAACGACTACGTTTTACAATGCATTATCAGCACGAAGTACTAACGTCATTTGAGATCGTCTGCCTGCGACAAAACTACATGGCATCAAATTCGACCAGCATCACATGATTACATCTACGACAAGCCCTACGTAACTGCTTCTATCACTACTACAGAATGTTACATCACTATCGCTTCATCTGGATCGGTTCTTAAGTTTTTAGGAAAAAACAATTGTGATAGATGGCTTAGGAGGGGTGTTAATAATAATCACTATCGGTTCTCAGATTAGAAGTGATTGTGATGTAGCACTAGGCACATCACAATCGGTTCTTATGTGAGAAGCGATAGTGATGTGCATGCACATCACTATCGGTTTTCACAAAAGAACTGATAGTGATGTGCACGTTCTCATCACTATCGCTTCTCGATGATCATGCACATCACTATCGTTTTTTGCATAAGAACCGATAGCGATGTGCACATAGTCATCACTATCGCTTGTTATGTGAGAACCGATAGTGATGAGAATGCACATCACTATCGCTTCTCACATAAGAACCGATAGTGATGTGCATGATCACATCACTATTGCCTTTCAGGTGAGAACCGATAGTGATGTGTGTGCCTATCACTATCGCTTTTTAAGTGAGAATCGATTGTGACGTGTCTCGCTGGGTTATTTATACCTCTCGGGCTGAACTCTCCTCTGTTGTTATTTTAGAGGACATTTCTTCGCCGCCACCCGAAAAAATAGCTCATATTCTGTGGTTGGAAGCAATACTTGGGTGAGAAAAATTGAAATCCTCAAGGGTGGATGTTAAGATGGTAAATTCGAAGCCTAGCCTGAGGAGATTTCCCCTCATTTTGCAGAATTTGTGGTTTTCTTCAAAATGTGAGCATTCCTTCAAACCCCTTCAATTTTGCACTATGTAATTTCGATATGTCGCGAAGAAACCAATAGTGCAATGAACAACATTTGTGTCAGTTTTTAAAGAAACAATGATTGTGATACCCAATTTGTGTCAGTTTTACCCAAAAATCGATAGTGTTATGGACAACATTTGTGTCGGTTTTTCTAAAAAACCGATAGTGATGTGCTATACATGGGTTTGTGCAGTAGAATACATTTGTGTCAGTTTTTTTTTAAAAACCGATGGTGATGTTGTACAGACGGTTTGTGCAATGCCATGTATTTGTGTTGTTTTTTTTAAAAAAAAACTGATACTGATATTTTTTCTTTTGTGTTAGGTTTTTTAATAAACCGATAGTGATGTTCTGTACATAGTTTGTGCAGTGCCATGCGTTTGTGTCGGTTTTTTGAAAAAAACCCGATAGTGATATTTTCGTCATTTGTGTCGGGTTTTTTTAATAAACCGATAATGATATTCTATACACGGGTTGTGCAGTGCCATGCATTTGTGTCGGTTTTTTTGACAAAAACTGATACTGATATGTTCGTCATTTGTGTCAGTTTTTTAATAAACTGATAGTGATGTTCTATACACGGGTTTGTGCAGTGCCATGCATTTGTATCAATTTTTTGAAAAAAAATCCGATAGTGATATTTTCGTCATTTGTGTCAGGTTTTTTAATAAACTGATAATGATATTCTACACACGGGTTTGTGCAGTGCCATGCATTTGTGTCGGTTTTTTTGAAAAAAACCGATACTGATATTTTCGTCATTTGTTTCAGTTTTTTAATAAACCGATAGTGATGTTCTAATATCATTTATGTCGGTTTTTTTTATAACCCGATAGTGATAAGTTTCTCATTTGTATCGCTTTTTTGTTAAAACCGATAGTGATATATATCGCAGTTGTATCGGTTTTGTCTAAAAATCGATAGTATTTTGGTAATAATTTGTATTGGTGTTTAGTTGAAACCGATAGTGATACACATCTTACCAATCTCCTTCATTCCCGTAGCCGCCAAGACATTTTATTCTCCGCGCGCGCAGCCTCGATCCTAACCCTAGCTCTCGATCGGTTCCGTCGCCCCAGCAGCCCCCGCCGCCCCTCAGCCGGGCGACCTCCCCCACCGGCGCCGTTGCCCCACGGAGATCCTGCCGCCCTGCGGTAGGCGACCTCCCAGCGTGGCTGTCGCCACGGAGATCCTCGCCGCCCCCGTAGCTGGTCGATCTCTCCCACCGTCACCGTCACCCCACAGAGCTCCCCATCGATGCCGCCCCTCTTCCCATCGCCGCCCCACTCCGCCGACTCCTCCCGTCGGCTCGTGCTCCGCCCGCCTCCCTTCGGCTCCGTTAGTTCCTGCGCCGCCTCCTCTGAGCTAAGGTAAAATGCATAACATCATTTGCTAAAAATTTTGTCAAGGATTTCATTCTAAGAATCTGTTATGTGTTTTTGCTGTTAAGGATAAAACATATATATACGCGTGTGTGTGGGCGCGCACAAATAGCACTTCTCATAATGACAGGAGACATGAATTACTTCTATTGCAATGAATTAAAAGTGCATTAAAACCGCCATGGATTCAGAGTCTCACTGCTCTAATAGTCTAATATGCACACAATACAATTTATTTGAAGAAAAAACATAAGTGCAAGCTTTTGTTGGATGTACTGAGTTAAAAAAAGATGCAATTGCAGCTGTCCAATTTGTGTGTTCAGTTGCTCAAGAGTATGTTAAAGTCACTAGCATATCCTTCAAATATATGTCAGTTATTAGGAACTGTTTTTTTTTCAGGATGATATGTGCTTACCATTTAGCACTACCAATAGTCCAATACCATTGTCCCATTCTCATGCCATTGTTCAAGGAAAGCTTGGTTCTACATAGTAAACTCAATGACTTGTGCTCTATATTTACAAGTTCCAAATGGAGTAGTATGTTAGGCTATGCTGTCTTTTGGAAAAGCCTCTCTGTTTGTCTACTTCTCCTCTTTCGATAGAATAATTAATTAAAGCCTACCACTTTTCCTGTAAGCATATTTGGAGACTGTATATAGTTCTGTTCCACACTGGGTAGATCCCAACAAGTTTCCTAACTCAACTCTGCTTGTACCAGCGATATGTAGCTGTGGCTATGCCGTATGATGCAAATTGAACTGAAGTTGCCATAGTCTCGTTGTCTCACTCATAGATTGATTATTCAGTTATTTTAGTCTTTCCAGTGCCTGATTTCATTTCATTTCCCAAGCAAAAATGATACTTCATCTTGTTATCAGAGTCTTTTGGTGAATTATATTGATTATATCCATTCTTGTAAATTATGGTTGCCTTTTCAGCTACGAATAATTCCTCTTGTTGAAGCTACAGCTAGCAAGCATTGCATTTAGCTCATTTGCATTTGGTCTATCTGCTGAGTTAATCTATTAGATTGTAAAATCAATTCTTGATGGTTTTACTTGTGTGTGCTCTAATGAGTGTATACATAATTGTCTGCAGAAAACCTTGGAGAAGTTTTACATGGAGATCACATCGAGAACTCCCTTTATCATTATACTTGGTTGTTAAAATGGGCAGGACAGTAGAAAGATCATTAAGGCAAGTGTTTAAAATCATTTAGCAATATCTTATAGTCATTCTCTATTTCAACATGAATTTTCAAGTTGCGAACTTTGTTGTATTACTTCAGTTGATTGGTCAATTTTAAACAAGTTGTAAGGCCCCTATTTTTGATAATAAATATCAACAATGGGTACCATGTGCATACAGTACTAGTCCCATGATCAGTAGCTAGTACGCACAATTACAAATTGATATCACAGTCACACATAAGCTTTATTACACAGCGGAAGCAAAGTTACATAATATTTTTACAATACCAAAAGTAGAAACCACAGTGGAGACAACTTCTTGTAGTATGCCTTTTCAACACAGTGTCCCACAGGCAACTGACAGGGTAAAATCCTAGAAGAATTCATTGTTAATTTCCCCGAATCCTGTATCAACGTACAAGTCATCGGGACAGTCTGATTCTTCACCTAAAATATCAACTAGGCAAGTTGAGTACTTACGTACTCGCAAGACTTTGACAAATCCTATAATACATGCAGGGTATTTCAATGGAAAGGCTGTTATGGTTAATTTGCATAAAGCCAGTTTGAAATGTAAATACAGAATAGTAGATTGCAAACAAAATTTTAAGTAAAAGCAATTTCACATGTAGAATAACAGTATGTAAATACGAATAAGTGAAATCACGAACCTGGTTACTATGACCATACCCACGAACCATTTTCCACCAACACATGGTAGAAATCACCGACACGGTGGAAACCATATTTTATAAAAATAAAAACAACTAACTATGTGATGACTTTACCAAGTGCCCATTACCATGGGCGCGGCTAATCGATTAGTTTTATTCTCTATAGAGATATACAGCTTTCCCCACAAGTCATGGCTGTCTTTGTGCAATCGATATTAGCACACTTCCTTTGGTGTGCCGCAGAGAGTCATGATATAACCGTTACATTATTTAATCCTGACTTTGCACCAGCACGGTGTCGATAAACCCATTCTGTGGTGGAAGGACTCAGAGCATAGAAATAATGGAACTCCCCACAGTATGGCGTACATCGTTACATTGGTAAACGTTTATTCCATGATCACCTCGGTGTGGACGCCCCTTCGAGCAATCCATTAAGAAACAGCTCGTACTACTCCAACCTTCCAAGTGGAAAGCCAATTTTAAATAACTTAATAAGTTAGAGCTGTCCCATACCAGCACTTGTGGTTGTATGATAATTCTTGGCCTGAAAACAACCCGTAGTTCGGTCCTTAATCCGACACGGGCAATAGACCACCCCTACACTACGTGCAAAGTCATGCACTTTCGGCTATTGCCAATAATTGCCCGCATCTAAACCATAGTTTTATTTTCATTTTCATCAAAAATACCAATCATAAGGTCATACCCATTAAATGTTATATCCAATATTTTTAATCATATCAAAGTTTTATGTTGTTTTAAGCATGGCTAAGCATGTTACTAAGTGTAAGTAACCCAAATTGACATCAAGTACTGTCTATATTATTCTAGGGTTATCAAGGTTCACAAATCCATACTTATCAAGGAAGTTCTATGTAGCTATAGGTACAACTACCAATTCCCATAATACAACAGACTTTAATAAAAGTAACTATGTAGTGAAACATTTAATGAAAATATTTAGAAAACTAGGATCAATATGATCAAAGGGGTGCTTGCCTTGTTGATTATCTTCAACGTCGAACTCCTGGTCGTCGACTATATCAGACTCGTCGGGCTCTACACGTCGTTCGGCAACATAGCAAATAACAAATTTTAATAGGGCAAAAAGAAGTCAGATGGAAGGATTCAAATCAAATAGATTTCATAATTCAGGAATAATTGCATGGATTATTTATTCTTATTATTTGATTTAAAGGACTTAATTTATTTGGACTATTATTGAACCATTTTACTATATATTTAACAACTCAAAATTTTCTTATAACAAACCCTAAGTATTTTTACATATTCAGATTCCTGAGGTTACAAGGAGTCTAATAAAATTTATTTTGCTAAATTTTGTGGTAATTTGCAAAAATTCTATATATGACATTTTTCTAGCTCTTTCTTTAAATTTTGAATTTAAAATTTAAAAATAGTTCACTTTTAAAGTGTTTTTGCATATTCTGAATCTATATGATTTATTATGAATTTATAAATTTGTTTCATCAAATTTGGATTTGAAATGCCCAAGATATGAACTATTGAATATTCTAGGTTTTGAAAATACTAAAAATCGGGAAATTACCGAAAACGGAAAGTGCGCTTTTGCGGAGAAAAGGCACTTTCCCATTTCGGCTCACGTTGGGCTGAGGCGTTGACGGCTGGGCCCCAGATGGCAGTGGCATTCCTCGCGTGCGGCAAACCGTGGGCCCGGGTGGCGTGGCAACGCTGCGCCTAGCGGACCAGCGAACCGCGAGACACGTGCGGCTGACGAGTGGGTCCCGCTTGGTAGTGACTCACGCATCGCGCGAATGACTACGGCTGACATCCGGTCCCAGCGGCGACTTCGAGCGAGGAGACTTTGCGAAGCTTCGCCGGCGGCCTTGCCGGGGTGAAGGAATGGATTCCACGGAGAGCTTCAGGAGGTCCGTGCGCACACGTGGGTGGTCGCGCGGTGGCCAGAGATGGTCCGCAGCGGCACACCACCGTGTGGGTGCGGCGGCGGCCATGGCCGATCGACGGTGCGGAGGAAGAGGGGTGCGGCGTGCTAGGGCAATGGGAAGGTGAGCTTCACGGGGTTCACGCGCAACTAGGGGATGCCTTTTTGGTTGACGACCATAAAGAAAATCAGCACGCCACTGAGGGGCTGCGGTGGTCGCCATGACCGGGCGGCGAAGAAGCTAAACAAGGGGGTTTTGGTGCTCATTTTCACTGGTTAAAGCATCATCAGATCTTAGTGATTCCATTTTTGGGCTTGGCAAGGAAAATGAATACCGAGAGAGGTTCTCACCGAGCATGGCTACGACAGATGGAGGAGCTCGTCGCAGAGGCTTGCCGGAGAAGATGGGTCCCAATTGGGGTCAGGGACGAGGATTAGGCGCTACGGAGAAGCTTTGTGCTGAATGGCTTGATGTGGGGTAGACTGGTCGAGTTGCTTGCGGTTTCCTCCTTTTCTCTTATTTCGCCAGAGCTAGAGGGGATGGGGCGATTTCAGGCGGAACGACGACCGGGAGAGCAATGCACAGCGGAATGGTAACTAATGGTACTTATAGCTAGCGAAGTCGATCGGCAATTACCTGAGGTTCGTTCGGTGGTGGTTGGCGTCGGAGAGAGCAGAGAGGAGAGGGAGAAGAACGCACGAGGGGCTGACATGTGGGGGCTAGCTGGCAGAGGGAGGTCGGCAAAGGGCACCTGGCAGCTCGGGCCCACACGTCAGCGAAAGAGAAATGCCAGCTCGGGTAGAGTTCTGGACAGACCGAGATAATTCTAATAGCTTAAACCGTCAATTGGACTTAGATTTTTATGAAATTTTTAACCAAGTCGGCAAGGCAAATATAAACATCCTGTAAAATTTCCAAGTAAAAACTTCAATTAAAAATTTTATTAAAATTCTGACAATGGGGCTTCTCCATTTCTGCCGATTCTATTTTATATTTAATTGATGACTTAAAATTGGTCAAGATTTTATAAAACTTTTTATGGAGGCTGGAAATAGTATTATACACCTTATATAAAATTTTAAGATTTGTATACTTATTATTTAATTTTTAATAATTCTGACATTACTATTTTCCACTTTATTTCTTCTCTGTTTTTGAATTTTTAAAATTATAAAATATAATATTTAATTTTTTACATTTTTATCGGAGGTAGTTACTATTCTTATGTCAGCAAGGTAAAAATTTTAACCCATGATAGCTTCTTGAGAATTCCACAAAAATCTATTACCTTCTGCCCTGATTTTCCTTTCACATGCTTTTGCTTTGATTAAATTATATTTTAATTAGTCCAGGTCTACAACCGCCATAATCTGGCTCTAGAGAGCTCTTAACATTTTATTATGATTTTTTTCAGATTTTTGTTGGCTTGGTATTTTTATCTTTTTACTTTTTCCATTTGACTATATCCTTAATTTACTTTCTTTTATTAGAGAAATACCAAAAGAATTTACAATAATTCAAGAACAGCCAGAAAATACAAGAATAATTCACACAAATATTTTAGATATTATATTTCTTATTTTATTAATTTTGGGCTGTTACACAAGTCATGTTATAAGCTAACATTTGTTATATAATCAATCCATTTTTAAATTATTTAACAAATTAGTATTATGCCTTGTTGAGTTTATATCTAGTCAAGTGGCCATAAAAACACCAATTAATCACAAGGTATATCCAACTAAAACTGTCACAACCAAAAGGTGATCCTAGCTATGCTGCATCTTTTAGCTGGAAACACACAGAAACTTCAGAGACAAGATACATTGTTTTGACCTTGACCATCAAAATAGAAAAATATAACATAGTGATGTAGTATACCTGGAGTGTCCTTACACGCTCCCATAGAGGAGGTAAATCAGTTAAGATACTCTTCATTGTCAATTTTGGAGGTTTTGCATTTTTGAAAAATTAATGCTTTAGCAACTTCTCAGCTGTTGGCCCCTTTGTTTGATCTTTGACCAAGCACATTGCAACCATCTCTTTAAATGACTTATCAGAATTGAAAATGCTTAATTAGAAAGGTAAACAATAGAATATAATATATGTTAGATTTGGAGCTTAATGAAGTCAAAATATAATATAAAGTGTTTGTGTTCTGTGAATGTGATATATGCATAATGTGTGTAATCTATGTTGTTTGAATGTGATATGAGCATACTGTGTGAAATATGTGCTGATTTATGAGGGTGAATTAGAAAACAACACACCCATTCTCTATCACTTCTTTCTAAAAAGCGATGGGTTCTTTCTAAAAAGCGATAGAGATGGCCCCATCATCTCTATCGATTCTTATAAAGAAGCGATAGAGATGATTGTGTTATCTCTATCGGTAAGAAGCGATAGAGATGAGGGGACCATCACTATCGGTTCTTACAAAGAACCGATAAAGATGACCCTTTCATCACAATCGGGCAAGAACCAACTGTGATAGCGCCGCCTCATCACTGTCTAATGACTTTGTGTCACAACAGAACCGACTGTGATGACGAAAAAGAACCGATTGTGATGTATATTCTTGTAGTAGTGTATGCAATTGTTGATAAATTCAAATCATGCATAATTACTGTTCAACATCAAGAATGAAAAAACTGGTGGCACGTATAGAGGTGGGCACTTGGGCCGGGCTCTTTTGGGCCGGCCCGAGGCACGACGTTACGGCCCGGCACGAAGCCCGACCTGACACGAAGTGGGCTGTGCCGGGCCGGCACAACACTGTAGCATGGGCCTTGCCGGGCCTGAGAATCGGGCACGATGGGCGGCCCGGCATGGCATGATACTGTAGAATAGGCTGTATCGTGCCCGATAACCCTGGACGTGAGGAAGAAGCCTAGCATGAAGGTCACCGACTTATAGAGTATGACCGCCATGGATGCAAGGAGTAGCATGAACGCCACTCCTATCGCCGGCACCTGAGAGAGACGGACAAAACGGAGGAGAGATTGAGAGACGGTGCAAGAAGATGCTCTCTCTCGCTCGTCCCTCTCAATCTCTCTCAGCTCTTTCTCTCACCCGTCTCTCTCAATCTCTCTCGCCTGTCTCGCTCACTCTCTTTCTCGCCAATTGCCTCCTCTCTCGCCCGTGTTGAGCACATTTCGCTCGCTCTATATAACTGTAATAATAATAAATTTTAGTTCCTTTTCTCATAATATTTGAATCTACTGCCTCAACTCCATGCGTTTTCGGCTACTTTCCTCTCGTTGCAATAGTGCAAATGGGTGGGCACTGGGCCGACGCACTTCAGCGAGCCTGGCGCAAATGGACCGTGCCTGGGCTCACCAAAGACGAGCCGGACCGGCACAGCACGGCACGGCGGGCAAGACGGGCTATAACGGCCCGGCACGGTTCAGACACAAAGCACGATGGGCCCGTGCCGGACCGGCCCGGCCCGACACGACGCCCACCTCTAGGCACTTACACCACTGCAGGAGGCAGCGCCGAGCCTGAAAGCCGTCAAGACGTCGGACCCCGTGTGTCCAGCAGACGGTGGCAGCGGCGGCCACATGCCTGCGCTTCGGTTGCGGCGATGGCTCCCGCGCGCACGCTTCGAAGCGGCGGCGACAAGCGCCTGAAGAGCTTGCCCTCGACGGCGGCGGAGCACGAAGTGACGACGACGCTCATGCGCGGCGCGCGGAGAAACTGACAGCAGAGCGCCCAACGTGACCGTATTCCGCACCCACCGCCTCGTATTCTACGCCCGATAGTTGTGCCCGTGCAAAATGACGGCGGCGCCCACAGCGCCCTCGGTGTCCTCTTCGAAGGCGGCACCCACAACGGAGACAACGATACCCTGATGGCTTGTGCCTCGACGGAAGTGCGCCCGAAGCGCCCATGCACGCTCTACGACGATGGTGGCCAGCGATAGAACAGCCGAAGCACCGACGCTCAGTAAAGTTGGCGCCAGGCACGTCCGTACGCTTCGACAGTAGCTGCAAAAGATCTTCCTCTGGCTTGCACAATATAACCGCTTATAGACAGCACAGCGTTTGCAAATTAGGGGATAGCCCAATCAATATTTTTACCCTATGTGCTGCCGGAACCTAGAAACGGTTTTCCACCTCTTCATCGACTGCCCCAAAGCTTGGTAGCTGTGGTCATCCATAGCATGCTGGGTTCGCATGCCATCTCTACAGACGGACCGATGGCGCTTACCTGCTGATCTTGAACATTGAAACCTTTGGCTTTTAAACTGTACATCGAACCTTCGGAAAGGGGTTAAAACCCTCATTATCCTCACTTGTTGGTGCTGGTGGAAAGAGCGCAACAACAGAGTTTTTCGAGCCGTTTGCGCAACGCACGAAGAAATCGTTCAATCAATCAAAGATGAGGTCTTCAATTGGATTTTCGCAAGAAAGAAACATCTTAAAAATCTGTTAAATCATCCGCCCTAGGGTTGTACTTGCGTTTTGGTTCTTACTCTTTTCTTTCTAATGATGTCTGTCTTTTCTATCTGTCTTTCTACCTCTGATACAGTCTCCTACACCTTGTAAGCTATTAAAACCTTGTACCGCTTTTCCCTTTCTCTTTTTTTAACCGTAGCCCGGCTGTGTTAAAAAAAACAGTAGCTGCAACCGCGCCCAGTAGCATCAGTGGCACCGCCCTGCTCCTGTGGCGGCGCTTGCACCCGCGGAGACTTCCTAGCGAACGGCGTTCCAGCAGCGTCGGCGACATTGGCCTACTCCCGTGGCGGCTCTTGCGCTCGTGGTTGCTCCCCGGCAAATCGTGGCCCAGCAGCGTCGGCAGTGACCGCTTCAACGCCCGCGAAAGCTTCCTGCAGAAGATGAGCCAGTGGTGGCTAGGGTTAGGAAACCCTAGCCGCTCGCATCTGATGTAGCGCTCGATCCTTTTTGCGGTTTGGATTTACCTAGCAGGCCGATTTAACCTTGCAGGCCGGACGACTGGTCGGCCTTGTGGGCCGGATCGGCCTTGCAGGCCAAACGGCAGGATTGGCCTGGCGGGCAGGATCGGCCTAGCAGGCCTGACTAACCATGGCCATTAATGGGCTCGTTGGGTAGGCCCCTGGGCATTTTCTAAAAAAATCAACCAGTTATGTTAAAATCCCATAAATTAGTTTTTAGGTATATGGACTTCCTTAATTTTTTAGTATATTGATATTTATCACATATTGGAAGTTCCATACCCATGGGTTTATTTTTCTAGCATTATGTCATGTTTAATATGTGCTAAAAGTTAATTTCCTATCAGTAAGTAATTCTTCAAATTGCTTAATAATTAATGAAAAATTTGTGAAAAATTCTAGAAATATTGCAGAAAATTATATATAGCATTTTAGGAGATTAATTTCTCTGCATTTATTTTCTAGAATTATTCCATGATTAATTCATGTTGGAATTTATTTTTCTGTTATTCAGTAATTCTGAAAATTGTTTGGTAATTAATAAAAAGTTAAGAAAAATACTAGGAAAATTTTATATAACATATTGAAAGCTCCATATCTCTGGATTTATTGTCCTAGCATAATTCCATATTGATATATGTTGAAATTTATTTTCGTGTAACATGGTAATTGTGAAAATTGCTGGATAATTAGTGGAAAAGCTATGGAAATTGCTAGAAAAATTCTAGAAAATTTTAGATAATTATCTATTGAATAGATATAAACCAAGTTTTATTGATTGAAGAGTGAGCATGCAATATAATATTTTTACCAGTAGTAAAAATTATTTTGCATAAATAGAAATAGGATATGTTGGACATCACATAGAGTAAATTTATCAAGCTTGCCATAAATGGCAACAATTACCTTACCCTGGCAATGTATACTAAGATTAATTTGATAGCTCGATCTTTTGAAGCTACTGTTTTCCTTGCCTGAAGCTGGTACCCTGGCTCTTCTCAAAGCCGCCAAATGTACGGCATTGCACCTCCTATGACACCATCTTTGTATAGACTTGAAGGACAAATAGTTGATGAAAGATGACCAGTTGGTACTTTTGAATTCTTTGAAGGAAAAATATAACCAGCAAAAATCTATCCTGTTGCCAGAAGCATAAGACAGATGGATCCTCCTATGCTTTCAGGTTTTTAATTTTATGGCAACATATAATTATGCCATGCATAAGCTTGTCGACAAACTGATATTCTGTAACTAGAAAGTTATTGATGCCAAAATGATCGATAAGATATTGTGTACCTTCTACCCCTAATATGACGATAGTGCTAAAGAAATGAAGGGGATAAATAGAAGAATGGCATATTAGAAGGGGAAGAGGAAATCTATAGTGAAAAAGTAAAAGTGAAGGGCAAGGGGGCTTCCAAGAAGCAAGACTCAGCTAACAAGATTGCAAACCCCCGGCATAATCCAACTTTATGTAAGGATGCACTGTCCATTGGTCGTGCAACTATCACATCCCGAAGCTTGTGGTAGACCTTTACATGAGATCCACTGAAAAAGTCAATAAGACTCGGGTAAACAATGTTGAATCATACTTCAATTTTCAACCTGTTGTTGACACGGATGCTGAGAAATATGATGATATGGTTCGTGAAATTATTAAGTTCAAGGAGTCCCAAGAGGACACCTACGTCTCATATGAAGACCTGAATTAGTCTCAAAGTATTCCTTAACTTTGCAATCTGTCAAATGCCTTCACTGATCATAAGGAAGTGAAAAGATCTCATATACATGCAGTATATTGCACCTGAAAGAGTGGAGATACCCAAAAGGATATTGAACCCACTCTTGATCCTTATGATGAAAGAGGGGGGCCTCCAGGTGCACGGGACTCAACTCCATGGAGACGTCCGCAGAAGTAGAGAACTAAACAAATAAGAATATGTAACATCTTGATAAATCAAAGAAAGTAAGAAATTAAATTCTAAGGTTTAATTATATTTATTCCTGCTTTTTTAGGTTTTATGGATTTTTCTAAATCTTTCATGATTTTCCTTGATTTCTGCTCTAAAGGAAAAATCTTATAGGTAATAGAAAAATAAAAATAATAAAATCTTGTAACAATAAAATGTATAAAATTTTGTATGATCTAAATAAATCACTAGAACCTCATCTGAAATAAAAAAAGGTCATATCAAACTAATTCAATATGACATGAAAGGGAATGAATGATTCTTGACTAGTAATAGTAATATTGTCAGAATTAAATAAAAAACAAGCCGATGTTATCTAGATCTGAAAATTTTATATTATCATCTTGATGGATACACCTATCAACATTAAAATATCAAAAAATAATAAATTAATTTATTGTTCTTAAAATTCGAAAACAGAAAGATTAAAAATCTAAAAGTAACAATGTCAGAATTTTTATTAATTAAATATAAAAGATATAAAGTTGAAATTTTTACTCGAGCTCCTTATGGAATCTCTAAAAAAAGTTTTATTTTTTTTTTGAATGTATATGAACTCCCAGAAAAATCAAAACAAGAAAACAGAAATCTGTGCATAGTGATTTGTCAGAATTAAATTCTGTAAGTTATATCTTGGCAGTATAATTTTCCTTATCCAAAGAACATGCAATAAAATTCTCATTAGATTGTGGACAAGATAGCTAACTGATCCATTGAATCTAAATCAGCTCTATTTGCAATAGAAATTGAAGTTTGCCCCTCCTCACACTGTCATGTGGGGTCAATTCCCTGTGCGGGCCCGCCTGTCAAACTCAACACCCATCGTCTTCTTCCTCAGTGCACCAAAGCCCCAAGCGAAATCCTCACTGCTGTAGCTGCGTCAGCCTTTGCCATCTCGCGCCACCGAGGCTTCCGCGAAATCATCAACATGCCACGCGGTTGCATTGCCCGTGATTTTGCGCTGCTTACCCATCCCTTCTCCTGTGCGAATGCGCAAGAACTCAACGAGGTCACCACCAGAGTCGGGCCTATCCACACTATCTCGCCAGCTATAAAAGGAGCCCTTGAGTTCGTAGTAGCAGCGCAAACATCCTCCCCAACCATTCGCAAGCAGCCGTAGCCGAACGCTCCCAAAATCTTCACAAATTTGCCATTTCCAGGAACTCCAGAACTTGGCCTAAAAACAAAAATTCTTATGAAACTCTCAATCAAATCCAAATTCCTTCAGACCGTAGCATTAGAAGCCAGCAAGGATTGAAAACCCTCAAAAATCTTGAAGATTCTTCACCCACAAACTCGCCGCCGCTGTCACCCGTCTTCCCCAGCCACGGCGCACGGTGCTAGCCCAGACCAGATCATCTCTAACACCAAAATCAGGTAAAATGGGTTGTTTTTAGTCCTAGGAAACTCAAAACGGAACCAATCAATCCAAAGAACCCCTAGAGCTTTGACTCGGCTCGATGCCATTAAAGCCGCCACTTGAGCTCGGTGGTAGCTCGATTCCGATCAGCTCCGAACCACAAAAACTGCTCCCATAGATTCACCGTGATCTGTAGAACCTCACCCTGCTACCCATTTGTTGATTCTGACCATGGATCGTCGCCAACGGCCAACCCTAGCGGTAGCCCTGTCTTCTCGCACTGACCAAGCGGGTCCACTGGTCAATCGGTCGGTATTTAAAGAAATCCCAGAAAAAAAGTGAAAAGCCGTTTTCAGTATAATGGAAGCGTATTTCCAATTTTCAGCGGATTTTCTTGATCGAGCCTTTCAAACTATTTATAACTTTCATGTTTTTAATCCAAATGAAATGAAACAAAATTATAAATTCATCTAAAATCAATTATTTTTATAATATATAAAAAATTTTGAAAAATGGCTCTGGATAATCCTAAATTTAAAGAGAAGGCCTAAAAATGGGCTACATATATAAATTTTGCAAATGAACTTAGACTTTTGATGAAACCAATTTTATTGCAATCCTCATGCTGCCAGCAACCCAAATATGTAAAAATATTTGAATTTCAACTTAGTTTGTATCTTTTTCTAATAAAGATTAACTTCAATGTGCTTGATATTCAAAATAAATCTAAAAAGGATGGAATTGATTTCAAAATATAAATAAGTCAGTAGGATATTTGCATATGCATAAATATTTTAGAATTTATCTTGACATGAATCTGTTGCATTAACAGATCATTATCCTAGTATAAAGATGTGTGTGTGTATAGACACACACAGATGCATAGTTATGTCATCCAATAGTAGTACATATATCATGATAAAGCAAAGACATGAATCATGAAAAGCTAGTTTGCTAAAAATTCTTAAAAATCTAACTAACCTAAACATAGGTTTAAACCTAGTATAATTTTGCTTTGCATCTGAATCCTATTAAGAACGCAATACCTTATGTTAGCATAGTATCAATAACACTGCTAATCCAAATAATTTTAGCATCTTGAATTCAAAAATATAAGTACAAGAATATATAATTTTAACTTCTTGAATTCAGAAAATAAATAAGAATAATCTATAAAAATAAAAAGTTGTATCACCGCTTAACCTAAAAGTTACTAATAACATATAAGAATAAAAACAGTCTTGAAAAATGAATACATAAAATCGTAAGAACTTAACCCTAAAACACATCTTGTTTCTTTAACAAGCCTTTATTTGATTTTTCATCTGATTTCTTGTTATACTTATTAAAGTTTGTTATTTTGCTTTGTTATCGTCAAAACGGCATGTAGAACCCGGCGTCCCAAATACAATCATCGATGACCCCGAGATTGACTTCGACGACAGTGAGCAAGGCAAGCACCCCCTTTGATCATATTGATCCCAGTGTTTAATTTTCACTTTATTTTACTAAATCTATTTATGCATGCGCGTATTTTCTGTAAATTCACTATATTGTGGTACTTGTAGATATACCTGTCGTCTCATGAAACTTCCTTGATAAGTATTGATATGTGAGCCTTGGTAACCTTAGAATAAGGTTAGACAATACATAATGTCAACATGGGTATATGCGATTACATAATAATCCTGCTTAGCCATGCTTTAGATTTGGGATGAACAAAGTGGATAAATATTGATCATTGGAGATGTTAAGACATGATGATGGCTACTAGTATTTTTGTTAGAAACTCAAAATAAAACTATAGTTTAGATGCGGGTGATTATTGGCAATAGCCGGAGGTGCAAGGGACTTGCACGTATTGTAGGGAGAAGTATCGCCCGTACCGGATTAAGTACCGAACGAAGTGTTTGTTAAACCAAGAAATACCATACAACCACAAGGCTGGTATGGCACATCCTTAACCAATTAAGTTACTTAGAATTAGCTTTGCATATTGGAAGGCTGGAGTAGTACACGCTTTCAGAGACTGATTACTCGAAGGGACGTCCATACCGAGGTGATAATGGAATAAACGTTTACCAACACAACGGTGTATGCCATACTATGTATATGCTTAATCATTTACTGTACAGTGACTATACAAGTACGGGTTTAACGTCACCGGGCTGGTGCAAAGTTAGGGTTAAGTAATGTAACGGTTATGTCATGATCTCCTTGCCGACATACCAAAGGAAGTGAGTTACTGGCCTGGTAAAAGAGGCTGATCATTTCTTGTGGGTAAAGCTATACACCTCTACAGAGTGTAAATCTTTTTAAAAAGTCGTTCCCGTGATTACGGGAGTCTTGGTGCGCCAGCACTCATTAGATGGTTTATTTTCATGAAAACCTGGTTTATGCCATATAATGGCAGGAAATGGTTCATTGTGGTGATCACATTCTAAAGGTTCGTGGAATTCAATTACTTATGTTCATATTCTGTTATTTTATTAACCTATCAAATTGCCTTTCTTGAAATTCTATTTACAATCTATTATTCAGTATTTACAATTGAAATTGGCTTTATGAAAGTTAATTGTAGCCGCCTTTCTCTTGTTTCAAGCCTGCATCTATTATAGGATTTGCAAAAAGTCTTATGAGTACGTCAAGTACTCAACTTGTTATTGTTGTTTTTAGGTGAAGAATCAAAATACCCCGGTGATATTTATTTCGATGAAGGATTTGGGGATAACAACGAATTTTCTAGGGCCTTACCTTGTCAGTTGCCTGTGGGAGTGTTGGACAAATTACAAGTCTTTTGGTTTTTCTGTTGCAATATTTATGTACTTTTGGTTTGTAAGCCAAAACTTACTTGATGAAATATATGTGCTCTTTGTATAGATGTGATATCAATATTGTAAATATGCGTACTAGCCACTGATCATGGGACTAGTACTGTATGCACATGGAACCCATTATTGGTATTTAATATCAAAAATGGGAGTTTTACAGAACACTACCCGTGATAGTGGAAGAAGCTCAACCTGATGTTGAGAAAATCCCTAAAGTGAGCCATTCAGGAGATGGTAACATCTCTGAAGTTAAATATCTTGAGATGATAACTGACGAATACTAATAACGGGGGTACCCCAACAGCCCGAAGCGACGAGTCAGCGGCCTCAAGCATATCTCCAGCCCAACAGCGCGCCCGCCCGCCAAGAATCGCTGCGAGACCGCGCACAAGACATCCGCTCCCGACGGCCAGAAGCGAATCCGGCCGGACGGCGCTCCGACCCCTCTTGGCGGGCGGGATCCCCGACTCCGGCCGGACAGCGCTCGACCCTCTTGGCGGGCGGGATCCCCGACTCCGGCCGGACGGCGCTCCCGACCCTCTTGGCGGGCGGGATCTCCCGACTCCAACCGAACCCGGGGTGGCGGACGCCGAGGGCAGCGTGTCGAGTCCTCATCGGCCTCCGCCACGTACCCCGAATGAGGTCAATCGGAGTGACTATACAAGGGCGGTGGCTCCTTCCCAAGAAGATCGGTGATGCGAAGACAAAGCTTCGGCCCATCAACGATCCACGTCTGATCTGACGCACGCTCCTCCCGGCGGCACCAACGTCACGCACCGCAACGGCGATTCGCAAGGGTCACGAGAGGGCAAATCGCTATTTCCTGGAATACCTAACCTCCACGACCACCAAGGCTACCAACCCGGCATGGGCAAGGCGGGTGGCGACCGATCCACGGGACGAAGGACCGGAGCTCCTAACATAGGTCACCTCGCTCTTCCTCCCAACTCGATGTAACTTGCCCCTTCATACGTATGAAAGGAGGCGGGACTAAGCGATTCAAAGAGAGGACACATAAGAACACGAGGAGACTAAGTCATTTAGGAGCCTCGTTTGTAAAAACATAGTGCAAAAGCAATACAATCGCCATCCGAATCTGGGTAGGGATTTTCGGCCGAACCAAGTATACATCTTGGACTCACGAGTCTAACCATTGAGGAGTGGAACGCGACCCCTAGACTTACAAATTTACTTGCGGCGCTCAAAAACGCCGAGTTGGCGCGCCGGTAGGGGCTTGGCGTCTTCGTCACCATCTCGGTTAGTTTATCTCACGATGGCATCCACCCTGCGGCGGCATGGCGCACAGGGAACCGGATCCGCCCGGCTCCTCGACTTCGCCCGTCACCCGGACGGGAGGCTCACGCTCGTCCCGCGCCTCTCGGAGGACAGCGCCCGGCGAGAGCTTGGCGTCCTCTCCGGCGACCGCTAAGCTCGGCTTGGGGCGCCCTGCAGCCCCGGCCGGAACCGAGGAGTGCTCCGCCACGGTCGGCGAAAACTCCGTGGGCAGGCGGTGACCATGTCACCCCGTAGGCTCGCGATCGGGTGGCGATGGTGGCTACTGCCGGCCTCCATCCACGTTCTTTGGAAGACTCTTGACCATGACTCCGGCTCAACACGGAGTACCACCTTTCAGGCGGCACTCGCGAGTGCAACATGGCGGCACCGTCGATTTGCCCGTGGCCCTCGCGGTGCGCGGGCCTCTGTCCGGCGCACTCAGCGCGGAGGAGGAGTACCAGTGAGCGTCTTGAGCCTTCGAGACCGCCGCCGAGCTCCAACAACAGCGCAAAGAGTTGGAGGAGCGAAGCCGAAGCTCGGCCGGCTCGAGCCAACTGGAGCGGGAGGGCTCGAGGCCCGCATGTGCTGGCGGCGAGCCTACAAGCGCTGTCGAGCACACCCCAGCAGCCCGCGGAAGGGTCAAGCGGTCCTCACTTCTTCCCCACGCCGGTCAAAAGCGTGGCGCGGCCGCAATGCCGCCGAGGCCTCCGGAGCCGACCGGCCCGAGGCCAAGGCCACTTACCAAAACCTCCGGCCGGTAGAGCAGCAGCGGCGTGCACATGCACGCCTCGGCTCCTATCGCTCGGAGCCACCTCGCCACCGGGCCCGTCCGCCGTCTGGCCGGTTGGGTCCGCACGGCGTCGCCGCGCCCGCGAGCCACACCGAGCCTCGCGCGCCGGTGCGCCAACGCCTCGGTGATACCTCGACATTCGCGCTACCCTTGAGCGCGAAGAAAGATGGCGGAGGCCGCCCACTCACGAGGTTGCGGCGGCGGGCACCACCACCGCGGCCGAGCCGCGGTCTGGACCGCGGCGTTACTGCGGGGATCCGCGAGCGGACTTCCTGCCGGTCCGGCGCCTACCAACATTGCCAAATACCGGGGCCACAAACCAGTGTGTGCGGCTCGAAGATTACCGGCTCGCATGCGGGCGGGAGAACAGCGGATGACCTCTTCATCATCAATACCTTCCCATCTACCTCGCGGACTCGGCCGAGCTCGGCTCGAGTACTTGCCGCCAAAACCATCAAGAATGGACCGACTTGAAGGCCCTCTTCGTCGGCAACTTCGAGGCACTTACAAGCGCCAGAAACTCCTGAGACTGAAGAGCAAAAGCAAGCGGCGGAAACCCTCGGGACTACATCCGGCGTTTTCCGCCGGTTAACAAGCTCCCGACATCTCCGACGCCGATGTCGTGGGAGCATTCATCTGACACCTCTGCAAGGCCTTGGTACACAAACTAGGTGTCTCAAGCCCGAACTACCAAGGAGCTCCTCGATATCGCCACCAACCACGCCTCGGCGAGGGCCGTGAGGCCATCTTCGAGGAGGAAAGGCCCAGCGAACCCGGCGTCGCATCGGGTCCCCTTCCGACCGCTCAGACAAGCGGGCGGCACGGGAAGCAGTCCGCGAGACCCAAGTGGTCGCCACCGCCGTCGGCCATACGCCAGCGGCGAGTGCGACCGGCCGTCGCGCCCGACCACCGAGAAGTTGATGGGCGGCCCGTGCCCAAACCACGGGTTCTCCGTCAAACACAAATCACCGGATCGCGAGGTCTGGCGTTACCTCTCGGCGTCCCATAGCGCCGCGTGGCAAGGGAAGAAGCTGCTGCGGCCCGCGGGCCGCGAGAGAAAAAGCGACGGCGAGTTCCACGAACCCGACGGTGCGCTCATGATCTTTGGAGGACCGGCTGCTATGCCGGCAAGCGCCGCTCAAGCTCGCTTATCGCGAGGTCCATACCGTCGCGCCATCGTCCCCAATACCTCCGGTGGTGGAGTTCCGATCACCTTTGATCGGACCGACCACCCGACCACGTTCCACGGTAGGGAGATACCCCGGTGGTCGGCCCGTCGTGGGGAAGAAGCGCCTTTCAAAGGTGCTTATGGGCCGGAGGCGGCGGCCTCAACATCCTCTCGTCGAGGCGCTCGGCGCTATGGGATCCGCTCAACCCTCCGAGCCCGAAGGCGCCCTTCCATGGCGTCATTCACGGCGAGCGAGCCCATCCACTCAGGCGGTCGACACGCGGTTACCTTGAGGAACAGAAACTTCCGCACGAAACCCTCGCTTTTGAGGTCGTGGATTTCCCAGTTCTTACCATACCATCCTTGGAAGGCCATGTTACGCCAAGTTCATGGCGGTCCCCATTCGCCTACCTCAAGGCGAAGATGCGAGGGCCACGAGAGTCATCACCGTGGCATCGTCTTCGGCTTGCCTACAATCGCGAGCGCGGCGGTTGGCGAGCTTGCCTCGGCGATCATCGCGTCTGCGAGCTCGACAACCTCGGGAGGAAGCCTCGAATCCGCCCTGAGTCCGGCAAGTCGGGCGGGATCCTTCAAGTCCGCCGAGGACACGAAGGAGGTCGCGATCGATCCACGTGATCCGACCAAGACCGTGCGGATCGAGCCACGCTCCCGCCAAATAGGAAGCGGCTCGTCGACTCCTCGCACCAACAAAGGCGTCTTCGCATGGAGGTCCTCCGGCATGCAGGAATCAAGGAAGTCGCAGAGCACTCCTTGAGCATCAGGCCGGGCTCAAAGCGGTGCCGCCCAGCGCTTCGCCGCCGGCGAGGAGAAGCGCGGGATCATAGGGAGAGATCGCCAAACTTACATTGCGAGGTTAAGTAAAGAGGTCGCCACCCCGGTGGCTAGCCAACCTGTACTTGTAAAAAAGAAAAATGGGCAATGGAGGATGTGCGTTGACTATACGAGTCTCAACAAAGCATGTCCCAAGGATCCGTTCCTTTGCCCGCATCGACCAAGTCATCGACTCCACCGCAGGTGCGAGTCCTCTCTTTCGGATGCCTACTCGGGCTACCACAGATTGCGCTAAGGGAGTTCGACCACTCGCGACTTCCTTCATCACCCGTTCGGCTCATTACGCTCACGTTACGATGCGTTCGGCCTAAAAACGCGGCGCTACATACCGGCGATGTATGCAAGCGTGCTTCAATAACCGGATCGGCCGTAACGTTGAGGTGTCGTCGGCGATATTGTCGTAAAAACCAAGAAGGCCGGCGACCTTGTCCCGACACGGAAGAGACCTTTGCGAACCTTGACGATTCCGCATAAAGCTCAATCTGAAATGCGTTTTGGGGTCCCCAAAGGAAGCTCCTTGGCTTCATTGTCTCCGGCGAGGCATCGAGACCAACCAGAGAAGATATTAGCAATCGCAAGGATGGGCCCAATCGGCAACCTCAAGGGGTCGAGTGGCCGGATGCCTAGCGACTTTGAGCCGTTTCGTGTCTCGCCTCGGCGGCGAATGCCACTCTGAGCTACTCAAGAGATCCGACCACTTTAGCTGGACCCCGAAGCTCGGGAGGCCCTCACCGCTGAAGGCCTTCTGTCCTCGCCTCGATCCTGATCGCCCACAGCACCGAGGGAGCTGCTGTTCTCTACATCGCCGCCACTACCCAAGTCGTCGGTGCGGCCCTCGTGGTGGAGCGGCGGAAGAAGGCGCGAACTTAAGGTACAGCGGCGATTTACTTCATTAGCGAGGTCCTTTCGAGTCAAGACTCGGTACCACAGTCGCGAAGCTACTCTACGCGGTGCTCATTGCGAAGAGAAAGCTCGTCCACTACTTCGATCAGCACAACATCACCGTGGTGACCACGTCCCCGTTAGGCGAGATCGTCCGCAACCGCGACGCCTCGGGAAGGATAGCCAAGTGGGCACTCGAGCTCGGCCCACGACATCACATCGTCCCTCGGACGGCGATCAAGTCGCGAGCCCTAGCCGACTTCGTCCGAGTGGACCAAAACCGAGCACCACCGGTGATCGAAGACCCGTCTTGGACAATTTGCTTCGATGGGTCTTACAACAAGAATGGCGCGGCGCTGGGTTATCATCATCTCCCACTTGGGAACAAGCTCGATGCGCCATCGGTGCTTTTCGGCGCCACCAACAACGTTGCGAGCACGAGGCCCTCGTCAGCGGTCTCCGGATCGCTTGCCGACCTCGGTGCTCGCCGACTCTACGTCCACGGGGACTCCAAGCTTGTCGTCGACCAAGTCATGAAGGCGCGGGCCCCGAGACGCCGTATGGCAGCGTCTTGTCGAAGTGCGCGGGCTCGAAATCTTGATTCAAGGGCTTGAGCTTCACCATAGCTACCGACGCTACAATAGCGGCGCCGACTACTGCCAATCGGCCTCCAAAGACCGGTCCGCCCGGGATCTTCGTCTGCGACCTCCTGCGACCTTCCATCCGGTGGGCGGTGGCGAACGGTCCCCGACCTACCTAAGACGAGTCGCCCGACCGCCCGCGATCGGCGTAGACTTGGCCGGTTGAGCAGCGGCGTGCTAACAACCGAGTCCGATGGAGAAAGCCATTCATAGATCGTTTGACGGACGGGTCGCTTCCTCCCGACACGGCCAAGGCGGCGCCTCGCCCGTGAGCAAAGTCTTCGTCTGGTCGGTCGGACCTTTACAAAGGAGCCCCTCGGGGTCCTCAAAAAGTGCATTCGGCCGACCAAGGAAAACAAGCTGGCTGGGCGACATACAGCAGTGAATTTGCGGTCACCACGCTGCGCCCGATCTCACGGTGGGAAAGGCCTTTCGGCAAGGTTTCTATTGGCCGACCGCCGTGTCCGACGCAGAGCACATCGCACGCACTGCGAAGGATGCCAATTCTTTGCCGGCGGACACATCACCCACCGAGGCCTTGCGCACAATCCCCATCACGTGGCCTTTTGCGGTTTGGGGCTCGATCGGTCGGGCCTTTCAAGAAAGCGCCGGGGCTTTACCCATTTGCTCGTCGCGGTGGACAAGTTCACCAAGTGGATAGAGGCCAAGCGGTCGTGGCGTCACGTCGGCTGGCGGCCATCTTCTTCGCGACATAGTCTTTCGATTCGGAGTCCCAAACTCCATCATCACCGACAACGGAACGCAGTTCACGGGGAAGGAATTCCTCTAGTTCTGCGATGACTTCAACATCCGCGTCGATTGGGCAGCCGTGGCCCATCCGCGGACCAACGGCCGTCGTCGGTAGCAAAGCGGCATGATCCTTCAAGGGCTCAAGTCGCGGATCTTCAGTCGGCTCAAGCACTTCGCGGGGCGCTGGGTGACCGAGCTACCCTCCGTCCTCTGGAGTCTACGGATCACGCCGACCCGGGCGACCGGGTTCACACCGTTCTTCATGGTATACGGTGCTGAAGCCGTCTTGCCCACAGACCTGGTATGGCGCCCCAAGACTGCAAGCCTTCGAGGAGGCTCGGGGGCTCGCCGCACAACAAGACTCCGTCGACCAGATCGACGAGGCGCATGACGTGGCTGTCCTGCGATCGGCCAGGTATCAACAAGCTCTGCGACGTTATCACAGCCGCCAGTTGAGGCGGTCTTTCGATCTTGGCGACACAGTCTGCGTCGGGTCGGACCGGCAGGATAAGCACAAGCTGTCGCCCCCCTGGGAAGGCCCCTTCACCGTCGTGCAGATCCTCCGGCCTGGCACCTTTCGGCTCAAGGACGCCGACGGCCGCGTCCTTCCAAATGCATGGAATATAGAAAAGTTAAGGCGATTCTATCCTAAACTCTTTTCCTCTTCCTAGCATGCTCTTTACTTTCTTCCTTCCGAGCACGGTCGCCATGCGACGACTGGGCTGCCCTTCGGTGCCCCGTTCAAGCTGCTCCCGGTCGGGCGCTGCGGCGTGTTGATGACCCAACCGACCACAAGGTCCTTCCCGCGGTAACCCTTCGACCCAAGTGCTGCGACTTCGCCCGGGGCTATGATTGCTAACACTTTGCGGAAGAAGGAAGTACCCGTGGAGTGACCTTTGGGTCGGCAGAACACTCCTCCCCCGCACGAACTCGGTGTCTCATGCGCTTATGAGGTGCGTGACCCGACCGGGTCATGATGTCTATCGAGCGGTAACCCTCTCAACCCAAGTGTTACGACCTCGCCCGCGCTATGGTTGCTAAGTAGCACTTCGCGGAAGAAGGAAGTGCCCGAGTGGAAAGATCCTGGCGGTCTAGAACACTCCTATCCTCACAAGTCGCCCTAACATTTGCATAGCCAAGTCTCAATCCACCTCGCTCCTCCCAAAGCGACCCGACCTACGCATAAGTGACCTCGTGGTCCTTAAGGCTATGGTCGGTCAAGCGCTCATCCTAAATACGAAAAGGACGAGGGACGATTACGAACTTGATAAATTCAAGATTGTTTAAATAGCGGTCTTTACAATCTAAAAGGATAAAGCTAACTATATTTTTATTCTTCTTGGCGGGTGACCGGTGGCGAGGCGGAAAGTTGGCGCCTCGCTTCTCGAGGCGGCTGCGGCGGGATGCGGTGGCGATCTCCCGGCGTCTTGGCTCGACCGAGAGCTCGAACCGGTCGATCTCCTCGTCGATCCGGTTCCCGCCACGCCGCTGCCCACCACCGCGAGTCGATGCCGTCGTAGTACGAGATGGTGTTGACCGGCGCCGATGAAGCTCAAGCGCGGCCACGTGACCACCGCCTCTTCTCTGATCCGCACTCGGGCGGCCGGGGCAAGGGCACTCGGGCCTGCCCGGCTCAAGGATGCGGTCGCAGAACTTCCCGACCGCCCTGGCGGAGCCTCGATTCGGCGCTCATCTCGGCCCGACCGTCCTCCGCAACCTTCCAGCGCTGCCGGGCCTCGTCCGGTCACGATCGCCACGTCGCGAGCATCCGGCCGTTCTCTGCGCCTCCACGGCGACGCCGATTCTGCGCCTCTGCGGATTGGAGATTTTGGATAAGTTCGCCTCGTGGGTCGCACCCCCAAACTTAATTGAAGAATTGAGACACTTACTTGCCGCGCGAGTTGGTGATTGCCGGCTTCCGACTTGGCGCCTCGTGTGAAGTCTTGGCTCGACCAGCCTTCGGCGATCGCTTGCTCGGAACGAACTTCGGCGGCGTCCCCACGAGCCTTGTTTCGCTCGGTCGCAGCGTGTTACTGCGTCTGCGCTGATCCTTCAGCGCAGCGGCGGCATCCTTGGCCTCGGTGACCTCCGTCGAGAGGACTCGATTCGCCACTTTCGCCCTCAAGGCCTTGGCTCCTGGCGCTCATCATAAAGGGCCTTTGTGGCCTCTTCAAATCCTGGCGGATCTCCACCGCCTCCGACGCTTAATGCCAGGGGCCTCTGGGCTAAGCGCAACTCAAGGCGCACTGCATCGCAGACTCCTCCACTGCGACCGCCACGATCGTTGTGGGCTGCCAGCAGAGCTCAACTTTGGCGCACGCAAACGAGCCATAAGTCTTTGCAAAAACGTGGACACTCCGTTAGTCGCGGAAGAACTATCAAAAATGTGCAGCAGTCGAAACTTTTGGTGACCTACAGGCGATGGTGGACTCCCCGACCATCGTATCCGGTATACGGTGGAAGACTTGAGCAAGAGCTAGACCTTCACGGATCGCCTATCTCGGCTTGGCGTCCAGTAGCGCCTTGCCAAGGCGGCCCACTCGCTCTCCTCCGCGACCCATGGCGCCCGACAGGGATTACACCGGCGGCGCTCGCTTCGCCGTTCGGGCGGGGCGTCGCCGTCAAAGCACCATGGGCAAGGGTGACGAGGTCAACCTTCAGAAACCCCTCGGCGACTGCGCTGAGGAGCATCGGTCGGCACCTCCCCACAGGACGAGGGTCGAGCACCTCCGTCGCCGGCTCGCCACGCATCGGCGCGATCACCGTGGCGCCATCGTCTCATCCTCAAAACGACGATCACGTCGTCCGGTGGGAGTCCCCGCGGGCGGGCGGAAGATTCTTCTTGGCCCACGACCTCGGGTGAGGCCCGTCCCCTCGAAGGCCGCGCCAAGGACCGCTGACGCCGTGACCTCAGCACCGACGATCGAGGTCGGTGAAATCACCGACGCCGTTACTTGCGGAGCCGATTGTAACATCCCAAAATTTGGCTTAATTAAGTTTTTGTTGTTTAAAAGTGCATTTGTGATTTTCTCGAATTTATTTGGATTTTTCTCGATTTATTTGAATTAAATGTTATTTTGGGTTTATTGCTTTTTATTCAAAAGTATTTAAATCTGTGCAAAGTCAAAATAAAGTTTTGTCAAAAATATTTTATTTAAGTCCGAATGTCTCAAAGTATTTTGAGATTTTTCTTGGAATTTTCTGATTATTTTATTGCCTAAAACAAATTAAAGGAATTTTTGGAATTAGTTTAATTGGAAAACTGTTAAAAAATCTTTTGAGCAGTGTTGGGCGAGCCCAACAACGTGCGCTATAAACCAGCGTCGGTGCGGCCCGGTCGGCCATGGCCGTCGCGAGAAACCCTAGATCGGCGATCGTTCATCGCGATCCATCGGTCCGAGAGGGCGCGTGTGTGTGCGCGTTTAGCCGTCGGATCTGACACGCGCGTCAAGCGTCGCTTGTCGTCTCGATCTGGACTCGGAGTTCATCGCCGTGACGCCGCGGACTCTTCGCCGTGTGGGCCGCGGACGCCGAGGCTATAAAAGGAGGGTAGCGCCGAGGTTCGCAAGCCGGCGCCGCATCTTTTAGGTGGAAAGTTTCGCGCGAGCAACAAGAGAACGTCGCCGCAAGCTCGCCGGAGTTGAAGTCTGCGCACGCCGAAGTTTTTGCTCAAGCACGTCGCGGTTCGTCGGTTTTAAATCGTGTGGACTCGAGATCCGGACTCACCGGCGCCTTGCGTCGACTACTCTACCTCACTCGCCGGAGACGCGCCGAAACGCCGCCGCCTTGGTCTTCGTCTTCAAGTCCGGTAAGACCTCACCGTCGCGCCGCCATCGCTGGACCAGGAGCTCGGAAGCCGTCGGATCTAGATTGGATGGTCGATCGTTGCCACGTCGCTCGCGATTGATGACCGTCCGTCGGGTTTCGTCGGATCGGATCGAACCGCTGGTTGAGCCAATCGTGAGCGACGGCCACGTGTCGGCGCTGGTGCCGAGGCGTCGTGAGCCGAGTCTACCGTAAGCCAGCACGAGTTCGTAGACTCAGTCCATGCGCCGAGGACACGTGTCGGCGTGGGATTGGCCGAGACCAGTGCTGACGTCATGCTTGCGTCATAATTACATTTTTCAATTGGAAAAATATTCCGATTGGAAATTCCGTGATGATGACGTCATCATGAGGTCACGCTGACGTCATAAATCGATTTTTCAGTATAAAAATAAATCTGTTAATTCGTATTTTCTGATTTTCTGATTTCAGTATTTATTTCAAACTTCAAAAGGCTATATCTTTTGCATCGTAACTCGGATTTGAGTGATTCCAGTTTCTAAAAATTTGTAAAATTGAGATCTATTTAATGGTGAATTTTAATTGATTTTTGGAGTTCAATTGCTCTCTGTTTTGGCATTTATTTGCTTTTCTCTTTGATGCAGCGTGAGCGTTGAATTGTGCGACGCTTGGAGGAAGATCAAGCAACCCAAGAGCAAGCTTCAGATCAAGATCAGGACCTATTCCAAGGCAAGTTGTGCTTTGATCATGTTGAACCCATGTTTATAAAATTGCTATGTTTGTTTTACAATATTGCATATATTTCAAATATACAATTGTTTCAAATTAGATTGGGTTTAGCTAAAATACCGATTGATCTATACCCTACCTTGTCATTATATGCCATGAACCATTGTCACCCTAGATTGGTTTAATATAGTTGATTAATAATTATGATCAACATTGGAGGTTAGACCGTATTAGTTGCTTAGCCATGCCACGTCATCACATGTGTCAGAATCATTGTTAATTAATCTTGATTAACGGAATATGGAACAATGTTATGAACTTGTGTGTCATGTGGGATCACACGATGAGATTGAGTTGTTGTGGCGAGTCATGTCACGCATACGATGTTGAATTGTTGATGGCACGTGGTGCTTGGTAATCAACCGGGTGATGATAACTTAGATTGGGGCAAGTGGCAAGGGGCGAGGAGGCCAAGGTGGGCCCGATGGGCGATGGTATGTGGAAGTCTTGCCTTGATCACACTAAGGACTTAACCTTGCAAGCCTTTGACCTGAGTCAATCATGCAACCACATGTCTGGTATGGGCCAGCCTAGCTGAGTAATTTGCAAAGTCTTAATTTTGATACTATCGTGGTCGGTGTGAGTTCCCGGGTCAGGGTGTAATTCACATGGCGCAAGAGGGGGGCCCTGGATGTGGTTTACAGACCGCCAGTGTTGAAACCTTAGCGGGTAGTATCGGGTTAAGATAGAGCATTGTAAAGGCTTTGTTATAATCTCTCGCCTTGGTGGTGTTTGGTTGTATCATCGTGGGTAAAGTGCATAACCTCTGCAGAGTGTGAAACTATTCGGATAGCCGTGCTCATGGTATTGAGCAATGCTCGGAATTACAGATTAAGGTTAGCTTAATTAATTGGACAACTTGGTTGGGATGGCGGAATGCCATGTGGAAGATGGAATTTAACTTAGGATTGGAAACTTGGTTTACTTGAGAAATACTGAATTTATTTATTATCGTTATTTGTTTTACATCCTTTACAATCTATATCTCAGTATTCGTTCATAAATCTTGCTTATTGCAAAATAGCCATGATAGCCTATCCATTGGAATAAGCCTTGCATATAGATACATGGAATTGCATTACATGCACAACTTGTTGAGTGCTTTAAGTACTCACCCTTGCCAAACAACATTAATCAACAGTTGAAGAATCTACACTGTGTTGGAAGATGAAGTCCAAGAAGACACGAGTCATTAGGGTCCGAGCCTTGTCGGTTGCTGTGGTGGTGATGAGCTACCTCGTTTCTACTTTCCATTTGCTTAATTATTAGTTTATATTTTCAGTCTTGCCTGCGTGGCTTAATAATGTAAGTTGGTCATAAGATCATACATTTAGTTATATCAATAAATGAACTATTATTCTATTATCGTTGTGTATGATGTGATATGTACCAATGTTAAGTCGTGTGCACTAGCGTTGATCCCAGGAATAGTGCAAGAAAACACGGTGGGTTCGAATCGTGGATTCGGGTCCTTCTGAGGTGGTATCGAGCATCTTGATGTAGGTCTTGGCCTAGATAGTTTGGAGGTGTCTTGAGTGTGTCCAAAATTATTTTCTAAAAGAAAATCTAAGCTTGACTAATAAAACCCTCTCGACTCATCTCATTCTCTACTTCGCCTTTGCTAAATTTACCCGCTTTACTTGCCGTTTGGTGGAGAACTTATTCCAAAGTTCTTGTGGAGCGAGCGATCGATGCCTTTGATCGTTCCGACCTTTGAGGAGAGTAATGACGCTTGGCGGCTACGCCATGGAGCAACTGTGGAGAGTACTTGCAGTTGATCGCTTGGAGGTTTCTATCAACATCCACTTTACTGAGGAGGCGACTTGAGGACGAGTGGACTCGCCTTCACCCAGACTCGCATGAGAGTTCGGGGAGCGAAAGTGCCGAGGAGTCGCCTGCCGGGAGGAGGATCGAGAGGAGATCTGCGAGAGTGGTAGCAGAGCGGAGGGTGACCCGAGGGATGACCCCGTTGTTGCAGAGGACCCGTAGTAATAGGTCATCGAGGATAGGTTTGCTCGATGCACCCACCCGCCTATCGCGGTTTGCTCCGATCGGGCCTCGACAGTGGTGGTTGGATGAGTGAGTGTCGACCTTGGAGCTGTGTTGAGACTCGAGTGTGAGTCGCGTCTTTAAGTTAGTCTTTACCTTTCTAGTGGGCGTTAAGGTTGCGTGTTTAGTTTGCTTCTTTGTATTCTTTGAGTGTGCGGATGTGTTGCGAGCTTGTAGGCTTAAATAAGCGGCCATACCAAGTTAAATAAAGAATTGTTCAGTTTGGGTATAACCTATCTCCCGTTTTAGAAATTCTTACTTCTCATCTATGCTACATCTACCTTTCCTAACCTAAGAGGCAATCATCGGATGGTGAATACTGAGAAACAACGGTGCTTCAGAAGTGGATGCGTCGAATGACAATCCCAATGATGGAGGCAGCCCTCAACCACCGCCAATGGACATGCGAGAATCTGGGAGCATTCCTTGCAAAGAGACTCAAGCGATCAGAACAATGATGCAAATCTGCAAGATGACCAATGCAAAGATAAACCACAACAATCCTGCAACTCGGAACAATCATGGTGGACCTCGACCTATGTCCAAGCTATCGGATTTTATGAGGACTAGGCCACCAACTTTCTCTCGAAACGTGAACCCTTTGGAAGCCGATGATTGGCTTAGGACCATTGAGAAGAAGCGCACATCACTCGGTGTGAGGGCAATGAGAAGGTGCTCTCGCCTCATCAACTTGAAGGAACCGCCGCAGAATGGTGGGAGAATTCATCGTGCCGCTCATGGAGCCCCGCAAGAGATAACACAGGAGGAGTTCACTAATGCTTTCCGCGAAGATCATGTCCCGGAGGGAATGATGGATCTTAAGAAGGAGGAGTTGAGCTTTGAAGCAAGGAGGCCAACCAAAGGCGAATACGAATAAATTCACTCGATTAGCTCGTTATGCCCCGAGGACGTGGCGACGGATAAAGCTAAGCGATCTCGTTTCATGAAGGGATGAATTCAGATCGCAGTGGGGTGATTACCCACAATTTTCCGGATTTTGGAGAGCGGTAAATAAGGCTTTAATCCTAGAGGACAAGCGCAAAGAGCTAGGTGAAACCGTAGCGCTTGATGAACAATCGGGGTGGGCGCCCAAACCATCTACGTTTGAGGATGTCACCCGACAATTTGCTAGATTTCAACCACCACCGGGAACAAGACATCAACCCCTACACTCGCCTCGCCAATCGAATTTCCGACCCAAAGCAAGGCAACAATGCACCAGAGGAAATCGTGATCTGCGGTGAAGAGATGCTATACTTGCAATGAGCCAGGCACTTTTCAAATAGGTGTCCACGTAGGAGGCATCACACGATTCGTTTCAACACAGGGAACAACACCCGCTAAAGCACCAACATCGAGGAAATCGTGCACCAAGCCAAGTGAGCAACGCCCGCGATCAACAAAGGCGTGGAAGAATCAACCACATCACGTGATGGAGCTCGTGAAGCTACGACGTCGTCTTGGGTAAGTTCTTGGTCAACTCGAGACTTTCTGCTTTGTTTGATTACGGAGCTTCGCATTCGTTTGTTTCTCAAAGTTTTGCAACCAAGAATGGATTTAAAGTGGTGAATCTTAAGTGTGTGCTCTTAGTCCAAGCCCGGGATCCGAGCTTAGATCTAGCCTTGGGTGTTTGGGAGCTAAGTTGTTTATGGATGGGATAGAATTTCTCGCGAATCTTATCTTGATAGATCGCAATCCTAAACGTCATCCTTGGAATGGATTGGCTGTCCAAGCATAAGGTCATTTTTAGATTGTGGCGAAGGATCGTGACCTTGGAAGGCCCTAGTGGCAAGAAAGTGGAGTTTCAAGCGACCGCAGTTCGGGACGGGCAGTTAACGGTCACCAGTGTGAAAGCCATCAGCATGGAAGATGTGCGATGCGAGAATACCCGAGGTATTTCGGAAGATTTGCGGGATTGCCACCAGATCGTGATATCGAGTTTGTCATCGAGTTAGCACTGTGCACAAAGACCGATATCAAAGAGACCATATCGGATGCCTACCGACGAGTTAGTAGAAATGAAGAAGCAGATTGAGGAACTGCAAGAGAAAGGTTTCATTAGACCAAGTTCATCGCCGTAGGGAGCCCGGTTTTGTTTGTTCGCAAGAAGGATGGAAGTCTTAGAATGTGCATCGACTACCGTGCACTTAATGAAGTAACGATCAAGAATAAGTATCCGTTGCCGAGGATCGACGACTTATTTGATCAGTTAAGAGGAGCTGGAGTTTTCTCCAAGATAGATCTTCGTTCAGGATACCATCAGTTGAAGATCCGAGCAGAGGATGTACCTAAGACTGCGTTTTCTACGCGATATGGACATTACGAGTTCACAGTCATGTCATTCGGATTGACTAATGCCCCAGCATATTTCATGAACATGATGAATAAAGTCTTCATGGATTACTTGGACAAGTTTGTTGTAGTCTTCATAGACGATATCTTGGTTTACTCGAAGACAGAGGAAGAGCATGCAGAACATCTGAGAATGGTTTTAGACAGGCTGCGAGAGCATCAACTATATGCTAAGTTTAGCAAGTGTGAATTTTGGAAGGAGAAAGTTGAATTTCTCGGTCATGTAATGACTACCAAAGGAGTCGCAGTTGATCCCAGCAAAGTGGACGCAGTGTTGCATTGGGAGCCACCGAAGTCAGTTACTCAGATTCGTAGTTTTCTGGGAATGGCGGGATATTACCGTCGGTTCATAGAAGGATTCTCGACAATTGCTAAACCCCTTACGCAGTTGTTAAAGAAAGAGAAGAAGTTTGCATGGACGCCGAGTGCGAGAAAAGTTTCATGGAATTAAAGCGTTTAACAACGGCCCCGTATTAGTGTTGCGGATGTGCGTAATGGATTTGACATTTATTTGCGATGCTTGAAGGGGCTTGGGATGCGTGTTAATGCAAGAAGGCAAAGTCGTTGCTTATGCGTCGAGACAATTAAGACCACATGAAGTGAATTACCCAACGCATGATTTGGAGTTAGTCTGCCGTAGTGCATGCTTTAAAGATATGGCGCCATTATCTCATAGGAAATAGATGTGAGATATATACGGACCATAAGAGTCTGAAATACATATTCACTCAATCGACTGAATATGAGACAACAAGATGGCTTGAGCTAATTAAGGATTATAATGTGGAATCCATTATCATCTGGAAAAGCCAATGTGGTGGCGGATGCCCGAGTCGAAAAAGCCATAGCGCAAATGCATTGTCAATGGAGGATCAACGAGAATTATGCAAGGAATTTCAGAGGTTAAGATTGGAGGTCGTTCGCAAGGAATGATAGGCTGCGAAGTAAAACCAACATTAGAGGATCAGATTAGAGAAGGTCAACAAGATGACGATAAAATTTCAAAAATCAAGGCTAAAAGGAAGAAGGCCTAGCCATAGATTTCACTCTGACGAACAAGGAACTATGTTCTTCAAAGGCCGAATTTGTGTGCGGATAAAAGGAATTAAAACAATTGATTCTTGAGGAAGCGCATGATTCAAAGTACTCAATTCATCCAGAAGTGCTAAAATGTACCAGATTTGAAGGAGAGATTCGGTGGCCAAAAATGAAGCGTGAAGTGGTGAGCATGTTGCATTATGCGACGTGTGTCGAGAGTAAAGGCTATGCACCAAAGACCATTTGGTTTGTTGCAACCGCTGAAAATTCGGAATGGAAGTGGGAGGAAATCGGGATGGATTTTATCACCGGTTTACCTAAGACTCAGAAAGGTTACGATTCCATTTGGGTTATCGTGGATCGCCTAACCAAGGTCGCTCATTTCATCCCAGTAAAGACCACTTACTCCGGAGATCGTTTGGCAGAACTGTACATGTCAAGGATTGTATGTTTGCATGGAGTGCCAAAGAAGATTGTGTCAGACAGAGGTACCCAATTTACCTCAAGGTTTTGGAATAAGTTGCATGAAGCAATGGGAACCCGTCTCAATTTCAAGACATATCACCCGCAGATGATGGTCGACCGAAAGAGTAAATCAGATCTTAGAGGATATGTTGAGAGCTTGTGCCTTAGCTTACGCTACGACATGGGATAAATGTTTGCCATATGCAGAGTTCAGTTACAATAATAGTTATCAAGCTAGCCTACAAATGTCACCGTTCGAGGCATTGTATGGACGTGCTTGTCGTACTCCATTGAATTGGAACAGACAGAGAACGTTTGGTGTTTGGGCGGATATCCTCGAAGAGGCGAAAAAGTCAAGTAGCAATGATCGAGAGAGATTAAAGATAGCACACCAAGACAGAAAAGCTACGCCGATAATCGTCGTCGAGATTTGAGTTTTGAACGAGAAGATCATGTGTACCTCGTGGTTACCCTCTTAAGGGCGTTAAGAGATTTCACGTTAAAGGAAGCTTGCACCAAGATATGTCGGTCCGCTCAAGATTCCGCCGTCGAGGAGAGGTAGCTTATCGCTTAGAGTTGCCTCGGTCATTGGCGAGTGCATGATGTATTCCATGTATCGCAGCTTAAGAAGTGTCTCAGAGTGCCAACAGAGCAAGCCCCGTTGGAGGCAATAGAGCTGCAAGAAGATTTGACTTATAAAGAGCAACCAGTCAGAATTTTGGATGTTGTGGAGCGCAAGACCAGAAACAAGTCTATTCGCTTTTGCAGAGTTCAGTGGAGCAATCATTCTGAAAGTGAAGCCACTTGGGAGCGAGAAGAAGAATTGAAGTCAGAATTCCCGAACCTATTCTCTAGTTAGCCCTGAATCTCGGGTTGAGATTCAGTTAAGGGGGAGGTTTGTAACATCCCAAAATTTGGCTTAATTAAGTTTTTGTTGTTTAAAAGTGCATTTGTGATTTTCTGGAATTTATTTGGATTTTTCTGGATTTATTTGAATTAAATGTTATTTTGGGTTTATTGCTTTTTATTCAAAAGTATTTAAATCTGTGCAAAGTCAAAATAAAGTTTTGTCAAAAATATTTTATTTAAGTCCAGAATGTCTCAAAGTATTTTTGAGATTTTTCTTGGAATTTTCCTGATTATTTTATTGCCTAAAACAAATTAAAGGAATTTTTGGAATTAGTTTAATTGGAAAACTGTTAAAAATCTTTTGAGCAGATGTTGGGCCGAGCCCAACATCGTGCTGCGTCAGAAACCAGCGTCGGTGCGGCCCGATCGGCCAGCTGGCCGTCGCGAGGAAACCCTAGATCGGCGACCGTTCATCGCGATCCAGCGGTCCGAAGAGGCCGCGTGTGTCGCTGCTTTAGCCGTCGGATCTGGACACGCTGCCGCAACGCCGCTTGTCGCCTCCGATCTGGACTCGGAGTTCATCGCCGTGGCGCCGCCGGACTCTTTCGCCGTGTGGGAGCGCGGGCCGAGGCTATAAAAGGAGGGTAGCGCCCGAGGTTCGCAAGCCGCCGCATCTTTTGGGTGGAAAGTTTCGCGAGAGCAACCGTAGAGAACGCCGCCGCAAGCTCGCGGAGTTGAAGTCCGCACACGAAGTTTTTGCTCAAGCACGCCGCGGTTCGTCGGTTTTCGCCGTGTGGACTCGAGATCCGACTCACCGGCGCGCGCGCCGACTACTCTACCTCACCTCGCGGAGACGCGCCAAACGCCGCCGCTTTGGTCTTCGTCTTCAAGTCCGGTAAGACTCACCGTCGCGCCGCCATCGCTGGACCAGAGCTCGGAAGCCGTCGGATCTAGATTGGATGGTCGATCGTTGCCACGCCGCTCGCGATTGATGACCGTCCGATCGGGTTTCGTCGGATCGATCGAACCACCGGGTTGAGCCAATCGTGACGGCCACGTGTCGGCGCCGGTGCCGAGGCGTCGTGAGCCGAGTCTACCGTAAGCCAAAGACGAGTTCGTAGACTCGATCCATGCGCCGAGGACACGTGTCGGCGCGGATTGGCCGAGACGATCTTGGACGCCATGCTTGCGTCATAATTACATTTTCAATTGGAAAAATATTCCGATTGGAAATTCCGTGATGATGACGTCATCATGAGGTCACGCTGACGTCATAAATCGATTTTCAGTATAAAAATAAATCTGTTAATTCGTATTTTCTCGATTTTACGATTTCATATTTATTTCAAACTTCAAAAGGCTATATCTTTTGCATCGTAACTCGGATTTGAGTGATTCCAGTTTCTAAAAATTTGTAAAATTGAGATCTATTTAATGGTGAATTTTAATTGATTTTGGAGTTCAATTGCTCTCTGTTTTGGCATTTATTTGCTTTTCTCTTTGATGCGCGTAGACGTTGAATTGTGCGACGCTCGGAGGAAGATCAAGCAACCCAAGAGCAAGCTTCAGATCAAGATCAGGACCTATTCCAAGGCAAGTTGTGCTTTGATCATGTTGAACCCATGTTTATAAAATTGCTATGTTTGTTTTACAATATTGCATATATTTCAAATATACAATTGTTTCAAATTAGATTGGGTTTAGCTAAAATACCAGATTGATCTATACCCTACCTTGTCATTATATGCCATGAACCATTGTCACCCTAGATTGGTTTAATATAGTTGATTAATAATTATGATCAACATTGGAGGTTAGACCGTATTAGTTGCTTAGCCATGCCACGTCATCACATGTGTCAGAATCATTGTTAATTAATCTTGATTAACGGAATATGGAACAATGTTATGAACTTGTGTGTCATGTGGGATCACACGATGAGATTGAGTTGTTGTGGCGAGTCATGTCACGCAACGATGTTGAATTGTTGATGGCACGTGGTGCTTGGTAATCAATCGGTGATGATAACTTAGATTGGGGCAAGTGGCAAGGGCGAGGAGGCCAAGGTGGGCCCGATGGGCAGATGGTATGTGGAAGTCTTGCCTTGATCACACTAAGGACTTAACCTTGCAAGCCTTTGACCTGAGTCAATCATGCAACCACATGTCTGGTATGGGCCAGCCTAGCTGAGTAATTTGCAAAGTCTTAATTTTGATACTATCGTGGTCGGTGTGAGTTCCTGGTCGTGTAATTCACATGGCGCAAGAGGGGGCCCCGGATGTGGTTTATGACCACCATGTTGAAACCTTAGCGGGTAGTATCGGGTTAAGATAGAGCATTGTAAAGGCTTTGTTATAATCTCTCGCCTTGGTGGTGTTTGGTTGTATCATCGTGGGTAAAGTGCATAACCTCTGCAGAGTGTGAAACTATTCTGATAGCCGTGCTCATGTATTGAGCAATGCTCGGGAATTACAGTTAAGGGTTAGCTTAATTAATTGGACAACTTGGTTGGGATGGCGGAATGCCATGTGGAAGATGGAATTTAACTTAGGATTGGAAACTTGGTTTACTTGAGAAATACTGAATTTATTTATTATCGTTATTTGTTTTACATCCTTTACAATCTATATATCAGATTCGTTCATAAATGTCGCTTATTGCAAAATAGCCATGATAGCCTATCCATTGGAATAAGCCTTGCATATAGATACATGGAATTGCATTCATGCACAACTTGTTGAGTGCTTTAAGTACTCACCCTTGCCAAACAACAATAATCAACAGTTGAAGAATCTACACTGTGTTGGAAGATGAAGTCCAAGAAGACACGAGTCATTAGGGTCCGAGCCTTGTCGGTTGCCTGTGGTGACCGATGAGCTACCTACGCTTTCTACTTTCCACGCTTAATTATTAGTTTATATTTTCACCTTGCCTGCGTGGCTTAATAATGTAAGTTGGTCATAAGATCATACATTTAGTTATATCAATAAATGAACTATTATTCTATTATCGCTGTGTATGATGTGATATGTACCAATGTTAAGTCGTGTGCACTAGCGTTGATCCCGGGAATAGTGCAAGAACACGGTGGGTTCAATCGCGGATTCGGTCCTTACAGAGCATGACTTCGCAGTCATTAAACCATCTTGGAGATGGCCACCGCTCTCGATAGTCACTTCGATTGACCCCATCCGTGGGGCACGTGGTCGTTGCAAGTGTGGGAGGCTTTGACATGCGGCCCTTGGCGGGGTTGCCTTGGCTTGGTCGGAGGCGGGGATCCCGCCTGCTACGGAGGCCGGAGCCCGGCTTGGTCGGAGTCGGGATCCCGCCCCGCCGCGGAGAGGTCTGGAGCCCACCTTGGTCGGAGTCGGGGACCCCGTCCGCCGCGAGGTCGAGAGCCCAGCTTTGGTCGGAGTCGGGGACCCCGGCCCCGCTGCTGAGGTCGGGAGCCTGCCCGCCAAGTCGGGGAAGAGCTCGGAGAGGTCCGCCAGTCGGGAAGAGCTCGGAGAGGTCCGCCAGCCGGGGAAGGGCTCTGAGAGGTCCGCAGTCGGGAAGAGCTCGGAGAGGTCCCCGGTGGCCTCTTGAGACCTTTTGGTCGGATCCCGACCGTAATGGGGTCATGCTGGCGCCCGGCCGGTAGATCGAGACGCCTCACTGGCTTAGGAACAGTCCCGGGCAAAGAGGGGAACAGACACGTGTCGTGGGACGCTGCCAGTCGTCCGATCCCGATGTGTATAGATCAAATTGGTAGACTAAGTCCCAATCTAATTTGAAACAATTGTATATGTGAAATAATATGCAATAGGGTAAAACAATATAGCAATTTCGTAAACATGGGTTCAACATGATCAAAGCACAACTTTCCTTGGCAAAGGTCCTGGTCTTGCTCTGAAACTTGCTCTTGAATTGACCGATCTTCCTCCGATGCGTCGCACAACTCAACATCTACGCGAATCGAAAGAGAAAACCAAATAAATACCAAAACAAAGAGAAAATGAACTCCAAAAATCAAATAAAATTCACTATTAAATAGATCTCAATTTTATAAACTTTTAGAAATTTGTTTCACCTCAATCGGAGCTTGTATGGGGAGAACGGGCTCAGAGAAGATTCAAATATTCAGAAAATCAGAATATTGAAAATCAAATATTAAAACGAATTATTTTTATATTGAAAAATAGTATTTATTGCGTTAGCATGACGTCACAGCCAACCAGACCAATCACGTGCCACCACGTCACCTTGGTCCATGGATCCGGTCCACCGTGGACCCGGTCCATGTCTCTTCGACGACTGTGCCCGCCACGTGGCTTCGCACGATTGGCTGCGGCGCGCGGCTTGATCCGACCCATGGAAGATAGGTCGAACGCCTACAGATCATGCGTAATGTGGTAGCATCTCGACCGATAGATTAGATCCAACGGCACAAGCAAGACAATGGAGTTTACTGTTGACGCGGCGATGCGGCGTGACTTCGAGCGTTGGATGATGATCTGACGGTTGGCGAAGCTCGATCCTAGCGATGGTGGCACGACGGCGTGGCTTCATCGACGATGAAGATGTTGACCTTGACGATGGCGCGGCGGCGCACGGAATGTAGCGACGAGACCACACGGATCCGATGCGCGGCGCGCACGGCGATCCCGCTCAGAGGCGCTTAGGTTTAGATCTCACACAAAGCGTTCGATTCGAATCTAATGGCTGATGACTGAGCTTTTAGAAACCTGGCCAAACAGGCCGCATAAAGAATGGGCTATGTGCACACAAAGATTGGGCTCAAACCTCAACATCGTTCATGGATTTCCGTATTTTTGAATTAAATTAATTCCGAAAATAG